>OU015765.1:32174898-32205018 GCA_907173295.1 Fagus sylvatica | reverse complement strand
GCTTTACTACAGTTCCATTCATTTTAAGTTCTTTTTTATCGTGTTTGGCTAATTGAATCATTCCACCCTTTGCTTACATATCATCTAAACTTTCAAGAAAGCATGAAACCTTTCTTAATAGGTTCTCTTTTTCTTTTCTTTTCTGTTTTTATCAACATTAAAATGTCCCAAACACAATGTCTGAGAAGTGAGAACACCTCCATCATGTTTTATTCCATTCATTTCCGTTCTCTCTTAATTTATCCAAAAATAGTGTTAGATAGCTATATGTTGTTTGTATAGAACGATGGGAATGTGGAGTTCGGGTTCGAACTCGGGATCACCTACTCTAATATCATAATAAATTATCAATTCTCCCAAAAGCTGAAGCTATTAGGAAATGATGAATTTAATCATTTAACCAATATTCTAATACCTATAAAATTGGAATGCCTTTATAAAGGAGACTACAGAGGAATCGAAATCCGATGTGGGCATTAGAGCGTTGAAAGGACATTTCCCTAGTACGAGAGGACCAAGAAGGACGCACCTTTAGTGTACCAATTATCGTGCCCATAGTAAACTCTAAGAAGCCAAGTGTGAAGCGGATAAGTACTGAAAGCATCCAAGTAGTAAGCCCACCCCAAGATGAGTGCTCTCCTATTTCGACTACACTCACCGCGCACTTGCATCACCACCTAAGCTTCGCTATCGCTTGGCCCAACCCCTACGCCTACCACTAACTTGAATCATCACATGACTGCTAAAGCAAGCTAAATCTCAATCCTTTTTTTAGTAAAAGATTGAACTGAGTTTAATTAAAATTCAATTAAGAGAAGGAGCGATAATTCGTGGATTACAAAGTAAATAAGAAATTGAAAGATTTCGTTAAAATTGTTCCTTTGAAAATTTCTCGAAAAGCTAATCATAGGTTCTTCTCTCCATTGGAACCAATTAATGCAAAAACAACCAATTGGAAAGCAATTGTTATTTTTCTAATCCTCCAATCGTTGTAAATTCATTTTCATAGCTTCTTGTGTGCCTTTGTATCAGTTTTTGGATTTTAGCTCTTTGAGAGATTTTTTTTTTTTTTTTTGGTACTTCCAATATACCTATAATATAATGGGGTCTTTTTTCTTCAATAAAGTTTTATTATTTATTCAAAATAAAAATGTTGTACTAGTACGGCAGTGTGTTTTTACCCTAATGATCATTTGTAGTAGACTCATATCGTGCTTTTACCATATCAGCATTTACAATTTTGATGGACTACTTGAATTTATCATATATATAATTTTAACAAAAGAATATTAAGAATTAAAATGGAATCAGAAAGTGTTATTAGTAGCTGATTTTATACTCCTTGTGTACATGATCTTTGTTTGATTTTCTAATAAAATTTTATTAAAATCAAAAGAGAACCAGTATAGTAGAAGTATTGAGATAGAAAGCAATCAAACTCGTAAATAACATAAATCTAGAAATTGAAATAAAGAAGAAAAAAAAAGACCCCCACTCTACCCCCAATCAAACAAGGTGCAAAGAAACAATAATTTAATCTCAATAATAGAACTCTCACAGTCCTCATAACTGTGGGGGTTAGGTTCCCTCCACAAACACCACATCATTTTTAACATCAAAGAATAAGCAACAAAGCAATTAGTGCTCATAGAAATGCTCTCTTGTAAAATACAAGTGATTCACTTTTCTAAATAATTGAAACCATCATACTTCCATTTCTTTAATTTTCTTTAAAGAAATCATGTTTGAAATGGGTACACCCTCTTGTTTTCATTTTAATTGTGCATAGAAACAATAACACTAATTTTGAGTTTTAAATAATGAAACATATTGAATTAGTATTAGTTAGTATCTATGAAGACTTTTTTATTGTGGTAAAATCTAACGTGCTCAATTTCAAAGTAAATAAATAAAATTTTAAGAACCCTACTTAAAGTAACTTAAGAAGTCAGATTTAAAATATATATGGGAAAGTTCATCAATTATTTCATGATTTCATCAAGAAACTTATAAGTCAAATGACATAGTGTCCATTTGGAATCTTATTAAAAAAGTAAAAAACACATTTGGTAAAAAAAAATGGTTTACACAAAGTTTTACCTTCAAAAATTATTTTCAAAACGTGTTTTTTGCACCGTTCAAAACCTATTTCACGGGCCCACCCATTTCAAGAGTTTCAGTGAGGAAGTCCAAACCCAACAATTTCTCCAACTATTTCCAAACTTTGTGCCTCAACAAAAGCTGAATGGCTGAATCAACCTCCAAACACCGGAAACCCTCTGACCGAGAAGAAGCAACCGTGGTCGACAGGATCAGCAATCTGCCATATCCTTTCGTTTCTCAGAACCAAAGAGGCCGTTGTCACAAGCATTTTGTCGAGCAGGTGGAAGACTCTTTGGACTCTTGTCCCGAATCTCGACTTAGACGATGATAAATTTGTTTGGGAAGTGGTATGGATCATATTGGGAGCAAAGTCCTGACCAAGATCAAGATCAAGATCAGTTGAGCTTTGCGGACGTTTTATCTCGGATCTGGGTTCTTCGCGAATCGAATCCCCTAAAAACATTTCGCCTGGACTGGCGTTGGGAATGTGACCCAATTCTTGTGGATAGATGGGTCCGCACTGCAATTGCACATGACTTGGAAGAGCTCAATCTCTACCTTTGCCTTGCCCAACCTTTCTACTTGCCATGTACCCTCTTTAGCTATGCTAAAACATTACTAGTTCTGAAATTAACTGGCTGCAATATTTTTATTGATACTCCATCTTCATTCCTCGGCTTCCCGAGTCTCAAGATTCTGCATCTTGAAGGAGTGAATTCTGCAAACCAGGACTCTTTCTCGAGACTCCTCAGTTGCTGCCCAGTCCTCCAAGATTTGTTTCTGTTTATAGAAACAAATAATTGCGATGGGAAAAAGGATTGCAATTTTAAAATCATTGTTGATACTCCATCTTCATTCCTCGGCTTCCCGAGTCTCAAGATTCTGCATCTTGAAGGAGTGAATTCTGCAAACCAGGACTCTTTCTCGAGACTCCTCAGTTGCTGCCCAGTCCTCCAAGATTTGTTTATACAAACAAATAATTGCGATGGGAAAAAGGATTGCAATTTTAAAATCATTGTACCTACACTGAAAAGATTGCATTTAAGTATCTACCTTTCTCATTACCAACTTGAGATAAACGCCCCAGCTCTCGAGTACCTTTATTTCAAAGGAATTCTGGGTAAAGACGTGGTATTGGGAAATCTGAATCTGTCCAACTTAATCAAAGCAGTCGTTCATGTTAAACTTTTATCCCAATGTGTTGAAGATTTGGAAGATGCTGGAAATAGGGCATTGGACTTCATCAGAGCACTCTATAACGTTGAAGCGCTGCATTTGGACACAGATACCACAGAGGTAATCTAAAGCATGTTTTTTTAAATTTTTCATGTTCTATTACTAAAGTGATATTGTTGTTTTTTTTTTTGTAACTTGTGACTTGTGATTCTTATGTTGTCGTGCAGTGTCTCTGCAAGGCTTCTAAATTGGATCTTCCTATGTTTCATAATTTGGCTTTGTTAGAGTTCTGTGTTGAATCTTGTATGTGGCATGTATTACCACTCTTTCTTGAACGTGCTCCTAAACTTGAAAAACTTATCTTAGATAAGGTATGTTAATTACACATGACAATACATAAATGAAGGGCTCTACCATTTTTTTACCTCATGGAATTAATTAACTAACTATTGTGTCTTCTGTTGTCAGGAGGATAGGAATTTTGAGGAACCTACTGAGAGATGTCCCACTAGTATTGAATGGATGTTCTATAAGGACATTCCTAAATGCCTGTCATCACACCTTACAGATTTTCATTTTAAAGGATTTAAAGGCTTGAAGAATGAATTGGAACTTGTTAGACATATCCTAAAGTGGGCAAGATTCCTAGAGAAAATGAAGGTTTCTTCTGATCCTCTAGATTCAGAGAAGAAGATTCGTGTTCTCAAGCAATTATTGATGTTCCCAAGGCTATCTATTACTTGTGAAATTGAATTTAACTGATGAATGCTTCCTTCACCAGAGTCACCATCGGTGACTGATATGTGGGACTGATATGTTCTCATAAGTGACTGCTGGTGCGAAGATTGCTGCAGAAGTGGTTACTAAGTTGGAGTGTGGAGTAGTTGCTATTATTTAGTTGTTGTTTGTTATTATAAACGTTAGTGGTCCTAGTTTTTATAAGTCATGGTTGAGTTAGCCAAAAGTTTAGGAAGTTGGGTCCTTTCACTTTTATGATCGTTGCACGTTTTGTATAAAATCTGCACCCGTCATGGAAATAATATCAGAGAAATTTTTGTTTAGACTTAACTCTAGGAAGGCTTGAATTTTCTTGAACTAATTCAACCATCTATCCTTTTTTCATTAACATCATTATTCACCATCCACCACAATGGATCCTTACTAATTTGTGGATCCTAGTATGGAGCGGCGGAGCTGAGTATTGAAATGAACTTGAAGGAGGAAGGACAGATCCATTGACTAAGGCTGTGTTCGAGAGAGAAAGATCAGCGAAGCTTTGTTAATGAGATACTTTATACATCGAAGGTTATCAATCATAGAGGATTTATCACTCAAGCTTATGTGGAGTGTGTATGCAGTTATATATTCCAATCTTTTGAGTAATTATTTTTTCATTATAGCCTGTGTTTTTCTATGAATGGATCTGAATGAAATGTCAGATTTTCAGATTTCATGTTAAATTTATCATCTAGAGATATCCATGCAATATTCTCATGCATCATGTAGGAATATTTCATATAGGATGTGCATATTAATTCATTCACATGTCCATGCACTTTCGTACATTTTAAAATATCCATGCATCTTGGATAAATCATGTGGCATATTCATCCTTTCAATTGTTCTCTTCCAATGTGTTATCATGACTAAATATTTTGTTTTCTTTTGTTGATCTTTGTTCCAAATATGCAAACAATGAATGCATTTGAACATTTATTTTTCTGTATTTTTAATGCTTTAAGTTAATTGTGGGTTAGATGATTGAATCTTCTATATTGGTCATTGTACTCTAAGAGATTGGTCTGAGATCAAGCGAGATAGATTAGGCTTTGTCTTGTAATTTACCTTTATTTTCTCTTTACTAGATTACTCGGAAATAAAGCATTGTATTTTTTTCATTAAATTGTATTTAGGACCAAAGCAATATAATTTGCTTTCCTTTGACATTCCGTGTAATTTTACCATTTGTTTAATGAAGATAATTTATTTTGAGGTTTTCTTAATTTTAAGGAATTGTTCAATAATGTATAGTTAATTAGGAAACCAATTATTATACTTAAAACTCGAAATTGAATTTAGTTATAGTAAAAGGGTCTTCTAATGGGGCATTTGAAACATTAAATGTTCAATATCGATTGCAATGTAAATTTTTCAGAAAGAAAAGATATACATGTGAATGATTCTAAAAAGCCTAAATCCAACTAATTTCTAATGTGTACTCATTAGTTTTGCTTCAAAGTCCCAATTTATGAAAGAATACTTCTTAGGTTGAATTGCTTCAACTTATGTGTAATTGGATATTGTCCAGCATGTTGTCGATCTTTATGTTCTGGTGCCATCATTGTTGGCTTCCTAGCATCTCCTCCACTTTGAATCTAAATGTTGTCACAAGGATGCATCTTGACCAAATGTTAGTTGGATTATACTATAGTTCTTTCTAGCAAATTTGGCCTCTATATTTACATTTTGTATGAGATAGCCGCTTTTTCATATCATATATTGTGCATTCATTACCATCAAACAGTAACCTTTTCTTAGCAGCAGTCCACAGTTAGAAGGTTTTGAAATAAACTTGACACATACAATGATACAAAACATCATGAATAAGTTTTTTGTTACCTCCTTTAGTGTGGACAATAATGATACCTTTTCCTTCAACGTTATTACTTTGAGAAGAAAACTGTAATCAAGCTCCACAAAAAACTTAGAATTCATTGCCAAATGGTTGCTGCAACAATTATCCAAAAACCATGTATTTTGAGATTCTTGTTCAGATTTCATGCAATGGTAAAATAATCGGTCTTTCTGATTTTCTTTTGTAAAATTCACATCATTATTCTCATGTTTATCAACCAAACCATCTGTCTCTTTTAGAGTGATCAGGAATTTTGCTTTTAGTGCATCTAAAATGGCCTCTTTATATTCATTACAAATTTAAAGTGGTTGTACATAATTTAAAGTTCATTATTTTCCATAAAGTATAAGCATTTAATATTCCTTAACCATTGTCCTAAAGGCACTGGTTAACAAAATCTTTTTTTATATTTGTGTATAGTTTGAAAGTATTTTTTGGTATATCAAAAAATTTAAATGCACCATTAATGTAGGACATGAATAACAAATTCATCGTAAAATGCATGCAAAGTACTATTAAAAAAAAATTTGCAATTCAATTATGGTTGAAAAGCTGAGGATGATAATGAGGGATTGAGATCTCATGCAATTGGTATTGCATGCAATATCAATTGAGTGCTTCTTAACTTTCAATCTCAACTACTTACTAAAAAATTGTTAAAAAATTTCAAAAACAAAGAGTGAAAAAGTGAAAAATTTATGAGAAGGAAAAAGGAATTGCAGCCATGGGATCTCAATCCGATAATGAGAACTATTTGTATTAGTCGAGATTCATAAAAGCCTCCTTATTCACCAAGTTGAGCATTCAGTAAGCTAAAAAGTAGTTTTACTTTCACATTCCAATGCTGGGTAGTTGTAGTTCCATATATCTCGAGCACAGTGTGCCATAATTAAGTTTCTATGGAGAAGTTCAATGGTTATGCACCTATTTAAAGTTTGGTAGAAATACACTTTTGGTTCCTATATTTAGGGGGTGTTTTCAATTTAGTTCTAGTGTTTTAATTTCATTCAATTGGGTCCCTGTGTTTTTAAGCCGTTTTCAATTTTACTCCTGGAGTCAACTCCGTTAGTTTTAATCCTACGTGACAGACGGAAAACTAACATGGAATACTAAAAAATGACGTGGCAAAACAAAATAATTAAAAAATAATTAATTGATATTTAAAAAATCCATGTCATCATCTTAATTAATATTTAAAACAAAAAATAAAATAAAAATCCAAATTTTATTTTCTGAAAAAATAAAATAAAACCCCAATTTATTTTCTCTCCTTTTCTTTCACTTTCTTGCCAACCAAACACAACACACACACTCACTTCTACCACTTTCCCCCACAAAACATCAACTGGAAGGCTAAATTCACTTTCGTTTTCTTGGCAGCCAAACACAACATACATACACACCAAAAAATGCCAAAAGCCAACCCAATCATCTCAAATCCAATACACACAAAGCAAAATCAAAGTCCCACCATTACCCATTTCACCACCGTGAAACCCAAGACTCAAACCCCACACTGGCTCACCTGACCACCCAAAACATCATCACAAAACATCACCCAAAAAAAAAAATGCCTTTGCCGCTGTCACTTTTCTACCCACCGAATCACCCAGCATTCAAAGCCAAAAATTAAACCCACAAAATATATCCCAGCCAAGAAAAGTTTCGATCCACTCACCAAACCACCCTTACTGGCGAAAATCTCTACCGTGAAGTCAAGCCCAGTCAACTCAAGCAAGAAAATTCCAGATCCGCTCATCAAACCACCACCAATCCACATCGTGCCTCCAAAAACCACTTAGAAGCACCGCAAATCAACCCCACGCCGCTACCACAACTCCCACTTCTCAACATCGCCAGAACAGTCTCGCACCACCACCGGTTGAAGCTTCGACACCGCCACATGAGGCTTCGCAACCCAGCGCTGATTGTGAGCCATTCTCGCCCCGCTAGCTTCCATTTCACAACTCCACAAACCCCCGATCTTACCTCGCCATCCATCGTGTTCAAGCTCACCGTTCCAAGGAAAACAGCGCAACCCACACCATAAAACCCACAGAAACCCAACCGCTCACCTCGCCGATCGTCTTCGATCTCACCTTGCCGATCGTCTTCGAGCTCACCTCGCCGATCGCCTTCGATCTCGATTTAGTGGTGGAGAGAGAGATTTAGAGAAAGGAAATGAATGGATAACACGGAGAGAGAAAAGAAATCTGGGGAGGAATAAGAACAGAGGAGAGAGAAAAGAAAAATAGAAAAAGAAAAATAAAATAAAATAAAAAAATAATAAAAATAAATACGTGGCGCTAACGTGGCTTAATTAAATTATTTTTAAATGAAATAATTAGTCATGTCAGCAATTTCCATTTGCCACGTAGGCAGATTCCTAACGGAGTTGACTCCAGGAGTAAAATTGAAAACGGCTTAAAAACACAGGTACCTAATTGAATGAAATTAAAACACTGAGACTAAATTGAAAACACCCCCTAAATATAGAGACCAAAAAGTGTATTTCTTCCTTTAAGTTTCAAACCAATCTTACAAAATCAAGCTTGTGCCGCAACAAAAGCTGAATGGCTTCATTGTCTAAATCAACATCTAAACGCCAAAAAGCAACCATGGTTGACAGAATCAGCAATCTACCGGATTCTCTCCTCTCCCATATTCTTTCGTTTCTCACAATCAAAGAGTACGTAGCCACTAGCATTTTGTCGAGCCGATGGAAGCTTGTCTGGACTCTTGTCCCAATTGTTGAGTTTGACGCCAATGAATTTGAGTGGATATCATCTTCGTCAGATGAGGAGGAAAGTCCTAACCATCAGCAAGATCAGTGGAATGGGTACCGTTTTAGTTTTACGCATATTGTATCCAGGTTCATTGCTCTTCGCAATGCGAATCCGATAGAAAAGTTTCGCCTCCGATGGAGAGATGATTGTGACCCAATCCATGTGGATACCTGCGTCCGTACCGTGATTGCATGTGACTTGAAAGAGCTAGATCTCCAAGTTTGTCCTCGCCAACCTTTCTACTTGCCCTCTTCCCTCTTTAGTTATGGTAAAACATTAGTAGTTCTGAAATTAACTGGGTACAATATTGTTCTTAATACTCCATCTTCATCTTCCCTCAGCTTCCCGAGTCTCATGAATCTGCATCTTCAATTAGTGAAGTTTGCAAACCCCGACTCTTTCTCAAGACTAATCAGTTGTTGCCCAGTACTGCAAGATTTATCTGTAATAGCAGATTGGCACACTAGCTTCCGGAATTACAATTTTAAAATCATTGTACCTACTCTGAAAAGATTAAATTTAACTATGAACTATGAGTTATACAAACTTGTGATTAACGCCCCAGCTCTTGAGTACCTTTCTTTCAGTGGTCTTCTGGATAAACACGTATTGTTGGAAAATCTGTCCAACTTAGTTGAAGCGGTACTTAATGTTGTTATTGAATACAATAATATTAATAATATCAAAGATTATGGAAATAGGGTACTTGACTTCATCAGAGCACTCTATAGCGTTAAATCGCTGCATTTGTCTGCAGATACCACAGAGGTAAAGCACGTTTTTCGTGTTCTATTATTAAATGGTTGAATAGTCATAATGTTTTTGTGACTTGTGATTTTAATGTTGTCGCGCAGTGCCTCTGCAATGCTTCTGGATTTGATACTCCCATGTTTCATAATTTGGCTTTCTTAAACTTTTGTGTTGATTCTTGTATGTGGCATGTGTTACCACTCTTTCTAGAACGGACTCCTAATCTTGCAGTACTTATCTTAGATAAGGTATGTTATTTCTTCTCCTGTACTTGCTTGGTCTTTTTTCTCTTTCATTAAATTATTTACTTATCAGGAAAAAAAAAACGTGATGATATGTAAATGAATGGGCACTACCACTTTTTTTTTTCTCTCATGGTTTGAATTAACTATTGTGTCTTCTGTTGTCAGGGGAAGAGGACTACTCAGTATGCTCAGGACGAATGTTCCATTACTCATGAATGGATAAGGCTTTTGGACGTTCCTAAATGCGTGTCATCGCACCTTACAGCTTTTCATTTTAAAGGATTTAAAGGGTTTATTGATGAGCTGAAGGTTGTTGAACAAATCCTAAAGTGGGCAAGAGTCTTAAAGAAGATGTCAATCTCTTCTTATCCTCTAGATTCAGAGAAGAAGGATTGTGTTCTCAAGGAATTATTGATGTTCCCAAGGCAGTCTGTGACTTGTGAAATTGCATTTAATTGCGATGAAAGCTGATATGTTGATAAGTGAGGGGACGTGGGCTTTTGGTGTGAAGAATGCTGCAGAAAAGTTGTGTACTTAGCATTTCTGAATTGTTATTTAGTTGTTTATTTGTTTGAATTAAAAACATTGGGTGGTCCTTGTTTATTTGTCATGTTGAGTTGGCCAATAATATCAGATAAACTTTTGTTTAGACTTAATCTCTTGGGAGGGCTTGGATTTCCTAGAATTAATCCTACCATCTATCTTTTTTTTCATTAACATAATTATCCATCATCCACCACTATGGATCTGTACTAATTTGTGGATCCTAGTACCACTTGAAGGAGGAAGGAAGGATCCATGGGTTGAGGCTGTGTTCGAGAGAGGGGAGATCTGTGAATTGTTTTCATCATATACTTTACATTGAAGGTCATCAATCATAGAGGATTTGTGTCTCAAGCTTATGAGGAGTGTGTATGCAGATATAAATTCCAAACTTTTGAGTAATTATTTTACATGGTAAATTATTGATGTTTCCAAGGCAATCTGCGGGTTGTAAAATTGAATTTAACTGATGGATGCTCCCTTCACTGGGGTAACCATCGGTGAATTCTGATATGTTCCATAAGAGAGGGTGACGTGGGTTGCTTGGTGCTGGTGTGGTGCGAATATTGCTGCAGAAGTGTTTACTGAGTAGGAGTGTATTGTTTAGTTATTGCTTGTTATTATAAACATTAAGTGGTCCTAGGTTTTGAGGAGTCATGGTTGAGTTAGCCAATAGTTTAGGAAGTTCTGTCCTCCTTTTATGATTATGAATGTTGGCACTTTGTGTAAAAACTCTGTAACCATGTCATGGAATAGTATCAGAGAAACTTTTGTTTAGACTTAAAATTCTTGGAGACCTTGGTTTGCCTCGAATTAATCCTACCATCTATCATTTTTTCATTCTCATCATTATCCATCAGCCACAACAATGGATCCGTACTAATTCGTGTATCCTAATACAACTTGGAGAGAGATAAAGATCCGTGAAGTTTTGTTCACGAGATACTTTACATTGAAAGTCATCATTCATAAAGGATTTGTAGTTCAAGCTTATGAGGAGTGTGTATGCAGGTACAAATTCCAATCTTTTGAGTAATTATTTTTTCATTATACCCTGCATTTTTCTATAAATAGATCTGAACGAAGTGTCAGATTTTCAGATTTGATGTTAAATTTATCTTTCTAGAGATATCCATATAATATTTTTATGCATCATGTAGGAATTTCATCTAGTATGTGCATATTAATTTTTTCATATGTTCATGCATTTTCGTGCATTTCATAATGTCCATGCATCTAGATCATGTAGCATATTCATCCTTTCAATTGTTCTCTTTCAATGTGTTATCATGACTAGAGATCTTTTGTTTTCTTTTGTTGATTTCCGAATTATGCAAATACTGAATGCATTTGAACATTTATTTTTCTGTATTTAATGCTTTAAGTTAATTGTGTGTCGAATGATTGAATAGTTTATATTGCGAATTGTATCCTAAAAGTTTGGTCTTAGATCAGGCGACCTAGATTAGGTTGTCTTGTAATTTACCTTTATTTTCTCTTTTCTAGATTAGTAGGAAATTAAGTATAGTATTTTTTTCATTAGAATGTATTTAGGACCAATGCAATATAATCTGCTTTTCTTTGGCATTCCATGTAATTGTACCATTTGATAATGAACATAATTTATTTTGAGTTTTACTTAAATTCAAGGAATTGTTCAATAATGTATAGTTAATTAGGAAACCAGTATTATACTTTAAAACTCCAAATTGAATTAGTTATAGTAAAAGGGTCTTCTACATGGGCATTTGAAATATTAAATTTTTCCACATTAACCGTAATGAATGTTTTTCAGAAAGAAAAGATATACGACATGTGAATGATTCATAAAAGGCTAAATTCAACTAATTTCTAATGTGTACGTAAGTTCTGCTTTAAAGTTCCAATTCATGAAAGAATACTCATTAAGTTGACCTCTACGTTCAGCCTGTTGTCAATCTTAATGTTCTGGTGCCATCATTGTTGGCTTCCTAGCATCTCCTCCACTTTGAATCTAAATGTTGTCACAAGGATGCATCCTGACCAAATGTTAGTTGGCTTACTATATTTCTTTCTAGCAAATTTGGCCTCCCTATTTACATTTTGTTTAATGATATAACTGCTCTTTTAGTAGTCCATTATATTCTACACAGCAAATCTATTGTGAGGTGTGAGCTCTCTTGCTCCTATTTACCAACCTGCCTTTGATGTGGATCTGCAGCTTAATTCATCCTTTTCCACATTGCATTAGTTGACTATTAAAATTATTGCTACACTTGGATGCTTCTAAAGATCTTTTGGATGTGAGCCATAGCTCTTTCTTTTTTTCCCCAATTTAAGATCTTTAAATCATGACAACTTTTGAGGGAAACACAATTTTGTAAGTCGGATTGCTTAAAAATTTGGATGAAATGTAGATTAAAGATACTATTATATTTTGAATGAAGATCATGTCACTTGCACCTATTTTTCTTATCCACCACTTTTTTCAGTTTCTAATGCTCTACTCTGCCGCCCTTGAACCTATTATGATCTAGTGTACATGATACATCAGATAGGAGAGACACAAATACGGTGGCTCACTGCCTTGCAAAACTTCCTTCCTCCTAACCTGTTTCCTTTTGTTGTAATAAGTCAAATCTCCCTCCCTCTGTTCAAGAGGTTTGGCTGAGAGATTTGTTTGTTTTGCCCCCTTAATGAAATTCTACTTGTTTAGCTAAAAAAAAAGGTATGTCATGTCTACTGTAACTGCTTTATCCACCACTTTTTCAGTTTTTTTTTTTTAATTGTGTGTGGTTCTATTTGGCTAATGGGAGAGGAGGATTAAGAACCTCCTTCTTCATCCCTCGGCTTCCTGTGTCTCAAAATTCTGCACTCTCATTCAGTCATGTATGCCAACCACGACTCTTTCTAGAGATTCCTCAGTTGCTGCCCAGTCCTCCAAGATTTGTCAATAGAAGCATTTCATCAGAACAAGAAAAACAATTTTAAAATCATTGTACTTTAGATAAACTCTTGGAGAGCTTGAATTCCCTTGAATTAATTCAACCATTTATCCTTTTTTCATTAACATGCTTATCCATCATCCACCACAATGGATCCGTACTAATTTGTGGATCCTAGTGCGGAGCGGCGGAGATTGAAACGAACTTGAAGGAGGAAGGACAAATCCATTGTCTAAGGTTGTGTTCAAGAGAGAGAGAGATCCATGAAGCTTTGTTTGTGAGATACTTTACATCGAGGGTTATCAATCATAGAGGATTTATCACCCATGCTTACAAGGAGTGTGTATGTAGGTATACGTTCCAATATTTTGAGTAAATTTTTTTTTTTCATTATAGCCTGCGTTTTTCTATGAATAGATCTAAATGAAATGTCAGATTTTCAGATTTGATTTTGAATTTATATTTCTAGAGAACTCCATGCAATATTCTCTTGCATCATGTAGGAATTTCATGTAGGATGTGCATATTAATTTGTTCACATGTCCATGCACCTTCGTACTTTTTAAATTATCAATGCATCTTAGGATAGATCATGTGACATAATTATCCTTTCAGTTGTTTTCTTTCAATGTGTTATCATGACTAAATCCAACTAATTTCTAATTTGTACTCCTAAGTTCTGCTTCAAAGTCCCAATTTATGAAAGAATACTTAAGTTGAATTGCTTCTACTTATGTGTAATTGGATATTGTCCAGCCTGTTGATATCTATGTTCTGGTGCCATCATTGTTGGCTTCCTAGCATCTCATCTACTTTGAATCTAAATGTTGTAACAAGGATGCATCTTGACCAAATGTTAGTTGGATTATACTACAGTTCTTTCTAGAAAATTTGGCCTCCGTATTTACCTATTGTTTAATGAGATCACCACTCTTTTAGTAGTCCATTATATTCAACACAGCAAAATTTATTGTGTGAGTTCTCTTGCTTCTTTCTTTGATGTGAATCTGCAGCCTGCTTCCTGCTACACTTCGATGCTTTTAGAGATCTATTGTACAGCAAAAGCATGTTCTAATTTTGGTGTTAATTATGTGAGCCATATCTCTCTTCTTCTTTTTTTCCCAATTTAAGATCTTTAACTCATGACAACTTTTAAGGGGAACACAATTTTGTAAGTCGGCTTGCTTAAAACTTTGGACAAAATGTGATAAAAGATACTTATTCTATTTTGAATGAAGATCATGTCACATGCACGTATTTTTCTTATCCACCACCTTTTCAGTTTCTAATACTCTACTCTGCCCCTACCTATTTTGATATTGTCAATACATTTTTTTTAGCAAAAAAAAAAAATGTCTAGTGTAACTGCTTTACTACAGTTCCATCCATTTTAAGTTCTCTTTTATCGTGTTTGGCTAATTGAATCATTCCACCCTTTGCTAACATATCATCTAAACTTTCAAGAAAGCATGAAACCTTTCTTAATAGGTTCTCTTTTTCTTTTCTTTTCTGTTTTTATCAACACTAAGATGTCCCAAACACAATGTCTGAGAAGTGAGAACACCTCCATCATGTTTTATTCCATTTCTTTCCGTTCTCTCTTAATTTATCCAAAAATAGTGTTAGATAGCTATTTGTTGTTTGTACAGAACGATGGGAATGTAGAGTTCGGGTTTGAACTCGAGATCACGTACTCTAATATCATAATAAATTATCGATTCTTCCAAAAACTGAAGCTATTAGGAAATGATGAACTTAATCATTTAACCAATATTCTAACACCTATAAAGTTGGAATGCCTTTATAAAAGAGACTACAGAGGAATCGAAATCTGGTGTGAGCATTATAGCATTGAGAGGACATTTCCCTAATACAAGAGGACCAGGAAGGACACACCTTTAGTGCACCAATTACCGTGCCCATAGTAAACTCTAGGAAGCCAAGTGTAAAGCAGATAACTACTGAAAGCATCCAAGTAGTAAGCCCACCCCAAGATGAGTGCTCTCCTATTTCGACTACACTCACTGCGCACTTGAATCACCACCTAAGCTTCGCTATCGCTTGGCCCAACCCCTACGCCTACCACTAACTTGAATCATCACATGACTGCTAAATCTCAATCCTTTTTTTAGTAAAAGATTGGACCGAGTTTAATTAAAATTCAATTAAGAGAATGAGCGATAATTCGTGGATTACAAAGTAAATAAGCAATTGAAAGATTTCGTTAAAATTGTTCCTTTGGAAATTTCTCAGAAAGCTAATCATAGGTTCTTCTCTCCATTGGAACCAATTAATGCAAAAACAACCAATTGGAAAGCAATTGTTATTTTTCTAATCCTCCAATCGTTGTAAATTCATTTTCATAGCTTCTTATGTGCCTTTGTATTAGTTTTTGGATTTTAGCTCCTTGAGAGGTTTTTTTTTTTTTTTTGGTACTTCCAATATACCTATAATATAATGGAGTCTTTTTTCTTCAATAAAGTTTTATTATTTATTCAAAATAAAAATGTTGTACTAGTACGGCAGTGTGTTTTTACCCTAATGATCATTTGTAGTAGACTCATATCGTGCTTTTACCAAATCAGCATTTACAATTTTGATGGACTACTTGAATTTATCATATATATAATTTTAACAAAAGAATATTAAGAATTAAAATGGAATCAGAAAGTGTTACTAGTAACTGATTGTATACTCCTTGTCTCCTTGTGTACATGATCTTTGTCTGATTTTCTAATAAAATTTTATTAAAATCAAAAGAGAACCAGTATAGTAGAAGTATTGAGATAGAAAGCAATCAAACTCATAAATAACATAAATCTAGAAATTGAAATAAAGAAGAAAAAGAAAAAAGACCCCCACTCTACCCCCAATCAAACAAGGTGCAAAGAAACAATAATTTAATCTCAACAGTCACTACAAGAAATTTTGCTATTTTCAACAGTTAGAACCGTTGAAACAAGTACTAAAAACTGATGAAAAAAGTATTTTTGACGGTTCAAGTGACTGTTGAGACCCGTCGAAACAAACTATGTCGAAAATACTTTTTGACGGGCTTCAGGACTGTGGAAAAAAGTGCTTCATCTTTCTCAACGGTTAGGAAACATTGAAACATAATTTAAAACTGTTGAAACTTGGTTTAAAACTGTTGAAACATATTTAAAAAATGTAGATAATAGTATACTTATTACCTTTATCGACTGCCATTGAACCGTTGATAAATGTAGTCTTTAGATATTTCAACAGTTCATAACTGTTGAAATAAGTATTTGATTTATTTTATTTTTTTAGAGAAGATTGGATGAGCTCTTTTACACCAATCAAAACATAAACACAATTATGCAATACCAAATTGAAATCCTTTCTCATATATCAAAAAGGAATATGGATACCAAAGGATTTACATGTCAAATACCAAATTGAAATCCCTTCTTTTTTTATGCAATTTGATATCAAAACGAAACATTGTCTAAAAGGAATTACATGTCACAAAGTATTCAATAGTTTCAAGTTTCCTAAATGACAAACTAATAAACCAAAATAAAAAGAACTATATCAGAGTCTAGTTGTAATATGCTTCCTCCTTTACTTCCATCAAGTACCTGCAATGAAAAAGAAAGAACCTATAATTAGACAAAGAATAAACAAATAATGCCTTGAAAATAATGCTAATAATGATAACATTGCCTAAGCATATTAAACCATGATAACCCAACACAAATCTAAGTAACATGAGATGTCTACTAAACACACATAAAACAAGCCACATACAATATAAATTCAGACATCTACGTGTGGATTCCAACACTGTGAGTAAAGGCACTAAATAAAAGGTGTGTGACTATTTGGTCTGAATGTCTATGTGTGAGAACCTCGCTCCTTTTCTCAAAGTCCGAAGCGAAAACCCCAAAATTGGTTTCAAGTGATTTTGGTTTCGGTTTGGAAATAAAATTGGAAGCGTGTCTCAAATGATGAGATAAAAACTTTAATGTTTTAATCGACCCTCGAGGTTGAAGGTCGATGTGACATGTTGTTTGTGGAGTCCCCACTTAATTTATTTTAGAGGACAAATTAAGAAATTCCAAAGACAAGAGTAATGTCATCCCTTTTTATTCCATTTTAGAATTTGTACAATTGCTAAATGAAATAGTGTGTGTATAAATGTTACAAATAAAATTCCCCTAGAATACAATCTAAGGAAATAATATTGTATGAATTTCCTAGTTACAATCTATGTAAAAAGAAATCAAATGTTGTTGTAAGGCACTATGTATGCAAACCAAGGTTTTGGTTCGGAGGCTTGGTTACAAAATGGGAAGGTGTTAGGCACCCCATTTTGCCCGATTTACATCGGTCCTCTTATATTAAAAATGGCCAAGCATGTTGTAATGTCAATACATGTATGTGTATGTTGTTTTAACAAATTAATTTTAGTTGTCCGTGTTGTTATTATGTTGGTTGCAATATGATATTCATGTTATAGTTGTAAGCTTAAACACATAATCATAATGAACTTGTAAATATAAACACAAGAAATTAAAACATAATGTAAGAACAATAAATTAAAGCATAATGTAAGCATACAAAAATTAAAGCATAAGGGTTAGAGAACTAACCCGCATGCAAAACAAAATTAAAATCAAGTATGCGCTTCACAACTTGTGTGGTTGTGAGCTTTGTGACTCAATGACTTTAAGGATGTGTATACAATTTGTGGGTTGTATGGGTAATCCTAAGAGGTGTTTGAGTATGTGGGTTGGTGGAAAAATAATTCCAAACCGAAGTTGTAAAGATGATGAAGGGTGAACCAAATCAAAATGATTTTTTCAACCTTCAAAACCTTTAAGATTTTCGAGAGGAATTTTGGTTTAAGAAAGCTTTAGTGCAAATATTTTCCAAAGTCTTGGTTCCAAAGTTAATGAAGGGTGAGTTAAATCTAAAAGATTTCTCAACCTCCAAGAGCTTTAGAACCTTGAAGAGGAGGGTTTGCTTCAAAGAATTTTTCTGCTCAAAACACTCTTGAAAACTCTCCCTATTTCTCTCTAATTTTTCTCTACACTTTCCAACCCCCTTACCATGAAGACCATGATTGTATTTATAGAGAAAGGAGGGTGTGAAAGGGTCAAAGAAGGGTGGAAGGGGCTGCTTTTTTGCCCCCCACCAGCTGCCTCATGTGCATGCCAACCATGCTTTGTCCCCCTTTGCTGAAAAAAAGACCAAAAAAATACAGAAATGGGTCCAGGGACACAGTGCCGGCCGGCACTTGAATTAAATTTTTTAGTGCCGGCCGGCACTCCATTTTGGGTTATTTAAAACATTCTTTTTTTTACTTTTTTCAACTTACCTCTTTTGGCCATACATTGTGGAACGTGGATGGGCAGAAAAACTGATTTTTCTGCCCTCCAAAAAGTATTTTTGGCATGCATGAGTGAGATATAATCCTATGTATGTATGCATATTTAAGCTAACGCGGACCCGAAACGTTAAAACTTCGATTAGCGATAACTTTCTCGTTTGTGGTCCGATTTGAGTGCATGACGCGTCATTTTGATCGTGTTGATCTAAAGACTCATTTAAAATTATTTTGGTGTCAATCGGACGTCCCGAGAAAAATCGGGCCGAAACCCTAGAAATGCACGAATTTTCGTACCAAAACGCCCGGAGTCTAAATCGAGTGCAAGTCGTGTCGTTGTGATCATGTTGACCTAACGACTCGTGTGAATGTATTTTTATATCAATCGGATGCCCAGAACAAACTGGGACCAAAAACCCTAAATGTGCACAGATTTCCGTGTCAGGGTCCTTTTTTTGGATTTTTAGTTCGTAAAGCCCCATGCACGTTATAATTGAAATGTAGGTGGCAAAATGAGATGTCTACACTATGCTATCCTCAAACATGTTCAAAAATAATAAAAGTTCGGTTTCAGCTGTCTATTTAACTCACTATCAAGCTGAAAGTCATAAAAATTGGTTCAAAGCCTGGGAAAATAAACAGAAGCCAAGGGTGTGACAAGGATTCACGTTTGTGAGCTTGTCAACTTGAAATTGACCACGGAAACATGGCTAAGAATTCAATAGAAAAGGTGCCAATAAGATCCAAACACACACCAAGGAGTTCCACTTCTACTACAAGCTACACTTTTTGACACATTTTTTCAAAACTTGAAGGACAAACTGTAATTAATCTAGAATAACTTTCACACTTTCTCATATGCCAATCATAATTTATCACTTCAATATTGAAGTTACAAAAACAGTGTACAGTAAGTAGTATGAGTAATTAGCACTTGCCAGGACTACCAAAAGTAACAAGAATTACCTAAGATGGCAAAGAGATTAGAAGTAAAAACTATGACAGGATCCCGTGTAACACCAAAGACTGCAGGTATTGAGTCAACCTAAAGAAAATAAGCATTATATCAACATTTCCATCACAAATGCCAGTGTCTAAAATATATGTATATGTCTGACATTATTAAGGAATGGGGAAAACCTACTGCAAATGCTATGTCACTGAGCTCAATAACTGCTACCGTGAGAAGTAAAGGAGTGGCCTGCCCAAAATGTGTGACACCTGTTAGAAATCAAGTAAAATTAATTTAACACGTTAAAGAACTTTAAATCTCTGAGAAACAAAAAATTGCTGATCTAGAGAAAAGTTTTAACCCTTCCCATGCAGCATTAAACAATGATATGTTATATGACACACTAATGTTACTTACTTTCCAGACACCACCCTGGCTAGTTATAAATCGATTGCCATCATAATTAGCTGCAAGGAACAAAAAGTGGTGAGACTTTATAGCAGAAAGATCAATTAGTGTAGAGCAAATCAGCTTTAATGTATTAAAAGACATGAAAGCTCCATTCTGAATCTGCCAAAAGAATGCTTCAATCATAGGTATATTTTTCTTTTAAACTACTAAAGAAGGAACAGAATATTTCACATTATGACAGAAGAAAAAGGAGAGAGCTATTGTTACCCACCCAAATTTATAAGTAAGGCTACAGATTAGGCTAATCTAGGTTCAAATTACACAAGTAGAGTTCAAATTGAGCTAGGAGTAGCCTTGACTCAGCCCTAAAAAGTAAGAAGATCCCTATTGAGTACCAGCCTTGAAAAACATATAGAAACCAACTTGAAATAGTCCAACTAAAAAATCAGAAGGAAAAAAAATACACAGCAGAACATTACATGTGACAGGGATAACTCTTTGGCATGTCTTCACCACAAAGTTTTGGATAAGTCACTGTCATCTTCTTCACTGGTAAATAGCTATCAAATGAACACAAACATTATAAGTTACTAGACATCTCATATGTGACCTTCCCTTCTTCTTTTCCAATAAAATTATTTACTTATTAAAAAATTCTACAAGAATCAGCATAAAAGATCACAAGCAGAAGAACAATTTATCAGGAATATGAACAACAAGGGACTATCATATAATGGCAGATCCAAGTACCCAAAAAAAAAGAATCAACTCATTCTCTCCCCCACCCCCGCCTCCTCCTCCATTTTTCAATTTCAACCTTGTTTGATAGGAAGAATGGTTGATCTTATCAAAAAAAAAATGCTGACAAGATGATAAGAGAGTGAGAAAGAAATCTACTATGAGATGAATTTCATCATCTTGTAAGAAGTCACTTTTTTAATAGATATATATTATTGATAGGACAACTTATTTCAATGAGTTTTAACATATGATTTGAACTTTCACTTTCATTATAATATTTTAATTAGTTTTACCAAATCGTATATATTTTTGCATATTTGATCAATTAGAGACATACAAGGGCAGCTAATAAGACCAACCTAATGTTTTTTCTACAGTTTATTCCAAATCAAAGAATTTTAATTTTCCGGTTTTTCTCACTTTTTTTTTAGATATGATAAAAGACTTTCTTATTTCATAATGTGCATATTTTATAGGATAGAGTTTGGCTACAAACCAGTTTGTAATCAACTTACTACAACCACAGAAGGGGGGGGGGGGGGGGGGGGGGGCGCTACTTAACATATTCTTGATCGGTTACTTGAACTCATCATATTAACTCTGACACAAAATTACATCCGTTAAAGACAAAAAAAACTAGTAACTTCTCATACTTTTTTTTTTTCTTTTTTTTTTTTTTTTTTTTTTTTTGTTTTGTGGGTGGGGGGGGGCAAGGGGAACTATCGAGCCATTGAAAATGGATAGATTGCATTAATAATTGCTAGATTTTTTCAGAAGAGAAATTTAACCTTAAATGAGGAGAATAGGAGTATCGCAGCCAGTAGTAGGTTGACTGCCTCAAATCTCTAAAACAACAGGACAAAAGTTTCAAGAGCATGTAGAATCAGAAACGCCACTCACGAAAACAAATGTACAAGTGTGTGCAGGCAACAGGAGCAACTAGAATGGTATAATATTAAAAAAAAATTACATAAAATTTGAGAACCCAAGGACCATAAGGTGAAACAATTCAAATTTTATTAGAGAGATCGAGAGAGTTTATGCATCACCTGATACATAATTGGCACTTTGAAGTACTTGAATATCAGAACAAAGACAAATAGATTGTCCACTGACAAACTTTGTTCCAATATATACCTGCAAATAGTCCATAATGGTCATTGTGAAGGAAATAATCCAAGTGTAAAAGATAAAACTCAGTTCAAGCTAGCAGAAAAAGAAGATAAAACAAAACTGAGTCAAATTCGTATAGTTTGACTCTTAGTGCTATATCCAACCAAGAACCATAAAGAAAGGTAGAGGGAGGAAGGCTGACTTGACAAATAAAAAATGGAGGCCTCCAGAAGAATTAAGACTCATATCAATAGCAAGCTTCACCACCAAGGGGCTTATTTTCTCTTTTATGTTCCATTAAAAATTAAAAGGTACTAGTATAGAGAGCTTTGAAATAACCTTCACATTTAAAATTAATGCCCAGGAGTTTGGAACTGCATAGAGCTGCCCTAATCACAAACAATAATCTCAGATAACACATATCAGAGAGTCCAAGAGCTGATGTTTATTACTTGAACAGGAACTGTAATTTCCAAAGAAAGAAAGGTTGCTGCCAGAGAAAATTTAAGCGTAAATAGTCATAGTACTTATGCAGACATGAAAGCTCTAGAAGCATAGATTTTAGCTTTGGAAATATTAATTCCTTAATTGGACTTGCCCAACATGATTTGTAATCCATGCACAGATATTAGCTTTATTAACAAACATTAGCAGATCTATTATGAACTTGATGAAAAGCATCCACAATGCAAAATTCAGCATACCCAGCAAAAAACTCTGTGGCCTTGCCAACGCCATCTTTCAAACCTAAACCAATGCCAAATGCCACCGCAGTGCACACCTAAAAAAAAAAAAAATTAAACAACAAAAATTAAATTGCTCTCGATAATGACAGAATCAATAGATCCAAAGTACACAAATCAAAATAAGCTCGGAGCCAGAGGGTGCTCACCCAAAAGGCAACAGTTCTAACAGAGGAGACATACTCGTGCCCCTGAGTTTTTTCTACATGACTGACCGAAGGTGGAGTGTAAGAGGTTTCAGTGTTGACAATGTCATCATATGATTGAGAACTGATTCCCTTGCTTTCTACAAATTCATTCAACGAGTACTTTAAAATTTAAATTCTATTAAACTACAGCACCACATTATGTCGATATATCTCGCAGATAAGAAGAGCAATAAAATTTGAAATGCTTTCAAATTATCATACATGACATGGCAAATACTATAGACGACTGAACAAAGTTAATCATCGATGCAGCACATGCCACTCACAAGAATGAACACCAAAGTTTAAGAGAGCCAAATTATGAAATATGGGAGGATCAAAATCAGATGCATTGCAGAGGCACTACACGACTACATAATAATCACAAGTCACAACAACGATATTACTGCTTGTCCAAGAAGAAGTTTACAGCAATTTAATAAAAGACCATAAAAAAGTAATTTACCTCTGTAGTATCCGAGAAAAAATGCTGAGATTTAATGTTATAGAGTGCTTTAATGAATTCCCTTACCTTATTTCCATAATCTATAATATCATTAAAGAGAAATAAATCAAAATCAACACCAAGGACCGTTTGAACTAAGTTGGTCAGAGTTTCAAACAATACATCTTCATCCAAATAGCCTTTGAAATAAAGGTAATCAAGAGCTGGGGCGTTTATCTAAAGTACAATGATTTTAAAATTGTTTTTCTTGTTCTGATGAAATGCTTCTATTGACAAATCTTGGAGGACCGGGCAGCAACTGAGGAGTCTCTAGAAAGAGTCGTGGTTGGCATACATGACTGAATGAGAGTGCAGAATTTTGAGACACAGGAAGCCGAGGGATGAAGAAGGAGGTTCTTAATCCTCCTTTCCCATTAGCCAAATAGAACCACACACAATTAAAAAAAAAAACTGAAAAAGTGGTGGATAAAGCAGTTACAGTAGACATAACATACCTTTTTTTTTTTAGCTAAACAAGTAGAATTTTTTATTTTTTTATTTAAGTTAAATCCACTATGTCTTTTATGTTCCATAACCAAAGCTACAAAAAATGGGATAGGCCTCCCCTAACCAAATAATTCTCACTACCCAGTTGAAGCTAAGTTTAGATATTAAGTTTTTGATAACCGAACAACATAAAAACCAAAGCATCCATGACATTCCAGTAAGATTAGATAAGCTGGGGATATTAGATCACAACTTCAAGGGAAAGATGGATGAAAACAATCATAAAAGGGAAACACATTGGAAAACACTTGAGGCTTCACAGCTGGCTTCAAGGATTGAACATGAACAAATGAAAGCTAACATAGTAGCCTTGTTAGAAAAATCAAAACCAGGGGGACCAACAGCAATATCTGGTAATCTCTCATTGGATGATTCAGAGGTCAAGGAGGGCAAAATGCAACAAAAGTGCTTCTGTATTGACTAGTAATGAAAGCAATTATTTGTAACAAAATGTGGACAACCAAACAAATGAAACACTATACTAGTATACTATCAGATACAATACAGAGAGTGATCTCCAATCCAAATTCAGCTTGATTTTATATATCAAAGCACATACAATGAAATGAATCGTGTAGGAAAATTTGATTCCAAAATCATTGATTATGCCATACTGCACTTACTAACAGATTATACAACTACAATAAAAAAAAATTCTGTGAATACAAAAGAATCCAACTACAATACTCCTTTTGGATAGTGTTTAGGTGTTTAGTTTAGTTCCCCTTATACAACTACAATACTCAGTGTAGTAGTTAACCTCTGCTTATACATTTGACCATAAGGAAATGAGTGTTCGAACCAAAGAAGATTGGATTTGATTTCACTTCTCTAACCCAATACAATTCACAAAAGACCACACACAAATGGATCGATCGACCAATATATAAATTCATTAGCATGCAATTCAAGAATCTTAAAAGTCAATCATGCTTTCTTATGATATAGGTAGGAATTTAAAACAAATATTATTTAAAGAAAGAACATTTGGAAACCCAAATCTCTATGTCCAACCCAAGACCCTTTTTAAGTTTGTCTCAGACAACATTGCTTGTCTTGATAAGCTTTTTTTGGTAAGGCAGACATATTAACAAACACAGAATATGCATTTCAATGAGAACAAGGACAACACGTAATCAACAATATAAAATTGCACCAAAAAAAAAAGCGAAATGAGACTCAAATAATATACTAATATTGTTGGGGGGTTGAGACCAGAGATGAAATATCCATTCAGTCATAGTTCCAGAAGGAGGATACCAGAAAAGCTTTGGAAAATTGGAAACAATCAAGAATCAATATAAGGATGTTATCCTCAATCATTACACTACACTAAAATAAACCCCAACACAGCACTGCTACAATCACATGCCTCAATTTTAAAAAACCTAAATAGTAAAAAGCAATGAAAGGTGAAGCACCTCAAGGATGTAGCTTAATGATGCTGGCCCCAAAGAAAAAGTTTCATACACGACAGATTTGCGCTTAGTTGGAAGCACAATCTCTCCCTTGAGCACAGGAATCTCCATTTTAAATTGAGAAATACAAAATTCTATTTTCCAGCATTTTCTCAGTAACCAAACAAATAGTGAAAGTGAAACTCAAAATTCACTGAAACTACTTGCACAGAATAGTCTCTCAAATTGAAAAGTGAAACTCAAAATTCAAAACCAAAAAGACAATAGCCAAGCTAAACTCAAAACTCAAAAAACTAATAACCAAGCAAACTCAAAACTCAAATTCGTGAGAGAGAGAGAGAGAAAGAGTACCAAAGAAATGCAAAGAGACAAATTGGCTATCGAATCCGTAAAAATGTGGCCAGCAAATCTGTGAAAATGTGGAAAATAAGAGGGAGAGAGAGAAAGTATCAGAAAAACTTTTCAAAATAAAATCAAAGGGCTAGGGTTTCAAGAGTATACCTTTGAGTTTTGAGAATTTTTCCAGATTCTAGAACATACTTTCAGATTTCCTTAGAGTTTTGAGAGAGAGTAGTTTTGTAGTGACTATAATCTGAAAGTGCCCCTTCTGTTCTAATAGGCTTATTTTCGACGGTCTATAACTATTGATAGGCTTATTTTCGACGGTCTATAACTATTGATAGAAGACTTATTTATTTTCAACGGTTCAAAACTGTTAATAAAAGACCGTTGATATTTTATCGCCAGCCACCAAACCCGCTGATAAAGAGTTCATTTTTTAAAATTTATTTTTGACCCCTTTTTTCGACGGTGCTGAAGAAAATAGTTAAATTTTAAGATGGAAAATCTCCTATGCGGGCGCGGGTAATTTATCAACACTTTTAATTGACAGCTGGTTCCAATTGTCAATAATTAATGTTATTATCAACGGTTTTAAGTGACCGTCGATAAATACTTGTTGAAAAAAATAAAGTTTCTTGTAATGAGTAGAGCTCTCACAGTCCTCATGACTATGGGGGTTACGTTCCCTCCACAAACACCACATCATTTGAATTATCTTTATTTGAGATGCGTCTCTCTTCTTTGTATGGTGGTGATGCCAAACAACCCTAAGGTGATGATGCCTAGAGTTTTGTAGAAAGATTATAAATGGTGATTCCTACGGTTTGTTATGTTTCTATTTATTCTTTTTCATTTATCCTATTTCTCATTGTTGTCCTGCATCATATACTTAATTTCCTAGTAATCTAGAAAAGAGAAAATAAAGGTAAATTACAAGACAACCTAATCTAGGTCGCCTGATCTAAGACCAAACTTTTAGGATACAATCACACAATTAAGTTAAAGAATTAAATACAGAAAAATAAATGTTCAAATGCATTCAGTGTTTGCATACAGAAATCAATAAAAGAAAACTAAAGATTTAGGATGAATATGCTACATCATCTAGATGCATGGACATTTTGAAATGCATGAAAATGCATGAAGATATGAAAGAATTAATACTAGATGAAATTCCTACATGATGCATGAAAATATTATATGGATATCTCTAGAAAGATAAATTTAACATCAAATCTGAAAATCTGGCACTTCGTTCAGATTATAGAAAAATGCCTGCTTCTTCTTGCCTCAATCAGATATACCCTTCCTCCTTCAGTCTAAACAAAAGTTTCTCTGATACTATTTCATTACACAAAGTGCAACATTCATAAACATAAAAGGACACAACTTCCTAAACTATTGGCTAACTCAACCATGACTCCAAAAAAACTTGGACCACCTAAACAATAGCACCTACTCCATACTCCTACTCGGTAACCTCTACTGCAGCAATGTTCGCACCAACAGCCCACGTCCCCTCACTTACGAACATTTCAGAGTCACCGGTAGTCATCCCAGTGAAAAGGAAGCGTTCATTAGTTAAATTCAATTTTACAAGTTGCAGACTGCCTTGGAAACATCAATAATTCCTGGAGAACACGAACCTTCTCTGAATCTAGAAGATTTGGATAAGAAGAGATTGTCATCTTCTTTAAGACTCTTGCCCACTTTAGAATTTGTTCAACAATTTCCAGCTCATCCTTAAACCCTTCAAATACTCTAAATCCTTTAAAATGAAAAGCTGTAAGGTGCGATGACACGCATTTAGGGACGTCCTCATAATATTTCCATTCAAGAGTAATGGAACATTCCTCATTATAATACGGACAATTCGTCCTCTCCTGACAACAGAAAACACAATAGTAACTAATTCAATCCATGACGAGAAAAAGTGGTAAGAGTCGATTCATTTACGTATCGGCATGTGTAATTAACATACCTTATCTAATATAAGTACTTCAAGATTAGGAACCCGTTCAAGAAAGAGTGGTAACACATGCCACATACACGAATGAACACAAAAGTTTAAGAAAGTCAAATTATGAAACATGGGAAGATCAAATTCAGAAGACCTGCAGAGGCACTGCATGACAACATAATAATCACAAAGTCACAACTCATAACATAAGCAATGTCACTATTCAACCATTTAATAATAGAACAACGTGCTTTACCAGTGTGGTGTCTCCGTACAAATACAGCGATTTAACACCATTGAGTGCACTGATGAAGTTCCATTCCATATTTCCATATTCATCATCCTCGTAGTCAGGATCGACATCAAGTACCGCTTTTACTAAGTTGGGCAGATTTTCCAACAATAACTCTTCATTAAGAATACCTATGAAAGAAAGGTACTCAAGAGCTGGGGTGTTTATCACAAGTTTGTATACCGCCTCTTGCATATTTAAATGTAATTTTTCAAGAGTAGGTACAATGATTTCGAAATTGCATTCCTGTTCGTCATCGTTATCTATTTTTAAAGAAAAATCTTGGAGTACCGGGCAGCAACTAAGGAGTCTCGAGAAAGAGTCGTGGTTTGAATACGTGACTGAATGAAGATGCAGAATCTTAAGACTTGGGAAGCCTAGTGATGAAGATGGAGAATTAAGAACAATTTCGTCCCCACTTAATTTCAGAACTACTAATGTTTTACCATAACTAAAGAGGGTACAGGGCATGTAGAAAGGTTGGTCAGGACAAAGATCGAGATCGAGCTCTTCCAAACCTTGTGCAATCGCGGCGCGTACCCATGTATCCACATGGATAGGGTCACAACCAAAATGCCAGCGGAGACGAAACTTTTGTAGGGGATTCGCATTGCGAAGAGCCCAGATCCTAGGTACGATATGCTCAAACTTAAAACGGTACCTATTACGACTTTGCTCATCTGATGATATCGGTATCCTCTGAAATTCATCATCGTCCAAATTAAGATTTGGGACAAGAGTCCAGAGAGGCTTCCACCTGCTTGACAAAATGCTAGTGGCTACAGCCTCTTTGATTGTGAGAAACGAAAGGATATGGGAGAGGAGAGAATTCCGTAGATTGCTGATCCTGTCCACCACGCTTGCTTCTTCTGTGTTAGAGGGTTTCTGGCGTTTGGAGGTTGATTTAGCCGAGGAAGCCATTTAGCTTTTGTTGAGACACAAGCTTTAATTTTGTGAGAATTATACTGGGGTTTGAAACTGAATGGTTGCATTACATAACCGTATGAACTTCCCCATAGAAACTGTGCTCGAGATGCAGTGAAGTACCACCAAAGCATTGGGTATTGGAATCGGTACGGCCAATAAACTATTTTTTTGAATCATTTTTTTTGAGTGAGCCAATAAACTATTTAAATACTTACTGAAGGCCCAATTTAGTGGATCAAGGCTTATAGAATATAGGGTAATTATGGCACACTCTGCTTATACAAATAGTTCTCACTTCTCAAGGCTATTGGAAAAGAACGTACCACCACCTTAAATTTGTGTGCACCAACCCATTAATTAGCAACAAGTATATCTTACTAGTATTTTATCCTTAAGAATCATGTACATTAAATTACATAAGTAATGTTTTATCAAAAAAAAAAAAAATTACATAAGTAATGATTTAATATCCCTTAATCTTTATCCATGGATTTAGTCATGATAACACATCGAAAGAGAACAATTGAAAGGATGAATATGCCACATGATCTATCCTACGATAGTAGGATGCATGGATAATTTAAAATGTACGAAGGTGCATGGACATGTGGACAAATTAATATGCACATCCTATATGAAATTCCTACGTGATGCAAGAGAATATTGCATGGATATCTCTAGAAAGACGCAGGCTATAATGAAAAAATAATTACTCAAAATACTGGAATTTATAGTTACATACACACTCCTCATAAGCATGGGTAATATATCATCTATGATTGATAACCGTCGATGTAAAGTATCTCACGAACAAAGCTTCATGGATCTCTCTCTCGAACACAACCATAGTCAATGGATCTGTCCTTCCTCCTTCAAGTTCGTTTCAATACTCAGCTCCGCCACTCCGTGCTGGGATCCACAAATTAGTAAGGATCCATTGTGGTGGATGATGGATAATGATGTTAATGAAAAAAGGATAGATGGTGAATTAATTCAAGGACATTCAAGCCCTCCAAGAGTTTAAGTCTTAAACAAAAATTTCTCTGATATTATTTCCATGACAGGGGTGCAGATTTTTTATACACAGAGCGACGATCATAAACGTAAAAGTACCCAAACTTCCTAAACTTTTGGCTAACTCAACCATGACTCATAATCGTAAAGACCACCTAATGTCACATGCACGTATTTTTCTTATCCACCACCTTTTCAGTTTCTACTGCTCTACTCTGCCCCTACCTATTATGATATTGTCAATACATTTTTTTTAGCCAAAAAAAATGTCTAGTGTAACTGCTTTATTAAGGAAGACTGCATCAATTCTGCAAACTGCACCAATTCTGCCTAGTCAACTGATTACTATCCAAGTTTAGCATTTTATAGCTGTTGCAAATCTTTTCATTCATTGTAAATTATATTCTTGCAAAAATACAGCAAAACATATTAGTATAGTTACCTAAAATAGATTCTGTACTTGTATATATTTGACACAATAGTCAATGAAAA
>OU015765.1:32075567-32174798 GCA_907173295.1 Fagus sylvatica | reverse complement strand
ACTAGTAGAAAACAGTTATTTCTATTAACATTACATCCAAATTAATGACTACAAGTTTCTACATGCTAATCAGTAATCACGTTTTTTCTTCGATGAATGAGTAAGACAAAATGTAACGGTGTTGCTTCACATATCCAAGAAGCCTCACTTGGTGGATGGTGTTGCTTCACAAATGTAACAGTGTTTCTGTGGAAAAGTTACATCTTTTGGATAGAACATGTCTCTTCACGATTGGATATGCCTATTACCGAAAGGTGCGTGAGTGTCTATAAATAGGTAGACTCTCATTTGGTTTTGGACACATTAATTTCTCTAACCACCACCTTAACAAGAATGCCATCCACATTATGGACAAATAGTGGTATATGGTTTTGTGGTTCTGTCAGATAGAGAGAAAAGACAGCCACCACCCCTGCCCCCTCCTCCCCCTTATGCATCCACCCCTCCACCACCATCCTAAACAAAATTTATCAGATTATCTCAAGGCAAGTTTTGGGTTTGGCAGTGGCATTTTACAATTATCATCAACAGATTATAAACCCATCACAGGAATTATTGAAGGTAACAGTGGGAGGGATACCCTTCACTGGTGACATTCAAAGGTTACAAAGGTTTTATCAAATAGAACAAAGTTTTTGGGCAAATTTTTTGCAACAAACCTTATCTGAATCGGGCTTGGAATTGTCAAAATTTCTGCAATTAGCCTTTGTTTTCAACATAGACAGCTTGTAAGCACAAATTCTGATTACCAAACCTAAAAAAACCTTTATTCTGTATTATACCCTTATTTGCTACCATCCATGTTGTTGTCAACTCTTCCATACTAGCAGGTTCGTCATACCATTCTTCAACTAGATCCTAGAAGTCTTGAGCGATGAAAACTATCTTCATTTGCGTGCTGCAAATTTCATAGCCTTTGTGACTAAAGATGGGAATGAGACTTTGAGCGTAATCAAGAGTGGACTCACTAGTGCTTGTTGTTGTAGTAGCCAACGTTTATATCAAGAAAGGATTTGGAACAAGGGCTTAGCTCTGATACCAAATCCTTTCTTCATATAAAACTTACTATGGTAAAAGCACTAGCAAGTATACTTTCAGTTATGGTCAAATCTCATTCCCACATTTAATGGTGAGTACTGAGTACTACGATTTTTTTAGCATGCGTATCAAGACTCTTAATCTCTCAGGACTTCAGGGATCTAGATGAAGAAGGGTATGATGTACCTGCAAATCCAAAAGCGTCGACAACATGGACTGCAGCAATGCAGATTCTGTTGAGTGACAAGGCAAATACATGGTGTAATTCATGCTAATACTTGCAAAGGACAACTATATTACAAAGAAGATAAACAAAACAGCATAAAGGAGTTAATTGTAGATTCTATGCCCTGTACTGACTCTACCAACTATATATCTAAATCCCAAGTCCTAACTCTTGATACTCCACAAGATAACAAATTCTGTGACGAGTTAATTAATGAGTCTCCCAATATGACATTGAAGAATATGATTTAAATTCCTGATTCACTTAACTATATGTATCTCTATATAAAAGGGAAACTTCTAAGGATTCTTGCAGGAGCTGACAGGGAGGAGTATGCCGCTGAATGTTGAGTTGATATCACATACAAATTCAACACTAGAAAAATCCAAGAAATAATCAAAGAATGAAAATTGAGAGAATGGGATCCATGATAGCACTAGCAGAAGTTGTCTTCTTCATTGAAAATGTTCCCCCACTCTTCTAATATTCAATGAAACTTGAAACACAGGTTAAACGTGTTTTGTGTTTTGTTGGTTAAACAGTTTTGTGAAAACAAGATAGAAGAACATGATCATTTTTTCCTTTACAAAAGATGCAAGCAATGCATTAAAGTATATAGACCATAAGGTAATTGCATGTCTTCGACTCTACTTGATTTAAAATTGTTACAAGAAATAGCAGTCACATTGATCCAGCAAAAGTGGTTTCAAGCAGGTAGATATATCATATTAACCATGAACCATAACTAATAACATACCTTGATCCCACAAAAGTGTATCCAAATAGGTATATCTATAACAAACCTGTTACTCACTTCACTTTTCTTCTTTAAACTGGACCTGACGCTTTACACAAGGATCATATTTCCAAAGCTGCAGCTTATCAGCAATCTTCCTGCTCCTCTTCTTGGCATAGAAAAATCCAGTGCCAGCAGTCGACACAAGCTTGACAATTTTAAAAACCTTCCTCTTCCCCGCCTTCCTCCTCCCCTTTCTCTTCTTATTTAAGTTACCACCCCTTTTTCGACTCAACTTCTGCAGTGGTTAATTAATAGTTTAAGTGAGTGGTTAATTAATAGTTTAAGTGATTAGTGTATCTAATTTAATTAATTATAAATTCATAGTTTAATTAAATATAGTTTTTTTTTTTTTTGTTCTCACATCACATGCCAAATACTTTATAGTTTATCCTTTACTCTTTTGGTATTATGATTGTGTTTATATATATGGAACAATATATTATTTCTATTAAAGAAAATATAATATGTCAAGATTCTAATGAGATGTTTATTTATAGAATAAAATTTAAATTCAATTAAAAAATATATATTAAAATAATGACGTGTAAAATTGTGAGAGCAACTTATGTGGCATAATATTATGAGGTCAACCAAAAGTCAAAAAAGCTTCGGTTTTGCATTATAGTATAGATTAGTAATATAATTGAGGTTGAAAGACACATTTATGATGAAAGGTTCATGATAAGTGGTTACTAGCAAACAGCACAAGCTCAAGGGTGATCATCTTAAAACAGAACAGGGTTGTCATGTTAGTCAATGTCAATCCACCTATAAAGGCAATGTTGTGATTTATTTCTACTGTCACCATTGTGCCAGAGTCTTCAAGATGGATTTTCACCATGTTTTGATTTATGTTTGCAACAAAACATATTTTCTGCAATTAAAACTCTTTGAGACCATAATTGTGCTAGAGAGATGAAGAGGGAGCAGGGGTTTTTACTTGACAGAGAGGTGAAAGAAATTCAGCCATCCTCTCATTGGAGGAGGCCTACAATGCAAACCCAACACAGTCATCAATCTTCAAAAGAGATCACTAAAATGCATCAATTAGCAGTACCATATCTTATATTGGAGAATAGAAGAACAGAGAGATATGTGGTAAAAGTACATTTGTATAGACTAATGGGAATAGATATGAAGGGTATTGGGAAGATGGAATGCCAAAAGGACATGGATCTTTCAAATGGGATGATGGGAGTTTTTGTGTAGGGAATTGTAGTAAGGATCCAAGTGAACAAAATGGAACTTATTATCCACCAGTGTCATCCCTGCTGCCAATCTTGAATGGGATCCTCAAGATGTGTATAACGTTGATTTGAGTGATTGTAAGATTTGTTTGGAGAGGTCTCCATTTTGCCATCACAAAAGAAGTTTGTGGTTTGGAGGTCAACAAAGTCCGGGGATGGTGTTAAGCCTAGGAGAATGTCAGTTGGTAAGTGTTTGGGTGGAGAGGCCATTAGATAGAATGCGTATATGGGATGGTGATGAATCTGGTGATGCTGGTAGTAGGACACCAATGGAGGGGAGAGATTCTTAGGATGATATGTTGGGTCTACATAACGATGATGCAATTAAAAGTACCAAGGAGAGCAAAGAGCAAAGAGACAAGGAAAGACAATATGCAAAGGTCACAAGATTTATGATCTCATGCTCAATTTGCAGTTGGGAATCAAGTAATTGCTGATATAGTATATTATTAGGCTTTTGTCACTTTTTTATTATGTGATCAACTTTGTTAGTCAATGTCAATCCACCAATAAAAGGCAATGTTGTGATTTATTTATACTGTCACCATGTGCCAGAGTCTTCAAGATGGATTTCCACCATGATTTGATTTATGTTTGCAACAGAAAATATTTTCTGCAATTAAAACTCTTCGATGATTGAAGGAGGCCTACAATGCAAACCCAACACAGTCATCAATCTTCAAAAAAGGTCACTAAAATGCATCAATTAGTAGTACCATATCTTATTAAGATATATGCACCTAAAATGCACGAAAGTGCATGGACATGTGAATAAATTAAAATGCACATCTAGATGAAATTCCTACATGATGCATGAGAATATTGTATGGATATCTCTAGAAAGATGAATTTAACATTAAATCTGAAAATCTGACATCCTCATAAGCTTGAGTGACAAATCCTCTATGATTAATAACGTAACGTACCTCACGAACAAAGCTTAACAAATCTCTCTCTTGAAGATGTTAATAAAAAAAAGGATTGATGGTTGGATTAATTCAAGGAAAAATTTGTCTGATATTATTTCCATAACAGGGTTGCAGATTTTATACACAAAGTGCAACGTTCATAAACATAAAAAAAGGACCCAACTTCCTTAACTTTTGGCTAACTCATCCATGCATGACTCATAAAAACTAGGATGGATACTCATAACCAGAAACATTAGATAATCACAACCTCTGGAACTACTCGAGAGCTGGGTGTTTATGTCAAGTTTGTCCAATAGAATGTAATCTTTTCAGTGTAGGTACGATGATTTTAAAATTGTATATTTGGTTCTTTGCTTCTAAAAACAAATCTTGGAGAACCGGGCAGTAACTGAGTAACATCGCATGTTTGTATCACAGCAGAAAAAGCGGAAATAACTAAACATTGAGCAATATCTTGTATATTGGAAGCTTGTGGCATGACTGAGGAAGAAGTATAGATTAGAGAAAGGAGGAAATAGAAGGATTAGATGATCTGAGTAGGTAGATTCTTATCCGAAGAATTGATCACATCTTTTTTTTTTTTTTTTTTTTTTTTTTTTAATTCCAATAGTAAACGGTTTAAGAAATCCAACTTTCCAAGTGAGTATTGATTTGGTGATATTGGCAGTGGCAGTTTGTGGTACAAAAGTTGAATTATAAGCGTTTACCAATAATAAATATCATAATCCACTAAACATATATTCAATGGAACAATCTAAAACAATGCTAAATGTTGTAAGATTTGAACATTGGTTATCACAAACGCAAGAAACCATAAGAAAGAATGTTTTAAAGCATTGCTCAAAGTAGTCGCTTCTATGAAGCACTGCCCTCTAATCTGAGAAAAGAAAGAAACAAGCTTGAGATACATTCAATATAGAATCAACATGCACCCTCTCAAAATGTGTTCATTATCACATACATTATGATATATTGGATTTTGAGTATTGTGTTGTGTACCTTTAACAATTCCCCCCAGTCCAAAATTATGTGAAATTCCTTGCTATGATGACATAAGTAAAGTTCCCAAATTTGACTTCATGTCAAGCCGCTTATATCATTCAGCTAAATGCAATTTGACAAGTCCTAGAGTGCCTTGGGAACATCAATAATTCCTTGAGAACACAAAGCTTCTCCTCTGAATTCAGACCGGAAGAAGAGATTTTCATTGTCTTTAAGACCCTTGCCCTCTTTAGAATACGTCTAACAAGTTCCATCTCACCTTTTAACCCTTCAAATCCTTTAAAATGACAAGTTGTAAGGCGTGATGACAGACATTTGGGATCGTCTTGTGGGTCCTTGTAGAATGTCCTGTCAAGAGTAAAATTTCTATATCCATGATCAATAAATGAGTTCGTTCTTTCCTGACAAGAGAACACATGCAGTAGTTACTTAGATTAATTCAAGAGGGAAAAAAATAAATAAATAAAAACCATATCATCTTGTGAAGTTAACATACCATATCAAAGACAAGTACTTCAAGATTAGGAGTCCGATGAAGCAAGAGCGGTAGCACATAATTGAGGTGATCATCAACACCAAAGTTTAAGAAAGACAGTTTATGGAACATGGGAGGATCAAATTCAGAAGCAGAGCGGAGGCACTGCATGACAACATAATAATCACAAAAACAATATTTTTTTTGGATAGAAAACCATAAGAATTTAATCATAAAATCTTTTACCCCAACCGTTTCTGAGTACAAATGCAGGGATTCAACATTACAAAGTTGTCCCAATAAGTCCCACACGCTATTTCCATGCTCTGAAACATAATCAAGTCCAACTGAATTAAGATCAAGGACCGGTTTGACTGAGTTGGGCAGATTTTCCAACGATACATCACCCAGATTACCTTCAAAACGAAGGTACTCAAGAGCTGGAACGTTTATGTCAAGTTCAAACCTGCATTCATATATTGCTACAAACAACTCTTGGAGCACTGGACAGAAAGCGTGTAGCCTCGAAAGAGAGTCGTGGTGGCTATCTGAATCAACATTGGTAATTATAAGATGCAGAATCTGCAGACTCGGGAAGACAAACGAAGAACCAGGAGAGGATTCAAGAACAATGAAACTGCCTAGTTTCAAAATCACTAATGTGTTACCATTAAAGACGCTACAGGGAAAGTATAAAGGTGGGAAGGAACCAAATCTAATTATAACCTCGAGCTCGAGCTCTTTCACGCCACGTGCAATGGCAGCGCGGACCCATGTATCTACATGGATATGGTCAAAATTATCATCCCAATGGAGGCGAAACTTTTGTATGGGATTCGCATTGCGAAGAGCCCAGACCCTGGATACGATATGAGCAAAATTAAAATGGTATTGATTATGACTTTGCTCCCCATCTGAGGATTTCGTTTCAAGTTCTCTGCTGTCAAAATCAAGCTTTGGCACAAGAGTCCAGAGAGTTTTCCACCTGCTAGACAAATTGCTTGTGGCCACGACCTTTTTGGTTGGGAGAAAAGAAAGTATGTGGCAGAGGAGAGAGTCCGGTAGATTGCTGATCCTGTCCATGTCTGGATAAGAGTGTTTCCGACGTTTTGACGTTGATGCAGCCGAGCAAGCCATTAGGGTCAGTTTTTTGTTTAGCCAACAGCGCTAGAAGTCGGAGATTGGAACTTTGGATAACCTAATGACCTATGAACTTCCCAATAGGTGGATTAGCATTCAGCAATAGGATTTTATAATTAGGCTAAATTGCATAATCACCCCCCCTGGGGTTTAGATGATTTGCAAACTGAGCCTTTCGGGTTTTAATTTTGCAATATAACTATCTGAGGTTTTTTAATTGATGAAATTGATTCCTCTAAGTACATTTTTTGTTAATTTTGCTAACAAAATTTGTCACATGCATTGCACTTAGGTTTATAATAATAAATTTTTTATTATAAAGTGGTTACATGTAATGCATGTAACAAATTTCTACTAGCAAAATCGACAAAAAATATATTTAAAGGGGTCAATTCACCAATTTAAAAATCTCAGGAGTCTGTTTGCAACTAACCCAAACCCTAGGGGGTGATTATGTAATTTGGTCTTATAATTATCATCCTCATTTTCTCATCCATTTTTGAATTACAATTTTTTTTAATATGTTCATTTTACCACCATAAAACAAAGAAGCAAGAGTTTTGATAAATTAATTATTGATAGCTTTCAAAAGTTATTAAAAATGGTAATAAGTTCTCAATTTGTTTTTGTAATAATTTATTCTCTTTTATAAAAAAAATAAATTATATAAAAAATAAATTGTGAGATAATTACATAATAAACTTTAGTGTTTGATATTATTTTATATAAGTATCGTTTCAAATTATTAAAATTTTAACTTTTTATGAGTCTGTTAGCTAAAATAATAGAAATTTACGAAAATTGCACTTCGTATTTATCTAACTATTAAAAATGTTTCCATAGTGAAAATTTCGACTTTGAAAAAATTTGATTATTCATGTGATAAAATCCGTAATAGATAAACACAATGTAATAAATATAAACCATCTTTTTGTCGGTTATCTTAGTATTCAAATGAACGACAATCAAGTCATATCCTGGCTATTCCAATGCCTTAAGAATACAAATAAAAGTATATTTGATGTTTAATTATTTTATTCTTTTCCATTATTCACAAAATAAAATCATACCTCACACAAACATCAGAAGAAAAATACACAACTACTTTCATGTTGTTTGTATAATCGGAAGAGTGAAAGCAACTCGACATTGTGCAATCAATTGTATATTAGAAGCTTGTGGCATGACCGAGGAAGAAGTAGAGACAGGGAAAGGGGGAACAAGAAGCATTAGTTTAATCCTCTAAAGGTTTTGTCAACAATTGAGTCGCATTTTTAAGACAAAAAGACTAAATGCAATTAAATTAACAAATTCCAACATTCTTAAGTTAAGGAGTTTTTATACTGAGATAGATGATGATGATGATGATGATTCAATGAATGAGGCAATGAATTCTGAATGTTAGTAAACCCAGCATTGAATGCTAGACAATTAAAGCCTCACTCTACACAAATCACGCATTTATTGCTAAATTGTTTCGGTGTTAGTAAGATAATTCTTCTTGGCTTCCTGATTTCCTGTAGAAGCTTCAACTTCTACTTCGACGAGAAGTTACTTGCCTAAGGTCCAAATCACCCGAGATGCTGTGTTAGGCGAGCTCGGGTATCAACCCCTGATCAGAACATTCGGCCCGATCGAGATCATAGTACAGTCGTGTTTCTTTATTCGAAACTTAAGACTAAATTTCCTACCCCTCCAAGTTCATATGAGTAGCTAGATTCTTATCCAAATGATTGATAATTATTTACAAAAATATGGATTTCCACGTGACTACGAATTTGGTCACAGCATGATTTATAAAGATACAAAAATATGCGGTACATATGAGAATCCAAACATGAGACAAATGATTTGTAGCATTCATTTTTTCCATGGTAAACTGAAGCAATCCAACTTCCAAAAGAGCATTATTTGAACAGAATGGGGTAAAAAGTTGAACTTTTTGTTTTATCTCCTAGACACCAATCTTTTTTTTTCTTTTTTTTTTTGACAAATGACACCAATCTATTAATTATAGACAAAAGCAATTTTACATTTACTAGAGCACTTTGGAAACATCAATAATTTCTTAAGCAAAAGAAGCTTCACATCTGAATCTGGAAGACTGGAAGTGATTGTCAATTTCTTCAAGATTCGTGCATTCTTTAGTATATATCTAACAACTTCCAACTCATCCTTGGCCCATCCAAATCCTTCAAAATGAAAAGTTGTAAGTTGTGATGACAGACATTTAGGAACAGTGTGTGGCTCATCAATCCGTATATTGCCAGAAGCCGATCTTTCTTTATGAAAACCACAAGAAATCCGTTTGAAGAAAAGCATTTCTAGATTAGGAGTCTGCTCAAGCACAAGTGGTAGGGCATGCCACTTACAACAATAATGAAAGCTCAAGGACACTAAATTATAAAACATGGGTGGATCAAGATCAGAAGAAAAGATGAGACACTGCACAACAACATAATAATTAGAATTCAAAACAACAATGTTACTCCCTGTCCAAGAAGTGTTTAATAATAAAAGACAATGAAAAATGTGCTTTACCCGTGTGGTATCTTCGTACAAATGCAAGGATTTAACGTTGTATAGTGCTCTGATGAAGTCCCATGTCCAAATTCCATGATCTCTCGCTTCAGAATCATCTGAATCCATGGCAACAACGGCTTCAAATAAGTTGGACATGTTTTCCAACAAAACCCATGGACCCCATCGTCCTCGGAAATAAAGATACTCCAGAGATGGGGCGTTTATCTCAAGCATGTAATCCAGATCATCAATCCAAATATGTAATTTTTTCAGTGAAGGTACAATGATTTTAACTTCAATAGTACATCCTCCCCCCAAAGTATCCTGTTGTATTATAAACAAATTTTGAAGAACCGGGCAGCCACTGAGGAATCTAAAGAGAGACTCTTCTGAATATGTTACAGAATCAAGATACAGAGTCTTGAGACTTGGAAGGGAAGAAGCACAAGGTGGATAAACAGAAATATCACCTTTTAATTTTAGAACCACAAGTGTTTTACAAATAAAGAGGCTACAGGGCATCTTTAAAGGTTCATCATAACTAATGTTGAGATGTATGTGTTCCACGTCTCGCGCGATCACTGCACGGACACATGAATCGACATCAATAGGATCAATATCAAAATGCCGACACTTTAGGCGAAACTTCTGTACGCGATTCACATTGCGAAGTGCCCAGACGCGGAACAAAATTTGCGCAAAGCTAAACTGGTACTGATCTGAAGACAATGAATTCAATATCTTCTCAATTTTATCGACGTCAAAGTAGAGATTTGGGACGAGAGTCCAGACAGTCTTCCACCTGCTAGACAAAAGGCTTGTGAATACAGCCTCTATGGTTGGGAGAAACGAAAGGATGTGGCATAGAAGAGAGTCTGGTAGATTGCTGATTCTATTGCGGGTGTTATTTTGGGCCATTGCTTCAGAGTTTCAGGTTTTGTTGAGGCACAAGCTTTGTGAGGAATTGGATGGATATATAGTGCTGGGTTTGAAACTCTTGAATAAATGGATGAATGTATGAACTTCCCCATAAAAGCTAGAATTATGGCACACTGTGCTCGAGATATAGGGAACTATCCAACTACACCCACCAAAGCCTAGGGCATTGGAATGGGTTTTGGTCACTTAAATGCTTACTGAATGCTCAATTCGGTGGATAAGCTTTAATGAATCTTGAATAATACAAATAATTCTCTTAAACTTTCCACTAAACAACTAGGTTCTATCATACATTAGAGAATTTTGAAGCATTGGATTTAAGTCTTAATTAGACAATTTCTTAATTTTTCCATTTATTCAGATCAAGTTTGAAAAAGGTATCATTATGACTCCTCATTTATGAGGCAAAAGATTGACCTTACACACTTCAAGGGCATAATCAACTCTGTTCAAGACACAGCTTCATCTGTTGCATAGGACCATTTCCCGCCAACCACCACTGAAGTTCTCTTTATCATGGTTGCTTACCACATACCTTGAAGAGGAATTTCGAATTTCAAGGGGAGACGTTGGCAGTGTATTTTTTCTCATCAAGGAAGGCAGCTCCCTCTTGACAATCTGAGCAAAACTCAAATATTTTTTTTATAACCTCTTATTAGCATACAGCTTCAACCAACATATTTTATGTAATAAATTTATGGTCAAGAATCTAAGAAACTGGATGTATAATATGGTGTTGTAAGATATGAAAAAAGTATATCCATAATTTAAATTGGTATTCAATCTTAGAGCGTTCTGACAGCATGCACACTATCTGTTGATTTATGATTTTTCTTGGCCTTGAGGTTTATTTTGCATTTGATGGGACCCAATTACGTATCTGCTATTTTTAATTCTATGATTTTGTGAAAACTACTATTGTATTGACATGGGGACAATAGGTCATGAATCGGATTTCCATCTTAATTACTACCTCTGATTTGGTAGAACATTTATCTTGGATCGTGGTGATGGAATGAAGTGAAAGAAATCGACTTTCAATCCAGCTGTCTCTTAAAGTTTGGACTTTGGAGTTCTGTGCTACCAAGTAGAAGTTGGTCAAATTGACATGAAGCTGTAAATTTTAATGAAACCAACATTGTTAAGATGTAATGCAGGTTTTATTTTCATTTCTTTATTTCTTTAGGGATACACATCCGTACAAGATTGAATCCGTTGACCTTTGGGGTTAGAAGATGGCATTTGATGCAAGTATCATTGGCAAGCCCTATTTTCATTGCAATAGAAGAATTTGTGGCACCAGTTTACCTTAAGAAGTATTCAACCTTCCAGGCTCTAATGACTAAATAAATGACAACTGGAGAGAACATGTAAACGAGTTGGAATGGTGAATGAAATAAGTGGGAATCAGAATTGGAAACACTTTAACCGTAATAAAAGTATGTGGTAAAATTGGGAATCCATCAATTGGAACCATTATAAAAGTAAGAAATCAAAATCCTAAACATCAAGATTTGTAACATTCATTTGTACAGAAAGGTTCGAGTGCAAAAATTTAAACTTTACTAACTCATGATGGTCAAGGTACATAGATTGTCACAACTCACAATCACAAGAAATGATCTTTTAATAAGAGATTAACTTATCTCCTCATTCTCTCTCTATTTATAAGTTTGTTCTTGAGATTCTTGCTACCAATCTCTTAATTAACAATAGCAATTTTACATGTCTTAGAGAGCCTTGGAAAGTTCAGTAACTCCTTCAGAAAAATAGGGTTCGCCTCCAAATCTGTAAGGTTAGAAGTGATTGTCATTTTCTTCAAGAGTCTTGCTTTCCTTAGGATATCTCTAACAAGTTCCAACTCATCACTAGACCATCCAAATCTTTCTAAATGAAAACTTGTAAGGTGTGATAACAAAGATTGAGGAACATACTCTTGCATGTCCCACTATAGCTCATAACAATTAACAAGCTTTCCATATTACATTACAAAAATATAAACTCGGTTCCAAGACAATCACTTCTAGATTAGGGGCCCGTTCAAACATGAATTGTAGGACAAGCCAATGACAACAACAACCATGAAAGTTCAGCCGAGCCAAATTATGAAACATGGTTGTTTTGGACTCAATTCCTCTGCGACCAAACATGATAAACAGTGGCAACAAGAGCTGATTTACATATTGTGATTTGAAACATCCTTCCCTTAAGATATTTGACCCCCATTTTTTTTTTCTAATGTGTGTGTCCAAAGCTCTTTAAGTGCCTAACTATTCTCCCAGGTGTATAGTCCTCCCGTCTCACACACATCAAGTAATTACAGGATGGAATCCCCTTTGGGGTAGTCCCAAGATGCTGGCTAGGAGATTTTTCCTACCGGTACAAGAAATTCCGGCCGGAACGGAACGGATTCAACAACTATGGTTCAAAGGTGATTTCAACCAAAGCTAAGTACACGGCAAGAATCCTACTGACAGTGAACGAAGTATCAATCAATAAATGCTATTTTACAAGTAGTAGATTGCTTTGGGAACATCAATATTTCTTGGAGAGCACGAAACTTCTTCACTGAATATAGAGGACAAAAGGAAACTGTCATCGTCTTTAAGCACTCAAATTCATACTGTTCCAAGTCAAGATTTGGAACGAGAGTCCAGAGTGGATAACTAATTTAAATGCTTACTGAATGCTCGTTAGGTGGATCAACAACATGAGGCTTTTATGAATCTCTGATTTAATACAAATAGTTCTTAGTATCATCCTCAGCTTTTCAACCATAATTGAATTACAATTTTTTTTTTTTTTAATATTTCTTTGCATGCATTTTACTATGAATTTTGGTTATTTGTGTCCTACATTAATGGTGCATTTAAATTTTTTTGATATACCAAAAAATACTTTCAAACTATACACAAATATAAAAATTATGTACAACCACTTTAAATTTGTCATGAGTATAAAGAAGGCCATTTTTTATGTACGAAAAGAGACATGGTTTGGTTGATAAACATGAGAATAATGATGTGAATTTTGTTCCCTATATGAGAATAATGATGTAAAAGAAAATCAGAAAATCAAAATAAACATGAAATGACTGCGTTTGGATCCTCTACTTTAGGATGCATTCCCGTTCTAGAATGTATTTTGCTGAAAATAGTGTGTTTGGTAAAATACTAAAACTTTTGCTAAGAAGTGATTATGCTGAATGAAATTGCGTTTGTTATATATATATATATATATATATATATATATATATATAATATATATATATATATATATATATATATATATATATATATATTAATGCAAAATCACTTTATAATCAATTTTCTCCAACATAATGTCTTCAATTGATACCAATTGCAGAATCAAATAATACCAATTCACAATCCTAGGCGAGCATCTCCAACAACCTATCTATTCCCCTCTTTTCTGCACGTGTAGAGAGTCAAAACATGATTTTGTTGCTCCAGTAGCCTCTCTTCATGCTCTCTATATGTTCTAAATACTACAATAGCTGTAACTCTCTACCCATATTAAAAAATAATTTCTTTTTCTCTCTCCACAACAAAAGAATAAAGAAATGATATATATGAATAAAAAATATAGTATTTAAATGGGATATAAGAATAAAGTAAGTATATTTAAATAAAGTAGAAATAGAATAAATAATCTACTGTAGAGTGTATTTGAAAAAGTAAGTAAAGAGTGATTTTTTTCTCCACATGTGTGAAAAAATAAAGATATTTCTAGAGTTGCTATGTCTTCCTAATTTAAATGGTATAATATAAATTTATTATATAAAAATAAGATGTTAAATTATAAAATGCATGTTTTTTCCCTTTCCAAATTATGAATGAGCTATATAGTTTGATTACAAAGTTTGATAATTAGTTCCCTTGGGTCTTTCCCATAAGACATGAACTAATGTAGTAATGGGGCATCAACAATTAGTTTGGTTGTAAAAAGAATTGGAACATTCCTAAGTAAACTCATTTTGTCTCATTCACAATAAATAAAATCTTTCAAATCCATCACTCCATCAGAGTCCATCTCTATCACTCAGACTCAACTTCCACTCTTGTCAACATGTCCTTCAAAGAGTAAAGAAAGTGCAGTGACAAACAATAAAGAAACAAGTGAAGGTAAAAGGAAGAAAAAAAACAACTTGATTTCAAGAGTTGAAAGACTGAAGAGGACGACCCAAACTTTCACAGTTATTAGATGAGACAGAGATACTAGTGGTGGTTTTGTTCCGGCCAAAATACACATTTCGGCATCTGTAGTCCAGCTCTATTGATCTGTTGGGTTTTTTTTTTTTTTTTTTTTTTCCTGTATAATAATATAATATATCCTTAGTTTTATTGAGAATTTTTTGTTGTTGTAACTTTCTTTTTTCTCGAAAGGAATGGAGGAACACAGGGATCTGGCAAAAACCGAAAAAAGAAATAGAGAGAACAACGGGAAAGGGAGGGAGCGAAAATAATGATTGTTGGAATAATTAATGCTCATATTAGTGGGTCTCATTTACTTTACAAATATCAGAATGAGAAGTTAGAATTTCCATGATTCCATAATTTGATTTCTGCTCTAAAAATAAAAATTTGTAAAATACATTCTTACTTTGAGAAGAAAACTGTAATCAAGCTCTACAAAAAACTTAGAATTTATTGCCAAATGGTTGCTGCAACCACTCTCCAAAAATTATGTATTTTGAGATTCTTGTTAAGATTTCAAGCAATAGTAAAATAATTAGGTGGAATTTGGATTCTCTACTCAAAACAGTTATTTTGCATTTTTCAAAATTCCAACCAAACACCTCAATTTTTTTTTGAAATACATCTATTCATAAAATTCGAAATAGCTATTTCGAGTAGAGAATTCTAACACCACCTAATTATTTTACTATTTCCGTGACGGGGTTGCAGATTGTATACACAAAGTGCAACAATCATAGACGTAAAAGGACCCAACTTCCTAAACTTTTGGCTAACTCAACCATGACTCATAAAAACTGGGACGACCTAACGTTTATAATGACAAACAACTTTACAAGAGCAACTACTCCACACTCATACTCGGTAACCACTTCTGCAGCAATGTTCGCACCAACAACCCACGTCCCCTCACTTACGAACATATCAGAGTCACCGGTGGTCACCCCGGTGAAGGAAGCATTCATCAGTTAAATTCAATTTTACAAGTCACAGACTGCCTTGGGAACATCAATAATTTCTTGACAACACAAAACTTCTTCTCCTCTAGCTGAATCTAGAGGATCAATTGTCATCTTCTTTAAGAATCTTGCCCACTTTAGGATTTGTCCAACAAGTTCCAGCTCAGCATTAAACCCTTCATATCCTTTAAAATGAAAAGCTGTAAGGTGCAATGATATGCATTTGGGAACGTCCTCATAGAATTTCCATTCGAGAGTAATGGAACATTTGTCATAAGTATACCGAGGACTCCTCTTAACCTGACAACAGAAGACACAATAGTTACTTAATTCAATCCATGAGGGAAAAAAGTGGAAGAGCCCATTCATTTACGTATCATCATGTGAAATTAACATACCTTATCTAAGATAAGTTCTTCAAGATTAGGAGCCCGTTCAAGAAAGAACGGTAATACATGCCACATACAAGAATTAACACACAAGTGTAAAACAGCCAAATTATGAAACATGGGAGGATCAAATATGGAAGCATGGTAGAGGCACTGCAGGGCAACATAATAACCACAAGTCACAAAAATAATCACTGTTCAACCATTTAATAATAGATCAGGAAAAACGTGTTTTACCTCTGTGGTATCTGCGTACAAATGAAGCGATTTAATGCTATAGAGTGCTCTTATGAAAGCCAATACACAATTTCCATAATCTTCAGTATCATCAATAGCTTCGAATTCAAGATAAATATCAAGTACCGCTTCGACTAAGTTGGACAAATTTTCCAACAACACTTCTTTACCAAGGATACCTCTGAAATAAATGTACTCGAGAATTGGGGCGTTTATTACAAGTTTGTATGACGAATGTTTCATAGTTAGATGTAATCTTTTCAGTGTAGGTACAATGATTTTAAAATTGTCGTCATTGATCGGATATGTTGTTTTTGTTTCCATAGACAAATCTTGGAGGACTGGGCAACAACTGATTAGTCTTGAGAAAGAGTCGTGGTTTGCAAACTTCACTGATTGAAGATGCAGATTCATGAGACTCGGGAAGCTGACGGAAGATGAAGATGGAGGATTAAGAACAATATTGTACCCAGTTAACTTCAGAGCTACTAATGTTTTAGCATAACTAAAGAGGGAAGAGGGCAAGTAGAAAGGTTGACGAGGACAAACTTGGAGATCTAGCTCTTTCAAGTCACATGCAATCACGGCACGGACGCAGGTATCCACATGGATTGGGTCACAATCACGACTCCATCGGAGGCGAAACTTTTGTATCGGATTCGCATTGCGAAGAGCAATGAACCTGGATACAATATGCGTAAAACTAAAACGGTAACCATTCCACTGATCTTGCTGTTGGTTAGGACTTTCCTCCTCATCTGACGAAGATGATATCCACTCAAATTCATTGGCGTCAAACTCAACAATTGGGACAAGAGTCCAGACAAGCTTCCATCGGCTCGACAAAATGCTAGTGGCTACGTACTCTTTGATTGTGAGAAACGAAAGAATATGGGAGAGGAGAGAATCCGGTAGATTGCTGATTCTGTCAACCATGGTTGCTTTTTGGCGTTTAGATGTTGATTTAGACAAGGAAGCCATTCAGCTTTTGTTGCGGCACAAGCTTAATTTTGTAAGATTGGTTTGAAACTTTAAATAGGAACTTAATGGATTTTGATAAGAGTGGCATTAAGGTAATGGTTAAAGAGCGTTAAATATTTACACTTTACGGGAAATAATGAATTTTTACTATTAAAATAATAAATAAAAAGACTGAAATACCCTTAAAGGCTATTTTTGTATTTTTTTAATTTTAAAATTTTACTACTTCCTATAAAGTAGAAGTATTAAATACTTTCTTAATCATTGCCCTAATAACACTAGTTAATAAGGCCCAATCTTAATTATGGCACACTGTGCTCGAGATATATGGAACTACAACTACCCAGCATTGGAATGTGAAAGTAAAACTACTTTTTAGCTTACTGAATGCTCAACTTGGTGAATAAGGAGGCTTTTATGAATCTCAACTAATACAAATAGTTCTCATTATCATCCTCAGCTTTTCAACCATAATTGAATTGCAATTTTATTTTTTAATATTACTTTGCATGCATTTTACGATGAGTTTTTGTTATTCGTGTCCTACATTAATGGTGCATTTAAATTTTTTTGATATACCAAAAAATACTTTCAAACTATACACAAATATAAAAATGGGCAAAACTTACATACAGTAAGTTACCTTCTGTTCATCCGGTACCCTGAATAAAATTAAGACATGTGGCTAATTAACGCCTACTGCAAACGGCGTTAATTGTTTGCCCGCATATCTCAGCTTCTCTCACATCTCAGCTACTCCCTCTCTCTCATCTCACTTCTCTCATCTCAGCTGCTCTGTTTTATCAAGCCGCCATTGCCGATCCATGAGAGACAGAAAAAGAGGAAGAAACAACCACTATCAACACCAAGAAACCTCCCCCATTCACACACCTCAAATCCAAACCCACAACCTCAAGCCCAAACACCATAACCACTACTTTGTGCCTAGATTTTCCCAGATCTAAATAGAAACCAAACAAATCATTCAAATAAAAACAAAACCCACCATGATCGGGATCCAAATCGTTTGGTTTGCTGGGTTGAAACTGCCTTGGATGGCGGCGTGTGATGAAGCTAAATCAATGGCTTGAAAGATTTATGTGAAGCAAGATTGGTTCGGTATGGGTCAGATTTGCGTTTTGTGGGGGTGGGTGGCGGTTGAAGTGAGATTTTTCCTGCCGTGAACCACCGTGTGTAGCGATTTTGTGGTGGTCGAAGTGGGTTAAGTGGGTGCCGATCGGACATGGGTGAAAAAACTTACGGGTATCTTAAAAATTGCTCAAGGAGGCGAGGTTGAGGAGTCGAAATGGGCCTCTGCCACCAGTCTCTGTTGGAATTTTTTTTTTTTTTGAAATGGGTATGGGTTGATCCGAGTTGTGTTGGAACTTTTTTTCTTTTTTCTTTTGGTTTTTGATTTGGGAATATTTGGTGTTTGGTTTTTGGTCTTAGATGATTTGTGTTTTGGTGTGAAGGATTTGAGGGTGATTTCTTCTAGTTTGGTGTGATACGTATAAAGATGTGGTTATGGTATTTGGGTTTGGGGCTGTTTATGGGGTTTGGGTTTTCGGTGTGTGATTAGGGGCAGTTTCTTGGTGTTGATGGTGGTTGTTTCTTCCTCTTTTTCTATCTCTCATGGCTCGAAAATGGCGGACTGATAAGAGAAAGCAACTGAGATGAGAGAAGTGAGACTGTGAGATGAGAGAGAGGAAGTAGTTGAGATGAGAAAGGAGCTGAGATACGCGGGCAAACAATTAACGCCGTTTGCTGTAGGCGTTAATTAGCCACATGTCTTAATTTTATTCAGGGTACCGGATGAACAGAAGGTAACTTACTGTATGTAAGTTTTGCCCTATAAAAATTATGTACAACCACTTTAAATTTGTCATGAATATAAAGAAGGCCATTTTAGATGCACTAAAAGCAAAATTCCTGATCACTCTAAACATGAGAATAATGATGTGAATTTTAAAAAAGAAAATCAGAAAGACCGATTATTTTACCATTGCATGAAATCTGAACAAGAATCTCAAAATACATGGTTTTTGGATAAATGTTGCAGCAACCATTTGGCAATGAATTCTAAGTTTTTTGTGGAGCTTGATTACAGTTTTCTTCTCAAAGTAATAAGGTTGAAGAAAAGGTATCATTATTGTCCACACTAAAGGAGGTAACAAAAAACTTATTCATGATGTTTTGTATCATTGTATATGTCAAGTTTATTTCAAAACCTTCTAACTGTGGACTGCTGCTAAGAAAAGGTTACTGTTTGATGGTAATGAATGCACAATATATGATATGACAAAGCGGCTATCTCATACAAAATGTAAATATAGAGGCCAAATTTGCTAGAAAGAACTATAGTATAATCCAACTAACATTTGGTCAAGATGCATCCTTGTGACAACATTTAGATTCAAAGTGGAGGAGATGCTAGGAAGCCAACAATGATGGCACCAGAACATAAAGATCGACAACATGCTGGACAATATCCAATTACACATAAGTTGAAGCAATTCAACCTAAGAAGTATTCTTTCATAAATTGGGACTTTGAAGCAAAACTAATGAGTACACATTAGAAATTAGTTGGATTTAGGCTTTTTAGAATCATTCACATGTCGTATATCTTTTCTTTCTGAAAAATATACATTGCAATCGATATTGAACATCTAATGTTTCAAATGCCCCATTAGAAGACCCTTTTACTATAACTAAATTCAATTTCGAGTTTTAAGTATAATAATTGGTTTCCTAATTAACTATACATTATTGAACAATTCCTTAAAATTAAGAAAACCTCAAAATAAATTATCTTCATTAAACAAATGGTAAAATTACACGGAATGTCAAAGGAAAGCAAATTATATTGCTTTGGTCCTAAATACAATTTAATGAAAAAATACAATGCTTTATTTCCGAGTAATCTAGTAAAGAGAAAAAAAAGGTAAATTACAAGACAAAGCCTAATCTATCTCGCTTGATCTCAGACCAATCTCTTAGAGTACAATGACCAATATAAAAGATTCAATCATCTAACCCACAATTAACTTAAAGCATTAAAAATACAGAAAAATAAATGTTCAAATGCATTCATTGTTTGCATATTTGGAAACAAAGATCAACAAAAGAAAACAAAATATTTAGTCATGATAACACATTGGAAGAGAACAATTGAAAGGATGAATATGCCACATGATTTATCCAAGATGCATGGATATTTTAAAATGTACGAAAGTGCATGGACATGTGAATGAATTAATATGCACATCCTATATGAAATATTCCTACATGATGCATGAGAATATTGCATGGATATCTCTAGATGATAAATTTAACATGAAATCTGAAAATCTGACATTTCATTCAGATCCATTCATAGAAAAACACAGGCTATAATGAAAAAATAATTACTCAAAAGATTGGAATATATAACTGCATACACACTCCACATAAGCTTGAGTGATAAATCCTCTATGATTGATAACCTTCGATGTATAAAGTATCTCATTAACAAAGCTTCGCTGATCTTTCTCTCTCGAACACAGCCTTAGTCAATGGATCTGTCCTTCCTCCTTCAAGTTCATTTCAATACTCAGCTCCGCCGCTCCATACTAGGATCCACAAATTAGTAAGGATCCATTGTGGTGGATGGTGAATAATGATGTTAATGAAAAAAGGATAGATGGTTGAATTAGTTCAAGAAAATTCAAGCCTTCCTAGAGTTAAGTCTAAACAAAAATTTCTCTGATATTATTTCCATGACGGGTGCAGATTTTATACAAAACGTGCAACGATCATAAAAGTGAAAGGACCCAACTTCCTAAACTTTTGGCTAACTCAACCATGACTTATAAAAACTAGGACCACTAGCGTTTATAATAACAGACAACAACTAAACAATAGCAACTACTCCAGGGATATCAGAGTCACCCTGGTGAAGGAAGCATCCATCAGTTAAATTCAATTTCACAAGTCATAGACAGCCTTGGGAACATCAATAATTGCTTGAGAACACGAATCTTCTTCTCTGAATCTAGAGGATCAGAAGAAACCTTCATTTTCTCTAGGAATCTTGCCCACTTTAGGATATGTCTAACAAGTTCCAATTCATTCTTCAAGCCTTTAAATCCTTTAAAATGAAAATCTGTAAGGTGTGATGACAGGCATTTAGGAATGTCCTTATAGAACATCCATTCAATACTAGTGGGACATCTCTCAGTAGGTTCCTCAAAATTCCTATCCTCCTGACAACAGAAGACACAATAGTTAGTTAATTAATTCCATGAGGTAAACAAGTGGTAGAGCCCATTCATTTATGTATTGTCATGTGTAATTAACGTACCTTATGTAAGATAAGTTTTTCAAGTTTAGGAGCACGTTCAAGAAAGAGTGGTAATACATGCCACATACAAGATTCAACACAGAACTCTAACAAAGCCAAATTATGAAACATAGGAAGATCCAATTTAGAAGCCTTGCAGAGACACTGCACGACAACATAAGAATCACAAGTCACAAGTTACAAAAAAAACAACAATATCACTTTAGTAATAGAACATGAAAAATTTAAAAAAACATGCTTTAGATTACCTCTGTGGTATCTGTGTCCAAATGCAGCGCTTCAACGTTATAGAGTGCTCTGATGAAGTCCAATGCCCTATTTCCAGCATCTTCCAAATCTTCAACACATTGGGATAAAAGTTTAACATGAACGACTGCTTTGATTAAGTTGGACAGATTCAGATTTCCCAATACCACGTCTTTACCCAGAATTCCTTTGAAATAAAGGTACTCGAGAGCTGGGGCGTTTATCTCAAGTTGGTAATGAGAAAGGTAGATACTTAAATGCAATCTTTTCAGTGTAGGTACAATGATTTTAAAATTGCAATCCTTTTTCGAATCGCAATTATTTGTTTGTATAAACAAATCTTGGAGGACTGGGCAGCAACTGAGGAGTCTCGAGAAAGAGTCCTGGTTTGCAGAATTCACTCCTTCAAGATGCAGAATCTTGAGACTCGGGAAGCCGAGGAATGAAGATGGAGTATCAATAAAAATATTGCAGCCAGTTAATTTCAGAACTAGTAATGTTTTAGCATAGCTAAAGAGGGTACATGGCAAGTAGAAAGGTTGGGCAAGGCAAAGGTAGAGATTGAGCTCTTCCAAGTCATGTGCAATTGCAGTGCGGACCCATCTATCCACAAGAATTGGGTCACATTCACAACGCCAGTGCAGGCGAAATGTTTTTAGGGGATTCGATTCGCGAAGAACCCAGATCCGAGATAAAACGTCCGCAAAGCTCAACTGATCTTGATCTTGATCTTGGTCAGGACTTTGCTCCCAATATGATCCATACGACTCCCAAACAAATTTATCATCGTCTAAGTCGAGATTCGGGACAAGAGTCCAAAGAGTCTTCCACCTGCTCGACAAAATGCTTGTGACAACGGCCTCTTTGGTTCTGAGAAACGAAAGGATATGGCATAGGAGAGACTCCGGTAGATTGCTGATCCTGTCGACCACAGTTGCTTCTTCTCGGTCAGAGGGTTTCCGGTGTTTGGAGGTTGATTCAGCCATTCAGCTTTTGTTGAGGCACAAAGTTTGGAAATAGTTGGAGAAATTGTTGGGTTTGGACTTCCTCACTGAAACTCTTGAAATGGGTGGGCCCGTGAAATAGGTTTTGAACGGTGCAAAAAACACGTTTTGAAAATAATTTTTGAAGGTAAAACTTTGTGTAAACCATTTCCTTTTACCAAATATAAAATTTAAATTTTATATTTTCAAAATGTGTTTTTTACTTTTTTAATAAGATTCCAAATGGACACTATGTCATTTGACTTATAAGTTTCTTGATGAAATCATGAAATAATTGGATGAACTTTCCCATATATATTTTAAATCTGACTTCTTAAGTTACTTTAAGGTAGGGTTCTTAAAATTTTATTTATTTACTTTGAAATTGAGCACGTTAGATTTTACCACAATAAAAAAGTCTTCATAGATACTAACTAATACTAATTCAATATGTTTCATTATTTAAAACTCAAAATTAGTGTTATTGTTTCTATGCACAATTAAAATGAAAACAAGAGGGTGTACCCATTTCAAACATGATTTCTTTAAAGAAAATTAAAGAAATGGAAGTATGATGGTTTCAATTATTTAGAAAAGTGAATCAATTGTATTTTACAAGAGAGCATTTCTATGAGCACCACCATTGCTTTGTTGCTTATTCTATTGATTTTTTAATGTATAATTCAAATGATGTGGTGTTTGTGGAGGGAACCTAACCCCCACAGTTATGAGGACTGTGAGAGTTCTACTATTGAGATTAAATTATTGTTTCTTTGCACCTTGTTTGATTGGGGGTAGAGTGGGGGTCTTTTTTTTTCTTCTTTATTTCAATTTCTAGATTTATGTTATTTACGAGTTTGATTGCTTTCTATCTCAATACTTCTACTATACTGGTTCTCTTTTGATTTTAATAAAATTTTATTAGAAAATCAAACAAAGATCATGTACACAAGGAGACAAGGAGTATACAATCAGCTACTAATAACACTTTCATTCCATTTTAATTCTTAATATTCTTTTGTTAAAATTATATATATGATAAATTCAAGTAGTCCATCAAAATTGTAAATGCTGATATGGTAAAAGCACGATATGAGTCTACTACAAATGATCATTAGGGTAAAAACACACTGCCGTACTAGTACAACATTTTTATTTTGAATAAATAATAACACTTTATTGAAGAAAAAAGACCCCATTATATTATAGGTATATTGGAAGTACCAAAAAAAAAAAAAAAAAAAAAACAAAACAAAAAAAACAAAAACCCTGTCAAAGAGCTAAAATCCAAAAACTAATACAAAGGCACACAAGAAGCTATGAAAATGAATTTACAACGATTGGAGGATTAGAAAAATAACAATTGCTTTCCAATTGGTTGTTTTTGCATTAATTGGTTCCAATGGAGAGAAGAACCTATGATTAGCTTTTCGAGAAATTTCCAAAGGAACAATTTTAACGAAATCTTTCAATTTCTTATTTACTTTGTAATCCACGAATTATCGCTCCTTCTCTTAATTGAATTTTAATTAAACTCGGTCCAATCTTTTACTAAAAAAAGGATAATTGAGATTTAGCTTGCTTTAGTAGTCATGTGATGATTCAAGTTAGTGGTAGGCGTAGGGGCTGGGCCAAGTGATAGCGAAGCTTAGGTGGTGATGCAAGTGCGCGGTGAGTGTAGTCGAAATAGGAGAGCACTCATCTTGGGGTGGGCTTACTACTTGGATGCTTTCAGTACTTATCCGCTTCACACTTGGCTTCTTAGAGTTTACTATGGGCACGATAATTGGTACACTAAAGGTGCGTCCTTCTTGGTCCTCTCGTACTAGGGAAATGTCCTTTCAACGCTCTAATGCCCACATCGGATTTCGATTCCTATGTAGTCTCCTTTATAAAGGCATTCCAATTTTATAGGTGTTAGAATATTAGTTAAATGATTAAATTCATCATTTCCTAATAGCTTCAACTTTTGGGAGAATTGATAATTTATTATGATATCAGAATAGGTGATCCTGAGTTCGAACCCGAACTCCACATTCCCATCGTTCTGTACAAACAACAAATAGCTATCTAACACTATTTTTGGATAAATTAAGAGAGAACGGAAATGAATGGAATAAAACATGATGGAGGTGTTCTCACTTCTCAGACATTGTGTTTGGGACATCTTAATGTTGATAAAAACAGAAAAGAAAAGAAAAAGAGAACCTATTAAGAAAGGTTTCATGCTTTCTTGAAAGTTTAGATGATATGTTAGCAAAGGGTGGAATGATTCAATTAGCCAAACACGATAAAAAAGAACTTAAAATGAATGGAACTGTAGTAAAGCAGTTGCACTAGACATTTTTTTTTTTGGCTAAAAAAAATATATTGACAAGATCATAATAGGTAGGGGCAGAGTAGAGCATTAGAAACTGAAAAGGTGGTGGATAAGAAAAATACGTGCATGGGACATGATCTTCATTCAAAATAGAATAAGTATCTTTTATCACATTTTGTCCAAAGTTTTAAGCAAGCCGACTTACAAAATTGTGTTTCCCTTAAAAGTTGTCTTGAGTTAAAGATCTTTAATTGGGAAAAAAAGAAGAAGAGAGCTATGGCTCACATAATTAACACCAAAATTAGAACATGCTTTTGCTGTACAATAGATCGCTAAAAGCATCCAAGTGTAGCAGGAAGCAGGCTGCAGATTCACATCAAAGAAAGGAGCAAGAGAACTCAGTCACAATAAATTTTGCTGTGTTGAATATAATGGACTATTAAAAGAGTGGTGATCTCATTAAACAATAGGTAAATACGGAGGCCAAATTTTCTAGAAAGAACTGAAGTATAATCCAACTAACATTTGGTCAAGATGCATCCTTGTGACAACATTTAGATTCAAAGTAGATAAGATACTAGGAAGCCAACAATGATGGCACCAGAACAAAGATATCAACAACAGGCTGTACAATATCCAATTACACATAAGTAGAAGCAATTCAACTTACGTATTCTTTCATAAATTGGGACTTTGAAGCAGAACTTAGGAGTACAAATTAGAAATTAGTTGGATTTAGTCATGATAACACACTGAAAGAAAACAACTGAAAGGATAATTATGTCACATGATCTATCCTAAGATGCATTGATAATTTAAAAAGTACGAAGGTGTATGGACATGTGAACAAATTAATATGCACATCCTACATGAAATTCCTACATGATGCAAGAGAATATTGCATGGAGTTCTCTAGAAAAATAAATTCAAAATCAAATCTGAAAATCTGACATTTCATTTAGATCTATTCATAGAAAAACGCAGGCTATAATGAAAAAAAAAAATTTACTCAAAATATTGGAATTTATACTTACATACACACTCCTTGTAAGCATGGGCGATAAATCCTCTATGATTAATAACCCTCGATGTAAAGTATCTCACAAACAAAGCTTCATGGATCTCTCTCTCTCTCTCGAACACAACCTTAGACAATGGATTTGTCCTTCCTCCTTCAAGTTCGTTTCAATACTCTGCTCCGCACTAGGATCCACAAATTAGTACGGATCCATTGTGGTGGATGATGGATAAGCATGTTAATGAAAAAAGGATAAATGGTTGAATTAATTCAAGGGAATTCAAGCTCTCCAAGAGTTTAAGTCTAAACAAAAATTTTTCTGATATTATTTCCATGACAGGGTTGCAGATTTTATACACAAACTGCAACGATCATAAACATAAAAGGACCCAACTTCCTAAACTTTTGGCCAACTCAACCATGACTTATGAAAACAAGGACCACCTAATGTTTATAATAACAAATAACAACTAAACAATAGCAACTACTCCACAATCCATGGATTTAGTCATGATAACATATCGAAAGAGAACAATTGAAAGGATGAATATGCCACATGATCTATCCTACGATAGTAGGATGCATGGATAATTTAAAATGTACGAAGGTGCATGGACATGTGAACAAATTAATATGCACATCCTATATGAAATTCCTACGTGATGCAAGAGAATATTGCATGGATATCTCTAGAAAGACGCAGGCTATAATGAAAAAATAATTACTCAAAATATTGGAATTTATAGTTACATACACACTCCTCATAAGCATGGGCAATATATCATCTATGATTGATAACCGTCGATGTAAAGTATCTCACGAACAAAGCTTCATGGATCTCTCTCTAGAACACAACCTTAGTCAATGGATCTGTCCTTCCTCCTTCAAGTTTCGTTTCAATACTCAGCTCCGCCACTCTCTGCTGGGATCCACAAATTAGTAAGGATCAATTGTGGTGGATGATGGATAATGAAGTTAATGAAAAAAGGATAGATGGTGAATTAATTCAAGGACATTCAAGCCCTCCAAGAGTTTTAAGTCTTAAACAAAAATTTCTCTGATATTATTTCCATGACAGTGGTGCACATTTTATACACAACCTGCAACGTGAAAGGACCCAACTTCCTAGACTTTTGGCTAACTCAACCATGACTTATAAAAACTAGGACAACTAACGTTTCTAATAACAAACAACAACTAAACAATAGCAACTACTCCACAATCCAACTTAGTAACCACTTCTCCAGCAATCTTCGTACCAACAGCCCATGTCTCCTCACTTATGAACATATCAGAGTAACCGATGGTGACCCCGGTGAAGGAAGCATCCATCAGTTAAATTCAATTTTACAAGTCATAGACAGCCTTGGGAATGTCAAAAATTCCTTGAGAACACGAATCTTCTCCTCTGATTATAGAGGATCAGAAGAAACCGTCATTGTCTCTAAGACTCTTGCCCACTTTAGGATATGTCTAACAAGTTCCAGCTCAGCCTTCATTCCCTTTGTAGAGGCCCGTTTTTTTCTCGGTCCACCGTGGATCAAACCCCACACTTCGGTAGTCCACCAGGACCCAAAGCCCAATAACACCAGTGATCCACGGTAGACAACACATGAGGAGAAATGGCCCAAGAAAGGCCATCCACCGGACCCAAGTATCAAGTCAGCTGATAAAGGCCCAGCCCACTTACTCTTTAAACACAAGTCCAGCCCATTACTCCACAAACCTCAGTCTGCCGCACAAAGAAGCAGCCTGGAACATTTGAAAAGGAGAGGGAAAAGTGGCTTTCAAGCACCATTTTCCCTCCCACTTGGCACGATGCTCAAGGCATTGAAGAGGAAACATTTCCAAAGCAAAGATCAAGTTTCCAAAGCAGCAATAATCATGACAAGAGCTGATTTTCTGCATTAACCCACAACATGAGCAATGTGGTTCCAGAAAACATGGTCCACGGCAGCCCAGAAAAGAGGAAGGAACTGGTCCTTCACGCCACCCAGTGGTCCACCGCGGATTACCCAGCGGTTCACAACCAAACCCAGCCACAAAAACAGTCTGCGGTGGCGCCAGCCGTAATGGGTGATGAAGGAGATGACGACGAGGATGATGCAAGGTCTGAAAAGACCAAGAAATCTTCCAAGGCAGCCCAAAATCAGTATCAACTGAAATCAGCAATGATGAAACACCTGCTGGTCACTTTCTTTACCCACTGGTCGCGGTGGACTGCATTACAGACTGGTCCACGGCAGCACCAACTGAAACAAAGAAATCACAACCAAGGCTGCCATGGCCACCACCACTCGATAGCAATGACCACCCCAGCCCAGCACTCCGGTGGTCCTTGCTCCTCCACATCACAGAACTTAGGAAGCACGGTTTGGAGGTAGGGGAATCAATTTACTCAAATTATACTTGATCTGCCGCAACAAAAAGGGTATGAATTTGCTGGGAAATGATGCCCAAAAATGGTAAGATTGAGTATAATTAATGCAAAACGTATATGGGTCAAGTCACCATAATTATTTCAGGTCATTACCGAGCATTAAATGCTCGTCACTTCCTCCCTCATAAATGGCCTGAAAATCGCCGCCCACCGCAGATCAAATCAGATCTACGGCGGATCAAAACCATCAGCTCAGCCCCAAAACATAAAACCTTGTCAAATCTCAACCCTTCTATCCCTTTTGGTTAAGCAATAATCCTCATGATGAGGAGGATAACAAGCAAGACCATTGGATACAAACACCATTATAAATAGGGGTGGGAAGAAGGAATAGGGGTTAGTTGGCTGGTCTGAGAATCCATATACTGAAACCTCTCCATTAGAGCTGCCTTAAAAGCTCCAGAAATACACTTAGCCAACACCAGTCCACGGGACACTTCCCGTAGGTCCACGGTGGACTAAAAAGCACTCTTTTAGTCTGCCACAACAGAAAACTCTCATCAAACACTTGACCCAACACCAAGTGCTGACTCATGTACGTTATTGCATAGTAAATGATTCTCTTCCTACTCCAAATCACCTAAGTTCTGTGATTTGCTCTGATTTGTTATGCTTCTTTGCTCTGATCCTGCCTTTCTTACAAGTTATGGAGGAAATCAAGTGTTTTGTGCTCAGTACCCTAGTCCACGGGACTGACTTTTGATTTTTATGGCTTATCTTACACTTTGTATTTTCTGCCATTGATCATTGCTTCTTGAAAAGGCTGAGTTCATTGTATTAAATCTCAGCCTATGAGATTGATTTTCTTTATCATGTGTGAGTTTGTAATCCATTTCTCATGTGTTATTAACATTACATTGCAATCACTGAATGTTCTGGTCTGGTGGAAGTAGAGTTTAAGATTACGAGCTCATTTTGATCTGCGGCATTGGCTACACTAGTCCACCGTAACCCTTGTACGAGTATTGCATCACGGTGGATCAGAGAGTGTTAGAGGGAAATGCACCATCAGCCTCTGAGTGGTCTACCGCACTTGGAGTAGAGTTTTGGGCTCAACATCCCCCACATACAAACTCAGCCCGTATTTAGCCCGTCCGTGGATTAATACGTGGCCCATCGGTGCAAGAAATTTTGTGCATCCACACCCTTAAATCCATTAAAATGAAAATCTGTAAGGTGCCATGATAGACATTTTGGAACCTCCTCATAAAATATCCATTCAACAGTAGTGGAACATTTCTCAGGAGAATACTCAAAATCCCTGTTCTCCTGACAACAGAAGGCACAATGTTAGTTTATTAAATCCATGAGGGAAAAAAGTGGTAGAGCCCATTAACGTACCTTATCTAAGATATGTTCTTCAAGATTAGGAGCCCTTTCAAGAAAGAGTGGTAATACATGCCACATACAAGAATCAACACAGAACTTTAACAAAGTCAAATTATGAAACATGGGAAGATGAAATCTAGAAGCCCTGCAGAGGCACTGCACGACAAGTTACTAGTGAAGTCGTAACATTAAATTCAATGGCAATAATAATCTTGATGCTCATGAATCATGATCCATTTCATGACTTATATATAAATTACAAACATCTATTATTCTCAAGAACCAACCACTCTCTAGCTGGTCATGCCCAATTTGGTTGAAAGGTGTGGCCATAATTGCTAGGTTGGCAACTATTGGTCACTTTACTAATCATATAAAACGCACGCATTATACAAGGGATCCAACATTCACATATGAGTTAATATAATATGTCCCCATGATTGATGGGTGTTCTTACTTATTTGTTGAAATAGTTTTTCCAAAAATAAAAAAAAATAAAAAATAAAAAAAAATTCATAGTTCCTGTTAATCTATCTAGACAGAAGTTACTCACCATTAAAAAGAATTTTATTTTATATTCAAACCTCATTAGAAAAAAAAAATGTCCTAGATTATTTAGAGAGAGTTAAGTGTCTTAAGTCACCTTCTCCTTTCTTGGATCACTTAATTCGTTTTTTTTTTCACAATATTATTTAAATGAATTCATTTCACAGTTTAGATTAGATAATACAAATCTAAAGGTGTATCTAGTGTCATGTCATTTAAAATTTTAAATAACATAACAGTCAACACACTTTCAAAGACAAGAAATAAACTCTTAACCATGAAACGAAGAAAATCATGTTCAATTTTTGTTGGAGCATGTATGTTTTTTAACCATCTTTTAGCCCAAAAGCCCTTTGTTGAGCTATTTGGCCCCCTGCGACCATAAAAGGACGACTTTGTCGTTTGTACACATTATGAAATGCCCCAAGCAAGCAATAAGAATCAATTTATGAGTTGCGGGTGGGTGGATCATATTCACGAATTAAGTAGTATAAAACTATGCATCATTGTATAATACATTAATACTATTATCATAAACGTGCTCAATTATTTGTGTGGAGCTTTTGTCTGCATTCAAGGTTTTTCATAGTCAACGAGAATCAAAAAAGTTTATCCAACTCGACGCACACAAAAAATGAAGGTGAAAAATCGCAACTGCACTTTTGGAATTGCATCAAAATTAATTTACAAAGCTCTAATATCTTCACGATGTTAGAATATTTAGCAGGGTCACTCTATGTTGGATTAGGCACCTAAATAGACCATCCAATCCAGCCTCAAGACTTTTGATGCCATCATCAAGTGTCTCTAATCTCTCCCGAGCCAATTGCACATGAACCTTGGTATCTTTTTTTTGGATTTGTCCATGGAGTTAATAGAGAGCATGATCAACACTCCCTACCTCATTGAAAATCTTGTGGCTTGTCTCAGATTTTATGGACCCTAGGAGAATCAATTTCTTCATCATTGACCATCCACTAGATGTCTTCATTGCCGGCCTTGACAGAAACAACAGGAGGGACCGAAAGACAGAGATTGTGATGGTACTTAATTCTCTAAGCACTTTAATCACCACAAATAAATAACTATCTCCTTCCAATTGGATAAAGGATCCAATATGGCTTTCTAGTCTCTTCAATGCTCCAAGGGACTTGACAACATCCTTTTTAACCCTCTTTCTAAAGCAAATAAAAGCATTAATATTGTTTTCAATGCTTGAATCTCCACCTCTCCTACGTATGCCGATTGAAGTTCTTGCACATGTTCCTTCATGATCAAGAATAAGTCTCTTGCAGTGCCGCATATTAAAGTGAGAGTCTTGTCCCACATTGATCAAGTATTCTTGGGTTGTGCAATTAATAAGCCATGGGCAATCCTCATCTCTCAAGGCGTCTTTTGAGATTGAGTTAGGCCCATTGGACTTTAACATGGTATCAGAGCCAATGGCTTCTTCACTACAATCACCATTGATGCTTCTATCTAGCATGTCGAACCTCATGCCAGTGAAGCTTGACAGTACCAATTTTATTGTATGGAAACATCAACTCTCTTCAATACTGAGAGCTTATTCCATGATTAACTTTGTAGATGGAACAGTTCAATCTCCTTCTCGGTTTCTTGTTGATGCAGAAGGAAATTCCACTACCACAGTGAATCCTGAATTCCAGTCTTGGGATATCAGAGATCAAGCTCTTTTAACTTTGATCAACTCAACTCTATCACCTTCTGTTCTTCCAATGGTGGTAGGTCAGGACACTGCTCAGTCTGTGTGGAAAACACTTGAGCACAGGTTTACTTCAACCTCTAGATCTAATGTGTTGAACCTTAAGATTGAACTTCACAATCTCAAGAAAGGTTCTGAATCTGTAAGTTCCTACTTACAGAAAATCAAGAACTCTAGAGACAAACTCATTGCTGTTGGTACATTGATTGACGATGAAGATCTTCTTCACATAATTCTCAAAGGTCTACCTAGAGAATTTGGTCCATTCTGTTCATCTATTCGAACCAGAAATGCACCTGTAAGTTTTGAAGAAATCATGGTGCTGTTGCAGACTGAAGAACAGTCTCTGGCAGAAAGTTTTGACTCTGGAAAGGATCTCAACTCTATGGCTATGTTTGCCTCTGCTGCACCTAACAACAGAAACACTCAATCCTCTTTCTATGTCCACAACTATCAGAATAGAGGTCGAGGCAGAAATAATAATCACAGAGGAAGAGGTAGATTCAGCTCCAACAAGTCACTCCAATGCATCCACTCAAGGCAATACTCAGTTCTCCAACAATCAGTATCCTTCATCCAATGCCTTCACTCAAGGGAATGCTCAGTTCTCTCAGAATTTTCAAGGCAAATCTGAGAACTCTAGACCTCTGTGTCAGATATGTGGCAAGCTTGGACATCAAGCCTTGGACTGTTACCACAGGATGGATTTTGCATACCAAGGGAGGCATCCACCTGCAAGGCTTGCAGCAATGGCATCTACATCTAATTCTTCTCAGATTCAAGCTGGTGAGACCTGGCTCACTGACACTGGAGCTACAGACCATTTGACATCCAACTTGGACAATCTGACAGGTCACACTCCTTACCAAGGCCATGATCAAGTAGCAGTTGGTAATGGTCAAGCCATTCCCATCAAAAATGTTGGCACTGGTCAGTTATCCACTCAGATCTGTAACTTTCAATTACACAATCTGTTACATTCACCCAAAATCTCTTCCAACTTACTTTCAGTTCATAAACTTTGCAAACATAATAACTGTTCATGCTATTTTGACTCTAACAAATTCATGATTCAGGCTTTACCTTCGGGGAGGGTCCTCTACAGGGGTTTGAGTGAAAATGGATTATATCCTATTCACACTCAACCATCTGTTCCACCATCTGTCTCACCATCCTCTTCAATTCAAGCATTTCTGTCTTCCAAGAATAAATGGCAGCTTTGGCATCAAAGATTAGGACACCCTAGTGATCGTGTGTTGGTCTCTGCCATTCCTTCCCTGTCTTCTTGTATTTCTGTCAATAATAAACATGTTCAACATCATTGTAAGCACTGCCTTATTGGAAAAATGCACAAGTTACCTTTTGTATCTTCTCAATTTCAAAGTACTCGTCCCTTAGAACTAGTACACAGTGATGTATGGGGCCCTGCTCCAATTAATTCTTCTAATGGATATAGGTTCTATCTCTTGTTTGTGGATGATTACTCTCGGTTCAGTTGGTTGTATTTGCTCCACAGAAAATCTGATGTGCTGCAGACTTTCAAACACTTTCAAGCTTCTGTAGAAAACCAGTTGTCACAGAAAATTAAAATCCTTAGGACAGACTGTGGTGGTGAGTACACATCCAATGAATTCAATACCCACTGTGCATCTCATGGTATTATCCATCATTTTTCTTGTCCCCATACCCCTCAGCAGAATGGTCTAGTTGAAAGGAAACATAGACATGTCATAGAAAGTGCCTTAACCCTTTTGTCCAATGCTGGTCTCTCTATTACCTACTGGTCCTATGCTGTTTCTACAGCTGTGCATCTCATTAATAGACTTCCCACTCCCACACTATCTCATCAAACTCCTTGGGAGATGTTATTCCATAAACCACCGGATCTTGTCCACCTTAGAACCTTTGGATGTTTGTGTTTTCCTTATCTTAGGCCTTACACTACCCACAAATTACAACCAAGAACCACTCCTTGCCTTTTTCTTGGTTATCCCACATATTCCAAAGGCTACATCTGCCTAGACCCTCACACTCATAGAGTCTATATTTCTAGGCATGTTCCCTTCAATGAGTCAGAGTTTCTTGCTCATTTATCTCTGCCTTCTCAGTCCTCACCTTCCCCAGTCAACTCATCTTTTGATTCTACCTCTTGGTTAGCTATTCTAGCTCACTCTTGCACTCCACCACTTATACCAGACTTGACTCCCTCACAATCAGTTCCTATTCCACCTGCAGATGCTCCAGTTCAGTCTATTCCTCCTATAATCCAATCCCCTACTTCCATCCCATCTCCTGCCATACCAGTTACCCCACCTCATACTCCCATTCTTGAGTCCAGTCCATCTACTGCTGCTCCTCTTCCTACTCCTCCATCTGTTCCTCCTTTACTGTCCTCCACTATATCAGCTTCTACAAACACTCACCCCATGCATACTAGATCCAAAAATGGCATCTTCAAACCCAAAATTTTTCACACCTCCATCCCTGCCTATACTCAAACAGAACCTTCCACTTACCTCACAGCCTCAAAATTTCCACAATGGTGTGCTGCTATGCATGAAGAGTACTCAGCTCTTCAAAGGCAACACACTTGGACTCTTGTTCCTCCTCCATGTGGCAAGAACATAGTTGGGTGCAAATGGGTGTTTAAGCTCAAACAGAATAGTAATGGAACTATCTCTAGACATAAGGCCAGACTTGTGGCTAAAGGTTTCCATCAACAGCATGGCATTGACTTTGCAGAAACCTTTAGCCCAGTGGTCAAGCCTCCTACAGTTAGGCTTATTTTGGCACTTGCAGTCACTTACAACTGGCCATTGAGACAATTGGATGTAAGCAATGCATTCCTTCATGGCATTTTGAAAGAAGAGGTGTATATGGCTCAGCCTCCTGGCTATGTGAGTCCTGCTCATCCTCATCATGTCTGCCATCTCCACAAATCCATTTATGGATTAAAACAGGCTCCACGAGCCTGGTTTGAGAGCTTCACATCTCAATTGGTTACTCTGGGGTTTCACTCTTCTACAGCAGACTATCTTTGTTCATTTATAGAAGTGGTTCTACTGTTGCCTTTCTGCTTCTCTACGTGGATGACATTGTTCTTACTGGTAACAATGCCATGTTTCTGTCTCAGTTGATTATCAATCTCAGCAAGGTTTTTGAGCTCATAGACTTGGGCCCTCTCAGTTTCTTTCTTGGCTTACAAATCCACCGTTCTTCTACTGGTTTGACTCTTACACAGACCAAGTATGCAACTGACTTACTGCACAAACATCATATGCAGCACTGTAGTCCTTGCAAAACTCCTTGTGTTCCTCATGTTCGTCTCTCTGCAACTGAAGGCACTCCTCTCACTGATGTTCATGCTTATCGCAGTTTGGTTGGGGCTCTGCACTATCTTACTTTCACACGCCCAGATCTCTCCTTCGCTGTTCATCAAGTGTGTCAATTCATGAATGCCCCCACTTCCATTCATCTTACAGCAGCGAAAAGAATCCTGAGATATCTTCAAGGTACCCTTGATCATGGTTTGCACTATACTCCTGGCCCAACCACTCTGTCTGCCTTCACTGATGCTGATTGGGCTGGTGATCCCAATGATCGCCGCTCCACCTCTGGTCTTCTAGTGTTTTTAGGCCATAACCCCATTACTTGGTCCGCCAAGAAGCAGCTCACTGTGTCTCGATCCTCCACCGAAGCTGAAGTATCGAGCACTTGCCTCTGCCTCTGCCGAAGTCTGTTGGCTTCGAGTTTTGTTGCGTGACCTTGGCATTTTCATCTCTGCTCCTCCCATATTATGGTGTGATAACGTTTCTGCTTTAGCCATTGCTTCTAACCCTGTCTTCCATGCTCGTACGAAGCACATCGAGGTTGACTTTCATTTTATTCGTGAACGGGTGCTTCGCAAGGATTTACAGGTTCAATTTGTCTCCACGGCTGATCAATTGGCTGACATCTTTACTAAGGGTCTCTCCTCGCCTCGATTTCGTGAGCTTCAGTCCAAACTGATGGTTCCAGTTGCCACCATCTGTTTGAGGGAGGATGATGAAGCAAACGGCAAGTCGTGTAGTGCTAATTCATGCACTAAACGACAGTAGCTCACAACAGCTTATAACAGCTCATAGCACAGCTCACAGCAGAACTCAGCACATAAGGTGGAGTCTAGCACATGAGGTGGAGTCCAGCTATAGTCAAAGAAGTCAACCACATAATGTGGGATTAGCTTAGTTTGTTATAACTAATTAACAGTCTCTCTCTCTCTCTCTTACTGTATAAATATTATGCTTTCTCAGTGTAATAGTTTAAGTTAATCAATACAATATTCAATACACTTTTCTTACATACACTTCTCCGCATTCTTGATTAGCTCTTTCAATTCTAGCACATGAGGTGGAGTCCAGCTATAGTCAAAGAAGTCAACCACATAATGTGGGATTAGCTTAGTTTGTTATAACTAATTAACAGTCTCTCTCTCTCTCTCTTACTGTATAAATATTATGCTTTCTCAGTGTAATAGTTTAAGTTAATCAATACAATATTCAATACACTTTTCTTACATACACTTCTCCGCATTCTTGATTAGCTCTTTCATGGTATCAGAGCCACCCCTTGGGTGTTGGGCAGATCTCCCCCCAATTATGGTCCACGTGTTTGGTTAGTCCGCCACACGTGAGGGGGCATATTAAAGTGAGAGTCTTGTCCCACATTGATCAAGTATTCTTGGGTTGTGCAATTAATAAGCCATGGGCAATCCTCATCTCTCAAGGCGTCTTTTGAGATTGAGTTAGGCCCATTGGACTTTAACACCGCATGCGTCAAGCAATTCTACTGATAAATCTAGTGCTTCTTCCGCCAGCTTTCCATGATGATTGTGAAGAGCTTGCTGAGTGAGTGGAGAGTGAATTAGCTCCACAACACAAATATACAACTCTGCAAGCCTAACCAAACCCATTTGAATAGTCTCAGCTCCCAAAGGAGTTGTTGAGGAAAGTGATGACAATTCCCAAGTCTTCAGCTTGTTTAGCTCTGCCCCAATTAATCTTATGCGAATTGGGGTGTAGTCTAGACGGCAAGCTAATGGACCTTGTAGTTTTTTGCATGTCACCCATTGCTTTCTTTGCAACTGCTCAAAATCACTCAATGAGTCAAAATTATTTGACAAATGATGTTTGAACAATAGCTAGTCCTCAATCTATATATTACACTAAGATGAGGAACACCTTAGCCCTTCATGCCAATGTAGTAGAGTAGGCATGTGGTGGCAATGTGGGTCACGCTAATGGAAAATGCTGTAACAATTGGCCACAATGAACAACCAGCAACCAAATGTTTCTTTAATTTTATGGTCATGATAGAGGCTACGTATAGCTTCAATTAGTTTTAGCTTATGATGCTCAAATTGTGAACATGTATAGGTGAAGATAACCGTATGCCTCCTTGCCTCCCCAATCATTACTAGTACCATCCCCTTGACCAAAATTCTATCATATCCTTGAAATTGTTTAATGAACACCAAATGCAGCCAATGCATGATTGTCTTATTTCAAATAACTAAAGAAAGGTTCCAAAGCTGAAAGAAAAAGAAAACGACAAATCTCAGACAAGATTTAGCATAACACTAGACCCTAAGACCAAGAATCTAGGCTAATAAGAAATTAGGGTTGCAATATAAAAGGAAAAACCATTTTGATTAGGTAGTGAATTCCGTATAGACCTGTACCATACAACAGTACTAAAAGGGACAAGAGCTTTTGTTTATTTGATTAGAGACAAGATATTTAAGTGTTATATCCTTTTCTTCTCTTAGAAGATAATTAAAGAGAAAACATGTCATTATAGGATAACCTTTTTGGTGGGGAAGGGCGGCAGCTTGTTTGCTCTGAGTGTCTCACAAGATCCTAATATACAGGACGGCCACAATCATATCACATGCTTATTACATTGACCATGAGGAGCACATTATTCTCTCTGTCAAGGATAAACATCAAACACCACAATTCAAGATTATCACAACTAGAGATAAAGATGACAAGCAGCAGCCAAGTTAAAGCCATCTGTTTTATATTAAGAGTAGTTTAGATAAAGTTGAAACTCTGTTGATATAGTTGAGTTCAACTCAACCTTCTTGTATTCAATTCATATATATATATACTAAGAAAGCTTCGACCTAAATCAACAGGTCAAGCACCATTCAATTTCTGTGTTAAATCTGAACCTTTACATGGTATCAGAGCCTAGAAGAAGACTAATGTCTATTCACTGCAACATTTAATCAAACACCTTACCTACAATGTCTTCCTCTCCTTCTTCTTTCTCAAGCTCTCTCTCTGCCCTTACCCAAAACACATCAACACAATCTTTATCCCCAGTCCATCATCTTATCACCATCAAATTGACACGCGACAATTACCTTCTGTGGAAAGCACAAATTGTGCCATAACTCAAAGGCCAACATCTTTTTGGCTACATCGACGGTTCCATTGCTGCTCCTCCCCAATTTCTTCCCCCCACCACTGATCTGACTCAACTCGCAACCAACCCTAGCTTTCTCACCTGGCAATCTCAGGATCAACTGATCCTCTCAGCTCTTATCTCCTCTCTATCCGAACACGTTATGGCTTATGTGGTTAAATGCCCTACTTCTCGCGATGTCTGGAACACTTTGGAGCGGATGTTCACCGCTCAATCTCGCGCCAGATCTATGCACATTCACTATCAGCTTGCTACACTCCGCAAAGGAGACTCCTCTGTTGCAGATTACTATCACCGATTCACGAATCTCATAGACACTCTCGCTGCCATCGACCAGCCCGTTCCTCATCAGGAACAACTCTCGTTTCTCCTTGCCGGTCTTGGTCCAGACTTTGATTCACTTGTCACCTCTGTTAAAACCCAACTTCACCCGGTTCCCCTTGAAGATATATATGGCCATCTGTTATCTCATGAACTTCGTCTCTCACACAATCAACCGTCTATTGATTTATCCAATGCCAGTGCCAATTTTGTGAATAAAGGCACCTCCAATCACAGTGGACGTAGTGGTGGTCGTTCATCTTCCAATTTCTCTTCAAATAGGGGCAGATCCAACTAGAATAATCAAAGAGGCAGGGGGCGTGGCTATCCTAATTTCTCCAATACTTCAAATCGTCCTGTATGTCAAATTTGCCACAAAATTGGTCATGTTGCCTTACAGTGCTATCATAGGTTCAACAACATTTATACTATGGACAACACTCCTCAGATGCAAGCTCTTCTTGCTACTCCACAACAAGCTGTGGACCCCAATTGGTACCCTGACTCTGGTGCCACCCATCATCTTACTCATGATCTTGCAAACTTGAATGTTCGTGCGGATGAATATGCAGGCTCAGAACAGATCCGAGTTGGTAACGGTACCTCCTTACCCATTAAACATGTTGGGACAACCCAACTCTCTACTCCTACTCACTCTTTTCGTCTTAATAATGTGCTCCATGTTCCTAATATTTCTCACAATTTACTTTCTGTCCACAAATTTATCAATGATACTAATACTCTTATGGAATTTCATCCATCTCTTTTTTGTGTGAAGGATCTGGCTTCGAGGCGTCTTCTGTTGCACGGGCCGAGTAAGCATGGGCAATATCCCGTTCCTTCTTATTTCAATAAAGTCTTCTCCTCACCTCGTGCTCTAGTTGGCGAACGCACTTCCCTCACCAACTGGCACTCTAGATTAGGTCATCCCGCATTTCGTCTTGTTTCCAGTATTATTTCTAGGTTTGGTCTTCCCATTATTGGCAATAACTCTGAACCTGCGTGTTCAACATGTCTTAGTTCAAAAAGCAAACAACTTCCATTTTATTCTTCAAAATCTCAAATAAAAGCTCCTCTTGATTTGATTTATTCTGACTTATGGGGTCCTTCCCCTGTTTGTTCTAGAACTGGCAATAAATATTATATTTCCTTTTTAGATGCCTATAGTCGTTATACATGGCTATTTCCTATATCTCACAAAAATGATGCTCTTCCCATTTTTACCCAATTTCAAAAATATGTTGAACGTTACTTTAATCTAAAAATTAAATCTGTTCAATCCGATTGGGGAGGTGAATTTCGCTCTCTCAACAAATTTTTTGAAAATTGTGGCATTGTTCATTGAGTTGCATGTCCTCACACTCACCAACAAAATGGTGCAGTAGAGCGCAAACACCGTTATATCATTGAAACTGGTCTTGCATTACTCTATCATGCTCATGTTCCACTTTGCTTTTGGGATGACGCTTTCCAAACCGCTTGCTATCTTATTAATCGTCTTCCCACGCCGCTTCTCCACAACAAATCCCCATTTAAGACTCTTTTCCATTCCTCACTTGATTATTCTTTTCTCAAAATTTTTGGTAGTGCATGTTGGCCCAATCTTCGTCCCTATAACTCCCATAAACTTCAACCTCGCTCTCTTCAGTGTGTGTTTTTAGGTTACAGTCTTCGTCATAAAGAATATAAATGTTATCATATTCCTTCTAGTCGCCTATACATATCCCGGGATGTCATTTTTCAAGAGTCAACTTTTCCTTTCAACTCATAGTCTAATCCACAGTCTCATGGCTCTACTCCTTCCACAAATTCTATACTTGGGCCTCATCCATCACTTCTCCAGCCCATGCACTCCACGGCTCCATGCAACAGGGGATCATCTCTAGCCAAATCTGCCACAACACAAGACCCGGCCCTCATTAACTCCACAGCAGACCAGGCCCTTATTAACTCCACAGCAGACCCGGCCCACACCCACTCAACCCCTGCCTCTGCCCAGAACTCCTTACTCGATTGCCTACCCACTGAATCCCTAACTTCTTCTCCTTTAACTCCAAAAAATCAACCCACCGTCTCTTCTCCTCAATCCGATGCCAACACCACCATTAACCCTCCTCAAACCTCCATCCACCCAATGATTACCCGATCCAAAAACCAAATAACCAAACCCAACCTCCCCAAAGACAGTACCGTTCGCTATCCCTTGCCAAAAGCCCTCCTTGCTGCCGCCACCACCAACTCGGATCTCACTGAACCGACTTGCTTCACCGTGGCTTCCAAGCATCCAAAATGGCGTCAAGCCATGAATCATGAGTTTGATGCTCTCCTCAACAATCAAACTTGGTCACTTGTTCCTCCTCATCACTCACAGAACACAATCGGCTGCAAATGGGTCTTTCGAATCAAACGGCACGCCGATGGCTCAATAGAGCGATATAAAGCACGACTAGTGGCAAAAGGGTTCCATCAACAACCCGGAATTGACTATCATGAAACCTATAGTCCTGTCATCAAGCCCACTACGGTACGTTTAGTGCTTTCTCTTGCTATCTCTGCTGGTTGGTCAATTCAACAAATAGATATTCAGAATGCTTTCTTACATGGCCACTTATCTGAAGAAGTTTTCATGACCCAACCACCGGGGTTTCGACATCCCCAATACCCTCATCATGTATGCAAACTCAACAAAGCTCTGTATGGCCTAAAACAAGCCCCTCGGGCTTGGTTTTCTCGACTTAGCTCTCGATTGCTTGAGCTTGGATTCCATGGATCCCAATCTAACACTTCACTTTTTATTTTTCGCACCACTACTCTCACCATGTTTGTACTGATCTATGTGGATGATATCATTATCACCAGTCCCTCCCCTGAAGCTATTGATGGTCTACTGTCCACTTTGAAATCTGATTTTGCTATTAAGAACTTAGGGCACTTGAAATTTTTCTTGGGTATTGAAGTCATTCCTAATGAACATGGAGTCATACTTTCTCAACAGAGATACATCACAGATATCCTCACGCGCACCAAAATACTTGAAGCTAAGCCTATCACCACCCCCATGGCCTCCTCCACTACCCTTTCTGTTCATGATGGTGAGCCCTTTCCAGACCATACATTATTTCGCAGCACTGTTGGCACCTTACAATACCTCTCCATAACCAGACCTGATATTGCCTTTGTTGTGAATAAACTCTCTCAATTTATGCACAAACCTACCCTCACTCATTGGCAAGCAGCGAAGCGTCTTCTACGCTATCTCAAAGCTACTATCCAGTTTGGTCTCCAGATTTTCCGCTCCTCCTCTACTGCACTTCAAGCATTTTCAGATGCTGACTGGGCTGGTGACAAAGATGATCGGCGTTCTACTGGTAGCTTTTGTATTTTTCTTGGCAAGAATCTTATTTCTTGGGGCTGTCGCAAACAAGCTACTGTTGCCCGATCTAGTACTGAGGCTGAGTACAAAGCTCTAGCCAATGCTGCAGCAGAACTAAAATGGCTTCAATCTCTTCTACTGGAACTTGGTCTTTCTTCCTCAGCTGCTCCTCTTCTCTGGTGTGACAACATTGGTGCTACTTACTTATCCTTCAATCCGGTCTTCCATGCCCGCACAAAACATGTGGAAATTGATTTTCATTTCGTTCGAGACATGGTTGCCAAAAAGTCCATCACTGTTCGTTTTATTTCAAGTCATGATCAATTGGCTGACTTGTTGACTAAACCAATCTCCTCTTCTCGGTTTGCCTTTCTTCGGACCAAGCTTAACGTCTTGTGAGTGTGTTGAGCTTGAGGGGGAGTGTCAAGGATAAACATCAAACACCACAATTCAAAATTATCACAACTAGAGATAAAGATGACAAGCAGCAGCCAAGTTAAAGCCATCTGTTTTATATTAAGAGTAGTTTAGATAAAGTTGAAACTCTGTTGATATAGTTGAGTTCAACTCAACCTTCTTGTATTCAATTCATATATATATACTAAGAAAGCTTCGACCTAAATCAACAGGTTAAGCACCATTCAATTTCTGTGTTAAATCTGAACCTTTACACTCTCTGTCTCCCCACGTTTTTACTACATTTCTTTGTCATGCAGACTTTTCATTTAGCGACCTAAGATTTGAATTTCATTCTCCAACAGAAAACTAATTAAATCATTCAATTTTTATAGGAAATTAATTAGATGGAATGACATATTGTCCTGCCTTGACTTAAAGGTGGTAACCGGTTGAACACATCAATCTTCACCTTATTCTGGTGTTGAGGAAATTAAGCAAAGAAACATAATCCAGCTATGCATTTTTGGTCAAAGTCAAGATTTCCATCCATGGAGATTTAGCCTACTAACAATAGTCAGGTGTTTCCTACCATCAGACACTTTGAATGGCAAACAAACCTAGTCCTAGAGGCTAGATATGAAGAGGATTGTTCTTCTTTCCTTTTCTTTTCTTTTCCTATAAAGATTCAAAAGATAACCTAAGCCCAATAACAATAAGTATGGTCCACCAACCCCATAGTTACGACACTTTGATTGTTCAATCATTACATTCATAGGGGCCTTCTAGATCGGGTGCCCTTGGCCGTCAAGTTCTCCTTAGTGATAGACTCTAGTTGAGCCTAGGTCGAGTTTATTCGAGAGACCATTGGGATCCCCAGCTTCGACAGCGCGATCTACCTTGCCCATCCTGCTTTCTCATTTCGCTTCTCTGTCTTTCTAAGATGATAAATATAATTTCATGGAGTTTATATATATATATATATATAGCCTTTGAAAAGATGGAGTTTTTTATTATTTGAATTTCATATATATATGGGAAAATTTCATTTTCCCTCCTTTTAACTATTGGATCTACTTCAATCTCTTCCCTAAACTTTAAAACCGAACAATGTCTTCCCTAATGTATTGAAAATAGGCAAATAGCTTTGAAATAAAGGTACTCCAGAGCTGGGGTGTTTAACTCAAGTTGGTAGTGCGAAATGTCGATACTTAAATGTAATCTTTTCAATGAAGATACAATGATATTAAAATTGCATTCTTGTTCCAAGTCCCAATCATCTGGCCAATCTTCTACTCCTACATTATTTGCTTCTATAAACAAATCTTGAAGAATTGGGCAGCAACTGAGGAGTCTTGAGAGAGAGTCAGGGTTTGCAGCCCTCACTGATGCAAAATGCAGAAACTTGAGACTCGAAAAGCCAAAGAATGAAGATGGAGTATCAAGAATAATATTGTACCGAGCTAATTTCAGAACTACTAATGTTTTAGCATAACTAAACAGTGTAGAGGGCAAGAAGAAAGGTTCGTCAAGACAAAGAAATCGCCTACAACTCATTTCTTTGTCACATTAAATCGCTAAGTACAAAAATGGAAACAAAATGTTGTGGTAAAAGTAAATTCCCATCTTAACTTTGGGAAATTCTTAGGGACCGTCTCGTCAAAGATGTCAAAAATTATAATATTTTTGTGTGTTTTAATAAAATATTATGTGTGTTTTAATTAAATGTATGTCAGGTGTTGTAAACTATGTGTGTTGTAAACTATGTGTAGTTTGTAGTAAAGTTAACTTTATCACAAATATTATTAATTCTACTAGAATTCACACATTTTATTTTTACAATAATAAACACATATTTTATCAATACGGACACAATATTTGCCACAAAACACACAAATTTTATCAAAATCAATATCGATCCCTTGGTGGGACCTAAGTGTTCCCCACTTCGGACTACCTATGACTCATTCAGTCATGACTAGTCAGTGAAGCCCATCTATTTGTCTTTCTCTTTCAGCTTCTTCTTCTTCTTCTTCTTCTTCAAACGGCCTATATATCTCTATTGCTAGCTTTAAAGTTGCAGGCATGGCAAAAATACTTGTTCTTGTTTGTCTAGTACTTGTAGCTATGGACGTTGCAGCTGGTATTCTTAGCATTGAAGCTGAATTTGCCAAAAACAAGGTACACAATTACTCTCTTTTGCTAAATGTTATACAATGATGCCTATTTATTCTTTGTTTATCATTCTGACATCATAATATTATAGAATTATAACTATTTTATACTTTAAGTTACGAATTCAGTTTAACTATTTTCTTTATCCTCTTCCAATTACACTAGTTTTGAGCTTTTGTTTCCATAAAGGTCACACGTATGAGGCTACGAACAATTGAGTGTAAGGAATCGAACCGTGATGCATTTAAGCTTGGATTAGCTGCAGCTGTACTCCTGGCTCTAGCCCATGTTACATCTAACTTGCTTAGTGGGTGCATGTGCACTAGTTTCATGGAAGAGCTGGAAAGATCATCTAGCACTGACCGGAAAATATGGTTTGCATGTCTTATTTTCTCATGGTACTTACGTGTTTTTCAGTTTTCATCATTACTTACTGTTTATAGTAGTGAAAGTAAACCAATTAATGAAGCCAGGAGTTACTTATTATTATTATTTTTTTTAAAGTCAAAATTACTTTATTAATTACATTTGCATAATAATTGAAGGAAATAATTTTCTTCTAACCCACTACATGACAAGTAAATAGACCGTCCACATATACTTTTAGTTACATGACATTTTTAATGAATCATGTAACTTTTTCAAATAATACATGTGGATAGGCTATTTAATTAACATATAATGGGTTGAAGGAGAATTCCTCCAAACCGAGTTGAAAGAAAACTATGTTCATAATTGAAACACAATATATGACATAGAATAGTCTGTGAAATATTATTGCAAACGTTGAAAGTGAAAATAACAAAATTAAAATAATAAAAAAAGGAAGAAAAAGAAAAAAAGGTAAGAGGAAGTAAACAAAGAAATTCTAAAAGGTACCACATTGGTCATGACAACCATAATTAGTATTTGTCATATATAGGCACAAAAGATTCCAACACCAAAAAATGGATTGAGATGCATGCAATTTTTTTTTTTTTGTATTGTATGGGATCCAATGTTTTAAATTTTTGTATTGTATGGGATCCAATGTTTTTTTAAAACGAAACTTTCAATCTCAACCATTCAATTCAAAAATTTAAAAACTTAAAAGTCAAACAGTTAAATAGTAAAACAAAAATAAATTATGCAATACCTTAGGGCTTGTTTGGTACATGTCTTCGTTTTCTGTTTTGGTTTCGTGACTTTTTTTAGTATTGAAGTTGGAACTTTAATCCTGATTGTTGAATTTCAATGCCAAGAAAAATCTCAAGTTGAAACATAAAAAGTTGAGGAATCTAAGCAAGGCTGGCTCTAGGCTATAGGCAACTAAGGCCCCCAAATGGAAGAAAGCCCCAAATATTAGTAAAAATTAATATATAAAAAAAAAATATATAATATTGAGTAAAATCTAAAAAAAAAAAAAAAATTCTAATTATAAACTGATAAAATCTTTCTCTTTATTTTTTATTTTTAAAAAAGCTAATAGAAGAAAAATCTGAGTTATTAATTGTCTTGTAGGAATAATAATTATGTCCAAAAATTTAGCCAAGGGCTCAATAGATGAAAATCTATTTTAATAGGTTGTGCACTCTATGTCACTTTTTATTTCAGATTATTCAGATTCTTTCATATTTAGTACTTTTGGTTCCCTATTTAAAAAAAATTTTACTTCGATAATTCAAAAGTTGGGGGATGCATGTGAGATTTAAACTCTAGATATCTCCGTTTGAAATACCAGAATGTATCAGTTGAGTTACAAGGCTTTTGGCTGTTCCCCAATTAAATTCAAATAAATAGTTGCATTACATTTAATTTTCATTGGAGAAGAAAACATTGTTGTATTATACCTAAGAAACTATACCTACTAGATTTTTTTTTCTTTAGAAAAAGATAATTTCAAATGCATCATTTAAAATGTCGCCTTAGGCCCCAAAATCTCTTGAGCCAGCCCTGAATCTAAGCTTGCTAGACTCTATGAAGTGATGATGCTGCCATTGAATTGAATTTAACTTTGTATTGATGATTTAGTATGCGTTTGGATTAGATGTTTAGGTTTGATTTTGAAGGTTTGGCAGTTAAACTTAAAAAAAAGAAAAAAAGAAAGTAAATTCAAACTTACATTAAATTGCTTGCATATTGACTATGGATGCACCAAATAGACAATGAAGTTTTTTCCCCCTTCTCCTGAGCCATTATTTGACAAATAGTATAATTCTTATTATAGGTAGACTATGCATACGTAGCATAAAGCTTTAATGTACTATAAATTAATATGAATTAGGATTAAGTTTCTCTATTTTTCTTTGTTTCTTTGCTTTTCTTTTTCTTTGAATGGATAAAATTATGAAATAACCTGAGTTGAAATAGCACTTTCTCACCTTTTATCCAATTTAAACTTGTCCATTTAAATATTTTTTTTTGTAAAACCACACACACACCTTCTTCTTCTTCTTCTTCTTTTTTTCTTAAATCCCGTTTACCATATGAAAATAAAAATTAATACACATTTTATAGTTAAAAATATAAAACAAGTATTAAACGTTTTTCATTTATATATATGTATTCAAAAATACTTCAAGTGGACTAAGCTTTAGTATTCTTTTTGAAATTATAATTGTTTATTGTGGCAAGGTGTATCCATTATGTTATCATGTTCGACAAACAAAATTAAAATCAATATTTTTTTAGTTAAATGTTTTACCATTTATATTAAACATCAACACTTTCATTTTTATTTATAATCTTGATTCTGTTTCTTTTATTTGTTAATTTTTTCTTCTATAATTTGGATATTTAGAAAATGATGATATATATACACACACATTTTTATTTATAATCTTGATTTTGTTTCTTTTATTTGTTAATTTTTTCTTCTATAATTTGGATATTTAGAAAATGATGACACACACACACACACTCACAAATCAAATTATTTTAAATGATAATAATATGAGAATATAGATAACTTTTTTTGTTATTTATTACTTGAAAACAAAATCAATCAAAAATTCAAATGAAAAAAAAAAAAACCCAAATATATTAAACATACTTAATTAGTTGGATTTTGATAATATCTTATAAGATTATATTAAGCTAACACAAGTATATATGTTACTAAATTAAACTATAATAAAAAGATAATTTAAGATGTACATATTTCATATATTGTATACCTTTGTTCCCACATATTATATATGAAGTATGCTCTTCAATAAACAGGATTATAGTGGCCATTGGTCTTCCTACGCTGATTATGGGGATATTAGAAGATTCCACATCAAGAGGTTCATGCCAACTCTTACATCATCATTTTGGGTTCATTGGTGGGATATCATGCTTCTTACATGGCCTGTTATGCATAGCATCATATCTTTCTGCGACGTTGAACTTCGGAATTAATGAAAGCTCTACGGGACATGCAGTTGATCCTTAACTGTCCTTTTCTTTTGTTTGTTTGATAGGAAAATTTGCCTATTGCGCATGCATGCATGTATAAATATTGGTGACTACCATATATACGCAAGATTATAGTATTTCATGAAGAAAAAAGTCATCGGGATATGTACAACAAAAAACAAAGAGCAAAATTTTTAATAGATTAAGATTATGATTGAAGAAATTTCGGTGAGATTTCGCCACAACTTGGCCGTGCAGTGTGTGGATAGCTCAACCAACACAACTAGGTGGTGAGGATGTGGCGGAGCTTTGAAACAAAGGCACAGCCCAAGAGTCTAGATCGGGTGTCCTTGGCCGTCAAGTTCTCCTTAGTGATAGACTCTAGTTGAGCCTAGGTTGAGTTTATTCGAGAGACCATTGGATCCTCAGCTTTGACAGCAATCTACCTTGCCTATCCTGCTTTCTCAGTTCGCTTTTCTGTCTTTCTAAGATGATAAATATAATTTCATAGAGTTTATATATATATATAGCCTTTGAAAAGATGGAGTTTTTTATTATTTGAATTTCATATATATATATTCATTTTCCCTCCTTTTAACTATTGGGTCTACTTCAATCTCTTCCTTGAACTTTAAAACCGAACAATGTCTTCCCTAATGTATTGAAAATAGGCAAATAGTTTTGAAATAAAGGTACTCCAGAGTTGGGGTGTTTAACTCAAGTTGGTAGCGCGAAATGTCGATACTTAAATGTAATCTTTTCAATGAAGATACAATGATATTAAAATTGCATTCTTGTTCCAAGTCCCAATCATCTGGCCAATCTTCTGCTCCTACATTATTTGCTTTTATAAACAAATCTTGAAGAATTGGGCAGCAACTGAGGAGTCTCAAGAGAGAGTCGGGGTTTGCAGCCCTCACTTATGCAAAATGCAGAAACTTGAGACTCGGAAAGCCGAAGAATGAAGATGGAGTATCAAGAATAATATTGTAGCCAGTTAATTTCAGAACTACTAATGTTTTAGCATAACTAAACAGTGTAGAGGGCAAGAAGAAAGGTTTGTCAAGACAAAGATGGAGATTGAGCTCTTCCAAGTCATGTGAAGATCGCAGCGCAGACCCATCTATCCAAATGAATTGGGTCACATTCAAAACGCCAGTCGAGTTGAAACTTTTTTTGGGGATTCGATTTGTGAAGAACCAAGATACGAGATACAACATTTGCAAAGCTTGACTGATCTTGATCTTAGTCAGGAGACTCAGCACTTTGTTCCTCATCTGATGGATACGATATCCACGGAAATTCATAATCGTCTAAGTCAAGATTTGGGACAAGAGTCCAGAGAGGCTTCCACCTGTTTGACAAAATGCTTGTGACAACGGCCTCTTTGGTTCTGAGAAACGAAAGGATATGGGAGAGGATAGAGTCCGGTAGATTGCTGATTCTGTCGACCACGGTTGCTTCTTCTGGGTTAGAGGGTTTGTGGTGTTTAGAAGTTGATTCAGACATTCTAAGTAACAAAGCACAATTTTTGGAGGTATAGCTGGGAAATGCTAGGGTTTGGAGTTTGTACTTCCTAATTGAAACTATTGCAACACTGTGAGTGAGAAATAGGGTATTGAAATATGGGTGGACTTTGTCTTTACCTTGCATTATGTGTCAATCACTCATTTTGACTTGTCAGTGCATTCGCATTAGTCTCAGTATAAATTTAGCCAATTTGGCAAAAAAATACCATCTTTTTCTATTTGAGCAAACTTATACTATATCAGCCTCTTTAATTTTTTCTCCATTTTATTAAAATATTATTATTTTCTCTTTCCTCACAACTTTGCTCATTCTCATCAACCTTTTTTCTTTTCCCCAAAATTTCCCAATTCTCATCACAGAAACAAACCTCCACCTCCTCCATTGACAACCCACAAACCCACCTCCTCCATTGACAACCCACTCACCCACGGCAACCCACAAATTCTCAGCCACAACACAGCTCTTCCGATACCCAAAAATCAACCAATCAACCACTCATCCACGGCATTCTCACTCACCGCAACCAAAATTCAACCCAACACCCACGGCTCCTCCGGCAACAACACCACACCCACGACAACAACAACAACACAATCAAAACCCAAAATCAAACCCATTCAAAACCCACAATCAAAACCCACGGTTCCTCCACAGCACTAGATCGGCATCAAAACCCACAAGTTTGCTCCAAATCGACTTCGATTGGCTTCGCCGTGACCATCCTCCACGGCTCTTCCACAGCACCAGATCGGCTTCGCTCAAAACCCACAGCTCCTCCATAGCATCAGATCGGCATCAAAACCCACGAGTTTGCTTCAGATCTGGTGCGAAGTTGAGATTCGGCGCGAAGTTGAGAGAGGTGTGAAGTGAGAGAGAGAGAAAATAATATAAAACTCAAATGGTTTAGTTTGTTGATGAACAGTGGCTCCTCCGAACAAGAGAGACACTGTAGCAAAGCCAAAAAATTTATATGGTTTGTTGAGACAGATGCCGGTGGATTTTGGGGGTTTTTCTCCAAACTTTTGGCTTTTCTATGGTTTGGTTCGTCTGATAAGAATGCTCTTAGAGCTTTCCCAGCCCATTTTACATCTTCAAAAAGCTACTTTTTTAGTTTAGCTACCTACCTTTACAAAACATTTTACATCTTATTCTCTATTTTACAATTTCATCATATTAAAATATTATATATATATTTTTTTATTTTAGCTACTCACCAATGTGTTCACGACCATATATCCAAGTCCCATCTTCCATTTTGATTTCATTAATTCTATTACTTCTTCTTATGACTGTGGACAGATGAAAAAACCTGGAATTCCAATCCCCTTCTTTTAGCCAAAGTTCCCTTGATTTTTACTTCCATTTTAACTCATCTTTCTCTAACCACTCTTCTAGTTCAAGGCATAAAGCTGCCTCCAACTCCAGATTATCTTTATTAGGTTCTAGACCTCTCACGTCCTCAATTCTATTTTCCAATTCTTTTATCCTAGCTTTTACATTGCCAAAGAAATCCTTATTCCATTCCCTAAGTTCATGTTTAACCCTCTTGAGTTTCCTGGCCAGCTTAAAGCAATGGGATCCTTCAACTTGAGTGTCCCAGGCCCTCTCCACAACTTGAACACTAGACTCCTCCTTAGTCCACATGGCTTCAAATCGGAAAGGACGAATAATCTTGCAATTGTCCAAATGGGAATCCAGCAAAATAGGCCTATGGTCTGAAGTTACAGCCCCTAGATGCCTCACACCAGCTGTGGGGAACATACTTTGCCATTCTTGATCACAAAAACCTCTATCAAGCCTTTCCTTAATATTTGCCAATCCTACCCTTTTATTGGACCATGTAAACCGAGGTCCATTGAAGCCTAAATCAATTGCCCCAGTGCTAGTCACAAAATCCTTAAGCCAATTAGATGAGCTGCTGCCTCCCACCCTGCCTCCTTGTTTATCTTCACTATAGCAAATACTATTCAGATCGCCAATTAAAAGCCATGGCCCAGGGAAGGATAATATCAAATCTTTCATGAGTGCCCAAAATCTTTTATGAAATCTCTGCTCATGGGGACCCCGAATAGTTAACAAAAGCCAAGTTGAATCTGGTGGGTCAGAGTAAATTAAGGCTGCAATAATTTGATTATCAGAATACACAACTTCTAAATCTACCCCTTTTCTCCAAAACAAAGCCAAACCTCCAGCTTTCCCAAATGCCTCAACACAAAAGCAATCAACAAAATTGAGGCTTAATCTTATTTTTTCGATTTTCTTTAAATCTGATTTGGTTTCAGATAAAAAAACTATATCGGGAGAATTCTCACAGACCAAAGCCTTTAAGGCCCTAACTGCGGGTACTTTCCCTGCACCTTGGCAGTTCCAAGATAATAACCTCATGGCAAAACAAGATTGGAAGAGAAACTTACCTACCAGCAAACAGTTAAAGGTATCCTCTCCACATCAAGCTTTACTTTTCCTTCTAGCCAACCCAATAGCCTTGTACAGAAAACCAAAATGACGATATTGCCCAGACCCAAATGCTTCTCCAAATTCAGCAAAATAGATTCAGGATGTTAGATTCCAGACAAAAAGGTGAAAACTATAGGGAAGAGCAGGACAATATCTAGGGAGAAAATGAGATGAAATAACTAAGTAGGTGTAAAACTTAGGGGAATAGGAGAGAAATTACAAGAAAATAGAAGATGATAGAGTGATAGATAAAAGAGGAGAGAGTGAAGAAGCTAAACACACCAACACAAAGGCAGAAAAGAGCTCCACTAGGAAGCAAAAAGGAAGGACACGCCTTCAGGAAAAACCCTAACCCCTTTGTTTGATGGTGATGAATGCACAATATATGATACGAAACTGATAGTGGCCAAGGTTACAACATCCCAAAATAAAGCTGTTTGGCTACTGAGAATTATGGCAGATTTGTACAAAAGAATTGAAGAGCCTACAGTCGTTTGTTGTGACAATATGTCAGCAATAGCAATGACTAAATCCCATTTTTCAAGCAAGAACAAATCACATCGAGCTCAGGAACCATTTAATCAGAAAACTGGTTAGTCAAATAGAGATTCAATTTCAATTCCTCAGTACCAATGATCAACCAGCTGATATACGCACCAAAGCAACTTTAGTTGAAAGATTTTAGTGGTTTAAGAAGAAACTGAAAATAAAAAATTTAGAGGAGGTGTAGGAAGAAGTAATTTGCAATTTTCAAAAATTAAAGTAGCTGTTTAATGGTTGTTGGTATTCTCAAGAGCTAGCTGGTTGTATCAAGAATTCTATCTTATCAAGTTTAAATGTTATCTGCTGTTAGTCTCTTGGTAAAATGAAGAAAAAAAAAGCACACCTTTGTATCAAAACAAAAAACAAAAAGGTTCTCTGCATTGTGCAGAGCAGGCTCTGCATCAAAGAAACAAAGAAAATTGTATTCTAATGCATTGATGTCCTTCTGCTTCATTTATCAGTAAAATTCTACAGAAAAATTATTGTGTGTTCTCTCATCCTTAAAAATTTACTGTTGGGACATCTTAATGTTGATAAGAAAGGTTTTGTGCTTTCTTGAAAGTTTTGATGATATGTCAGCAAAGGGTGGCATGATTCAATTAGCCAAATTGAACCACACACAATTAAAATTAAAAGAACTTAAAATGGATAGAATTGTAGCAAAACAGTTATACTAGACATAACATACCTTTTTTTATTTTTTTTTTTATTTTTATAAGTAGACATAACATACCTGGTGTATCATGCATTGACTACATCATAACCACATAAAAAAATGTTTTTTTTTTTTTTTTTTTTTTTTTTGATGAACTTAATGAGTATTCTTTCATGAATTGGAACTTTAAAGCAGAACTTAGGAGTACACATTGGAAATTAGTTGAATTTAGCCTTTTATGAATCATTCACGTGTCGTATATCTTTTCTTTCTGAAAAACATTCATTACAGTAAATGTTGAAAAATTTAATATTTCAAATGCCCATGTAGAAGACCCTTTTACTATAACTAATTCAATTTGGAGTTTTAAAGTATAATACTTGTTTCCTAATTAGCTATACATTATTGAACAATTCCTTGAATTTAAGTAAAATTAAAAATAAATTATGTTCATTATCAAATGGTACAATTAAATGAAATGTCAAAGAAAAGCAGATTATATTGCATTGGTCCTAAATACATTCTAATGAAAAAAATACTATACTTAATTTCCTAGTAATCTAGAAAAGAGAAAATAAAGGTAAATTACAAGACAACCTAATCTAGGTCGCCTGATCTAAGACCAAACTTTTAGGATACAATTCGCAATATAAACTATTCAATCATTTGACACACAATTAACTTAAAGCATTAAATACAGAAAAATAAATGTTCAAATGCATTCAGTATTTGCATAATTCGGAAATCAACAAAAGAAAACAAAAGATCTCTAGTCATGATAACACATTGAAAGAGAACAATTGAAAGGATGAATATGCTACATGATCTAGATGCATGGACATTATGAAATGCACGAAAATGCATGAACATATGAAAAAATTAATATGCACATACTAGATGAAATTCCTACATGATGCATAAAAATATTATATGGATATCTCTAGAAAGATAAATTTAACATCAAATCTGAAAATCTGACACTTCGTTCAGATCTATTTATAGAAAAATGCAGGGTATAATGAAAAAATAATTACTCAAAAGATTGGAATTTGTACCTGCGTACACACTCCTCATAAGCTTGAACTACAAATCCTTTATGAATGATGACTTTCGATGTAAAGTGTCTCGTGAACAAAACTTCACGGATCTTTCTCTCTCTCCAAGTTGTATTAGGATACACGAATTAGCATGGATCCATTGTTGTGGCTGATGGATAATGATGTGAATGAAAAAATGATAGATGGTAGGATTAATTCGAGGCAAACCAAGCTCTGATGGCCCAAAATCTTATAAGTGTTACTCACATTGGGTATATACTGGGTTAAACTTGGTTTTATTAACAATTATAAGGAGTCTCAATTGTAACTTGACTAGTTTTTTTAGGGTATAAGCGCAGATGTAGTTAGCACTTTCTTTGGGTTGTTATAAATGGTATCAAAGCCAATTCAGTAATCCCGTGTGGACTCAAATATATGGGCCCTAACGAAGACGTTAGAGATTTAAGTGGGAGAGATTGTGATACCTCAAAATTTGATAAATGAGTCCCACATCGAGCATATACTAGATTGAATAGGGTTTTATTAACAATTACAAAGAATCTCAATTGTAACTTAACTAATCCATTTAAACTATAGTATAAAAGCATGAATGTGGCTAATGCTTTAATCTTAGATTATTTAGTAACATGCAAGAAATATTTCAAAAGGAGAAAAAGAAACAGGTGGTCACCTTTACAAGGTTAGACGTGATGAAGAGTTTTTTAAAAAAAAAAATACAATATATAGGCTTTGGCTTCGTGGTCATTGAAAGAAGATGAAAGGTTTTTTTTTTTTTTGAGTATAATATATAGGCTTTGGCTTCAGGTGTGGTAATTGAAAGAAGATAAGGAGTTTAAAAAAAGAGTATAATATATAGGCTTGAGGTGGTCATTGAAAGAAGAAAAGTAGGTTGGATATAGGTTATGATGAATGGACATATTTTTAAGTCAATCTGATAGTGAAATAGTGAAAGAAACAAAAGAAAAATAAATGTAACACCTATTAGACTAATAGCCTTTTGACATGATAGGAACTGTGCAACAAATCCTAGAAATCCTAAGATCTAGTACGGCAAATGCATACAGATTTTATAGACTTAGAGCATCTCCAAGAGGGCTCTATATTTCCACAAATACAGAGCCAAACCCCAAAAAAACGCTCCAACACACTCTTCAGCCCCCTCTCTATTCCCTTATATAGCTACAGTATTTTTTCATTTTTGAAGGTTAACTGTTCATTCTTCACATCATATTATATTATTTTCTTAACCGGCTATATAATCTTATTTTTCTTCTTTTCATTTCATTTCTACGGTTTTTTTCTCTCTCCTCACCTCCGTCCTCTCCACTGCTATCTCTCTTTTCTCCTCATCTCATTTTCTTAACCGGAATAGTTCCTGAAGCATTACAAAACAGGGCCCATTTTTTTCCCCTTCTCTTCTCCCTCTGTCTCGGGGTTGAGATTTTCTGTCGGCTTGGGTTCTCGGGTTTGGGATTTTCTGGGTTGACGGTGGCTTGGGTTTTGGTCTCGGCGTGGTGGTGGAGCTGTGGGTATGGGTTGCCGTGGGTCTTGAGCACAGTGAAGAAAATAGAAATGAGGAGAGAGAAAAGAAAAATGAAGAGAGAGAAAAAAAGTTAAAATAAAATAAGGAAAATATTATTTTAATAAAAATAAAGACAAAATAGAGAGTAGTGTTGGAGTTGAAGTTGCAAAAGTGACTCTCCACATGTGAAAAACTCTCCACATGTGGAGATAAAATGAAGATAGTGTTGGAGATGCTCTTATTGTTTGGCAATAATAAATGAAAAAGGAAGAGACTTATCAGTTTTTAAAGTGTTTAACATGGAGAATTTTGGGGAGGCATGACAGTGTATTTGGACAGTGTTTAGTAATTAGGGAACATAGTTTAATAAATAGCATTGTTTATTTCAATTAATGTATTTTGATTATTGTACAATTGATTTAAGAACTAATTTATAAATTGAGAAATTCAATTAATGTATTTTAATCATTGTACAATTGATTTAGGAACTAATTTATAAATTGAGAAAAAAAGAGATTGAGAAGATCTCTTGTTTACTAGAGATAAGTAACGTTTTCTTAATTAGTTATATTTTGCTAAAACTTTCTTATTTTATTTATTAAATATTCACCGTATTTCAGTATAAATTATTATTTTAATTATTTTAGATACATTGGTTTAAAGAAAAGAATTAAAATTTTGTCTTTTTAGAATATTATAATATATTTGATTTAATTAGTTGATTGTTTAGAAAGTTGTGTGTTTAGGATCAAGCATTTTTGAATTTTATGAAAAAAACCAAATATAATTGAATACCACGGACCTACGTGTGGTTCGGGAGCATATCAGCTGCAATTTAGTCAAAATACAATCACTGCAATGTAACCAAATGGTCCAATAAGAAAGCGCCAACTAATTAAAAAAATTGCAACAGCAACACCTCACAATCTGAAATGTCAAACACTTGAATATATCTGACATCTTCCTTCCTATACCCAAACAACCCAGATCTACAAACTCCTTGACCAGCTGCCGACCACCACAGCAAGCCACGGCCACCACAAATACAATCACACGGTGAAAGGAGGGTGTAGCGGTGGCGTTTGGGAGGTGGGCATGCTGGCGAATTCCTTCTCTACCTACGAGAGAACGGTGGGTCAGTTCAAGCAAATCATGGACGCCGTGGCCGTCCAGATGCATAATGGTCTCACCTCTGAAGATGGCTCAAGCTCAAAATGTTGCTCACTTTCGTCAACGTAATTTCAATGGTGTTTGATTCAATTTTTGGGTTTTTTTTGCTTCTCGGTTCTTTCTACTATTTCTGTCAATTTTTTATTTTTTAATTTTAGGATTTTGATATATGGTGGTTGGGTTGTTTTGGTGCGTGCGTGTTGTTGGGCCTTTGTTTTTGTATGTATTGACTGTGTCAAAGGATAAACATCAAGACTCCAAATTCTTGGAGATAAAGGAGCAATTCTCATCTGCTGCTTCTCAGGAGTAGTTTAGATAGCAACCTATTCTAGATAGGAACATACTCTGTTGTTGATATTGTTGAGTTATGCTCAACCTCAGTCTCCTGCATTGTATTTCATGATTCATCACAACTTGTATTCAGTTGTTATATAATCTCAATGAAACCTCGACCTGAAGTAAGCAAGAATATTTTTCAACATTTCTCTACATCTCTAGCCTTTACTGGCAACAGATTTTATGGATCTTAGAAATTGGGTTTATGGTGTTTGGGGTGGTCGTGACTTGCTGTGGAGATCGGTATCTTGTCATAGAGATTGGGTTGTTTGGATACGGGAAGAAGTCAGCCATATTCAAGTGTTTGATATTTCAGATTGTGAGGTGTTGCTGATGCAATTTTTTTTAATTAGTTGGCGCTATTTTATTGGACCATTTGGTTACATTGCAGGGATTGTACCTATTTAAATTGCAGCTGATATGCTCTCGTGTGGTTCTGGGCCTAATCACGGGAATATAGCATAACCATGGTCATATTGTAACAATATCAAAGAAAGCGCTAGTAACATCTACACTTTTAACCCAAAAGGACTAGTTAAATTACAATTAGGACTCCTTACAATTATTAATAAAATCCAATTCCATCCAGTATATAATCGATATCCAGTATATAATCGATGTGGGACTCACTTAATGACACAAGCCCTCCAAGAATTTTACGTCTAAACAAAAGTTTCTCTGATACTATTTCCATGACATGGTTACAGAGTTTTTACACAAAGTGCAACATTCATAATCATAAAAGGAGGACAGAACTTCCTAAACTATTGGCTAACTCAACCATGACTCCTCAAAACCTAGGACCACTTGATGTTTATAATAACAAGCAATAACTAAACAATACACTCCTACTCAGTAAACACTTCTGCAGCAATATTCGCACCACACCAGCACAAGCAACCCACGTCCCCTCTCTTAGGAACATATCAGATTCACCGATGGTTACCCCAGTGAAGGGAGCATCCATCAGTTAAATTCAATTTTACAACCCGCAGATTGCCTTGGAAACATCAATAATTTACCATGTAAAATAATTACTCAAAGTTTGGAATTTATATCTGCATACACACTCCTCATAAGCTTGAGACACAAATCCTCTATGATTGATGACCTTCAATGTAAAGTATATGATGAAAACAATTCACAGATCTCCCCTCTCTCGAACACAGCCTCAACCCATGGATCCTTCCTTCCTCCTTCAAGTGGTACTAGGATCCACAAATTAGTACAGATCCATAGTGGTGGATGATGGATAATTATGTTAATGAAAAAAAAGATGGATGGTAGGATTAATTCTAGGAAATCCAAGTTTTCAGCAAAAAAAAATTCTAGGAAATCCAAGCCCTCCCAAGAGATTAAGTCTAAACAAAAGTTTATCTGATATTATTGGCCAACTCAACCATGACAAATAAACAAGGACCACCCAATGTTTTTAATTCAAACAAACAAACAAGTAAATAACAATTCAGTAATGCTACTATTTTATCAAAAAAAAAAATTCAGTAATGCTACTAAGTACACAACTTTTCTGCAGCATTCTTCACACCAAAAGCCCACGTCCCCTCACTTATCAATATATCAGCTTTCATCGCAATTAAATGCAATTTCACAAGTCACAGACCGCCTTGGGAACATCAATAATTGCTTGAGAACACAAACCTTCTTCTCTGAATCTAGAGGATAAGAAGAGATTGTCATCTTCTTTAAGACTCTTGCCCACTTTAGGATTTCTCTAACAAGTTCCAGCTCATCATTAAACCCTTCAAATCCTTTAAAATGAAAAGCTGAAAGGTGCAATAACAGACATTTAGGAACGTCCAAAAGCCTTATCCATTCATGAGTAATGGAACATTCGTCCTGAGCATACTGAGTAGTCCTCTTCCCCTGACAACAGAGGACACAATAGTTAATTCAATCCATAAGAAAAAAAAAAGTGGTAGTGCCCATTCATTTACATATCATCACGTTTTTTTTTTCCTGATAAGTAAATAATTTAATGAAAGAGAAAAAAGACCAAGCAAGTACAGGAGAAGAAATAACATACCTTATCTAAGATAAGTACTGCAAGATTAGGAGTCCGTTCTAGAAAGAGTGGTAACACATGCCACATACAAGAATCAACACAAAAGTTTAAGAAAGCCAAATTATGAAACATGGGAGTATCAAATCCAGAAGCATTGCAGAGGCACTGCGCGACAACATTAAAATCACAAGTCACAAAAACATTATGACTATTCAACCATTTAATAATAGAACACGAAAAACGTGCTTTACCTTTGTGGTATCTGCAGACAAATGCAGCGATTTAACGCTATAGAGTGCTCTGATGAAGTCTAGTACCCTATTTCCATAATCTTTGATTTTTTTAATATTGTGTTCAATAACAACATTAAGTACCGCTTCAACTAAGTTGGACAGATTTTTCAACAATACGTGTTTATCCAGAAGACCACTGAAAGAAAGGTACTCAAGAGCTGGGGCGTTAATCACAAGTTTGTATAACTCATAGTTCAAAGTTAAATTTAATCTTTTCAGAGTAGGTACAATGATTTTAAAACTGTAATTCCAGAAGCAAGAGAACCAATCTGCTATTACAGATAAATCTTGAAGGACCGGACAGCACCTGAGTAAACTCGAGAAAGAGTCTTGCTTTGCATACTTCACTAATTGAAGATGCAGAATCTTGACACGCGGGAAGCTGAGGGATGAAGATGGAGGATTAACAACAATTTTGTATCCACTTAATTTCAGAACTACTAATGTTTTACTATAACTAAAGAGGGTACAGGGCAAGTAGAAAGGGTGGCCAGAAGGCCCAGAACAAATGGCGAGATCGAGCTCTTCCAATCCACATGCAATCGTTGCGCGGATCCATGTATCCACATGGATTGGGTCATAATCAAGACTCCTCCAGAGGAGGCGAAACTTTTGTATTGGATTCCCATTGCGAAGAGCGCAGAACCTAGATACAATATGGGCAAACCTAAAACGGTAGGACTGATCTTGGTGTTGGTTAGGACTTTGCTCCTTATCTGACGAAGATGATTTCCACTTAAATTCATTGGCGTCAAACTCAACAATTGGGACAAGAGTCCAGACAAGCTTCCATCGGCTCGACAAAATGCTAGTGGCTACGTACTCTTTGATTTTGAGAAACGAAAGAATATGGGAGAGGAGAGAATCCGGTAGATTGCTGATTCTGTCAACCATGGTTGCTTTTTGGCGTTTAGATGTTGATTTAGACAAGGAAGCCATTCAGCTTTTGTTGCGGCACAAGCTTAATTTTGTAAGATTGGTTTGAAACTTTAAATAGGTGCATAACCGTTGAACTTCTCCATAGAAACTTAATTATGGCACACTGTGCTCGAGATATATGGAACTACAACTACCCAGCATTGGAATGTGAAAGTAAAACTACTTTTTAGCTTACTGAATGCTCAACTTGGTGAATAAGGAGGCTTTTATGAATCTCGACTAATACAAATAGTTCTCATTATCATCCTCAGCTTTTCAACCATAATTGAATTGCAATTTTATTTTTTAATATTACTTTGCATGCATTTTACGATGAATTTTTGTTATTCGTGTCCTACATTAATGGTGCATTTAAATTTTTTTGATATACCAAAAAATACTTTCAAAACTATACACAAATATAAAAATTATGTACAACCACTTTAAATTTGTCATGAATATAAAGAAGGCCATTTTAGATGCACTAAAAGCAAAATTCCTGATCACTCTAAAAGAGACAGATGGTTTGGTTGATAAACATGAGAATAATGATGTGAATTTTACAAAAGAAAATCAGAAAGACCGATTATTTTACCATTGCATGAAATATGAGCAAGAATCTCAAAATACATGGTTTCTGGATAATTGTTGCAGCACCCATTTGGCAATGAATTCTAAGTTTTTTGTGGAGCTTGATTACAGTTTTCTTCTCAAAGTAATAAGATTGAAGGAAAAGGTATCATTATTGTCCACACTAAAGGAGGTAACAAAAAACTTATTCATGATGTTTTGTATCATTTTATGTGTCAAGTTTATTTGAAAACCTTCTAACTGTGGACTGCTGCTAAGAAAAGGTTAATGTTTGATGGTAATGAATGCACAATATATGATGTGAAAAAGCGGCTATCTCATACAAAATGTAAATATAGAGGCCAAATTTGCTAGAAAGAACTATAGTATAATGACTATAATCCAACTAACATTTGGTCAAGATGCATCCTTGTGAGTATGGGCGGATCCAGCATAGGGCCAGGGTGGGCAACCCTAAAATATATTTTTAAAAATTATTAGGTATAAAATGTAAAAAATAATTGGATTTTATAAAATGTGCACCCTCAATTTTTTGGATAATTCAACATTATCCACATTTTTTTTTTATTGCGTGTAGTATTTTTAATAGATAAAATGTCACATTGATGATATTAGTGTCACACATGATGGTAATTACCTCACATATGTTGATACCTAAGATCACATTACTTGATATCCTAAATTTTTATTTATTTATTTAAATTTAATATATAAAATTGGAGAATACCAACATCACATTGGATAGCACTACCATCACATATGATGGTAACTACATCATATTTGATGATAACAATTGATCGAGAGGGTACCAAACTCACAAAATTAAAAGAGTCAGTATTGTAGAATGATCCTAATTTTTTTGTTAATTTTTTTTTCTAAGTATATATATAACTTACTATCAAACTTATCAGTTGCGACTGTCACTGTGGAAATATCATTTTCAGCTATGAATATTGTGAATAATCGATTACGTAGTCGAATGAGTGATCAATAGATGGATGACAACTTGATTGTATACATAGGGAAAGACATTTCTCGTAGTATTAATAATAAAGTTATAATGTAACGGTTTCAAAATATGAAACACACGTCGAAATTAATTGTAAAAGGCTATAATGAGTTTCTTGTTTGTTACTTTTTGGTTATATAAATGTATATCGGTTTTAAGCATTTTTTTGGTATTATGTCTATTAAACTTTGGGATTAAAAGGTGCCCACCTTAGATTGAATTCCTGAATCCACCCTACATGCATCTTGGATAAATCATGTGGCATATTCATCCTTTCAATTGTTCTCTTCCAATGTGTTATCATGACTAAATATTTTATTTTCTTTTGTTGATCTTTGTTCCAAATATGCAAACAATGAATGCATTTGAACATTTATTTTTCTGTATTTTTAATGCTTTAAGTTAATTGTGGGTTAGATGATTGAATCTTTTCTATTGGTCATTGTACTCTAAGAGATTGGTCTGAGATCAAGCGAGATAGATTAGGCTTTGTCTTGTAATTTACCTTTATTTTCTCTTTACTAGATTACACAGAAATACATATTTAGGACCAAAGCAATATAATTTGCTTTCCTTTGACATTCCTTGTAATTTTACCATTTGTTTAATGAAGATAATTTATTTTGAGGTTTTCTTAATTTTAAGGAATTGTTCAATAATTTATAGTTAATTAGGAAACCAATTATTATGCTTAAAACTCGAAATTGAATTTAGTTATAGTAAAAAGGTCTTCTAATGGGGCATTTGAAACATTAAATGTTCAATGTCGATTGTAATGTATATTTTTCAGCAAGAAAAGCTATACGACATGTGAATGATTCTAAAAAGCCTAAATCCAACTAATTTCTAATGTGTACTCATAAGTTTTGCTTCAAAGTCCCAATTTATGAAAGAATACTTCTTAGGTTGAATTGCTTCAACTTATGTGTAATTGGATATTGTCCAGCATGTTGTCGATCTTTAGGTTCTGGTGCCATCATTGTTGGCTTCCTAGCATCTCCTCCACTTTGAATCTAAATGTTAAGACATGCATGGATATTTTAAAATGTAAGAAAGTGCATGGACATGTGAATGAATTAATATGCACATCCTATATGAAATATTCCTACATGATGCATGAGAATATTGCACGGATATCTCTAGATGATAACTTTAACATGAAATCTGAAAATCTGACATGTCATTCAGATCCATTCATAGAAAAACACAGGCTATAATGAAAAAATAATTACTCAAAAGATTGGAATATATAACTGCATACACACTCCACATAAGCTTGAGTGATAAATCCTCTATGATTGATAACCTTCGATGTATAAAGTATCTCATTAACAAAGCTTCGCTGATCTTTCTCTCTCGATCACAGCCTTAGTCAATGGATCTGTCCATCCTCCTTCAAGTTCGTTTCAATACTCAGCTCCGCCGCTCCATACTAGGATCCACAAATTAGTAAGGATCCATTGTGGTGGATGGTGAATAATGATGTTAATGAAAAAAGGATAGATGGTTGAATTAGTTCAAGAAAATTCAAGCCTTCCTAGAGTTAAGTCTAAACAAAAATTTCTCTGATATTATTTCCATGACGGGTGCAGATATTATACAAAACGTGCAACGATCATAAAAGTGAAAGGACCCAACTTCCCAAACTTTTGGCTAACTCAACCATGACTTATAAAAACTAGGACCACTAACGTTTATAATAACAAACAACAACTAAACAAATAGCAACTACTCCACAGATATCAGAGTCACCCTGGTGAAGGAAGCATCCATCAGTTAAATTCAATTTCACAAGTCATAGATAGCCTTGGGAACATCAATAATTGCTTGAGAACACGAATCTTCTTCTCTGAATCTAGAGGATCAGAAGAAACCCTCATTTTCTCTAGGAATCTTGCCCACTTTAGGATATGTCTAACAAGTTCCAATTCATTCTTCAAGCCTTTAAATCCTTTAAAATGAAAATCTGTAAGGTGTGATGACAGACATTTAGGAATGTCCTTATAGAACATCCATTCAATACTAGTGGGACATCTCTCAGTAGGTTCCTTGAAATTCCAATTCTCCTGAGAACAGAAGACACAATAGTTAGTTCCATGAGCTAAAAAAGTGGTAGAGCCCATTCATTTATGTATTGTCATGTGTAATTAACATACCTTATCTAAGATAAGTTTTTCAAGTTTAGGAGCACGTTCAAGAAAGAGTGGTAATACATGCCACATACAAGATTCAACACAGAACTCTAACAAAGCCAAATTATCAAACATAGGAAGATCCAATTTAGAAGCCTTGCAGAGACACTGCACGACAACATAAGAATCACAAGTCACAAGTTACAAAAAAAAAAACAACAATATCACTTTAGTAATAGAACATGAAAAATTTAAAAAAACATGCTTTAGATTACCTCTGTGGTATCTGTGTCCAAATGCAGCGCTTCAACGTTATAGAGTGCTCTGATGAAGTCCAATGCCCTATTTCCAGCATCTTCCAAATCTTCAACACATTGGGATAAAAGTTTAACATGAACGACTGCTTTGATTAAGTTGGACAGATTCAGATTTCCCAATACCACGTCTTTACCCAGAATTCCTTTGAAATAAAGGTACTCGAGAGCTGGGGCGTTTATCTCAAGTTGGTAATGAGAAAGGTAGATACTTAAATGCAATCTTTTCAGTGTAGGTACAATGATTTTAAAATTGCAATCCTTTTTCCCATCGCAATTATTTGTTTGTATAAACAAATCTTGGAGGACTGGGCAGCAACTGAGGAGTCTCGAGAAAGAGTCCTGGTTTGCAGAATTCACTCCTTCAAGATGCAGAATCTTGAGACTCGGGAAGCTGAGGAATGAAGATGGAGTATCAACAATGATTTTAAAATTGCAATCCTTTTTCCCATCGCAATTATTTGTTTCTATAAACAGAAACAAATCTTGGAGGACTGGGCAGCAACTGAGGAGTCTCGAGAAAGAGTCCTGGTTTGCAGAATTCACTCCTTCAAGATGCAGAATCTTGAGACTCGGGAAGCCGAGGAATGAAGATGGAGTATCAATAAACAATATTGCAGCCAGTTAATTTCAGAACTAGTAATGTTTTAGCAAAGCTAAAGAGGGTACATGGCAAGTAGAAAGGTTGGGCAAGGCAAAGGTAGAGATTGAGCTCTTCCAAGTCATGTGCAATTGCAGTGCGGACCCATCTATCCACAAGAATTGGGTCACATTCCCAACGCCAGTCCAGGCGAAATGTTTTTAGGGGATTCGATTCGCGAAGAACCCAGATCCGAGATAAAACGTCCGCAAAGCTCAACTGATCTTGATCTTGATCTTGGTCAGGACTTTGCTCCCAATATGATCTATACCACTTCCAACCAAATTTATCATCGTCTAAGTCGAGATTTGGGACAAGAGTCCAAAGAGTCTTCCACCTGCTCGACAAAATGCTTGTGACAACGGCCTCTTTGGTTCTGAGAAACGAAAGGATATGGCATAGGAGAGACTCCGGTAGATTGCTGATCCTGTCGACCACGGTTGCTTCTTCTCGGTCAGAGGGTTTCCGGTGTTTGGAGGTTGATTCAGCCATTCAGCTTTTGTTGAGGCACAAAGTTTGGAAATAGTTGGAGAAATTGTTGGGGTTTGGACTTCCTCACTGAAACTCTTGAAATGGGTGGGCCCGCGAAATAGGTTTTGAACGGTGCATTATGGTTAACCCATTTCCTTACCATACGTTTTGAAAATGATTTTTGAAGGTAAAACCTTTTGTAAACTATTTTTTTTTTTTTTTTTTTTTATAAAATTTTATTAGAAAATCAGACAAATATCATGTGCACAAGGAGACAAGGAGTATACAATCAGCTACTAATAACACTTTCAGATTCCATTTTAATTCTTAATATTCTTTTGTTAAAATTATATATATGATAAATTCAAGTAGTCCATCAAAATTGTAAATGCTGATTTGGTAAAAGCACCATATGAGTCTACTACAAATGATCATTAGGGTAAAAACACACTGCCGTACTAGTACAACATTTTTATTTTGAATAAATAATAAAACTTTATTGAAGAAAAAAGACCCCATTATATTATAGGTATATTGGAAGTACCAAAAAAAAAAAAAAACCTCTCAAGGAGCTAAAATCCAAAAACTGATACAAAGGCACACAAGAAGCTATGAAAATGATTGGAGGATTAGAAAAATAACAATTGCTTTCCAATTGGTTGTTTTTGCATTAATTGGTTCCAATGGAGAGAAGAACCTATGATTAGCTTTTCGAGAAATTTTCAAAGGAACAATTTTAACGAAATCTTTCAATTTCTTATTTACTTTGTAATCCACGAATCATCACTCCTTCTCTTAATTGAATTTTAATTAAACTCAGTTCAATCTTTTACTAAAAAAAGGATTGAGATTTAGCTTGCTTTAGCAGTCATGTGATGATTCAAGTTAGTGGTAGGCGTAGGGGTTGGGCCAAGCGATAGCGAAGCTTAGGTGGTGATGCAAGTGCGCGGTGAGCGTAGTCAAAATAGGAGAGCACTCATCTTGGGGTGGGCTTACTACTTGGATGCTTTTAGTACTTATCCGCTTCACACTTGGCTTCCTAGAGTTTATTATGGGCACGGTAATTGGTACACTAAAGGTGCGTCCTTCTTAGTCCTCTCGTACTAGGGAAATGTCCTCTCAACGCTCTAATGCCCACATCGGATTTCGATTCCTCTGTAGTCTCCTTTATAAAGGCATTCCAATTTTATAGGTATTAGAATATTGGTTAATTGATTAAATTTATCATTTCCTAATAGCTTCAGCTTTTGGGAGAATTGATAATTTATTATGATATTAGAGTAGGTGATCCCGAGTTCGAACCCGAACTCCACATTCCCATCGTTCTATACAAACAACAAATAGCTATCTAACACTATTTTTGGATAAATTCAAAGAGAACGGAAATGAATGGAATAAAGCATGATGGAGGTGTTCTCACTTCTCAGACATTGTGTTTGGGACATTTTAATGTTGATAAAAACAGAAAAGAAAAGAAAAAGAGAACCTATTTAGAAAGGTTTCATGCTTTCTTGAAAGTTTAGATGATATGTAAGCAAAGGGTGGAATGATTCAATTAGCCAAACACGATAAAAAAGAACTTAAAATGAATGGAACTGTAGTAAAGCAGTTGCACTAGACATTTTTTTTTTTGGCTAAAAAAAATATATTGACAAGATCATAATAGGTAGGGGCAGAGTAGAGCATTAGAAACTGAAAAGGTGGTGGATAAGAAAAATACGTGCATGTGACATGATCTTCATTCAAAATAGAATAAGTATCTTTTATCACATTTTGTCCAAAGTTTTAAGCAAGCCGACTTACAAAATTGTGTTCCCCTTAAAAGTTGTCATGAGTTAAAGATCTTAAATTGGGAAAAAAAGAAGAAGAGAGATATGGCTCACATAATTAACACCAAAATTAGAACATGCTTTTGCTGTACAATAGATCTCTAAAAGCATCCAAGTGTAGCAGGAAGCAGGCTGCAGATTCACATCAAAGACAGAAGCAAGAGAACCCAGTCACAATAAATTTTGCTGTGTCGAATATAATGGACTACTAAAAGAGTGGTGATCTCATTAAACAATAGGTAAATACGGGGGCCAAATTTGCTAGAAAGAACTGAAGTATAATCCAACTAACATTTGGTCAAAGATGCATCCTTGTGACAACTGTTAAGGAGATATCTCTCCAGCACACTCAATCAGATTCTCTGCCATCTATAGCTCACACAACTCATCAACAGCTACCATCTATAGCTCACACAGCTCATCAACAGCTAAAGTCAAAAGGCATATCTCTCCAGCACACTCAATCAGATTCTCTGCCATCTATAGCTCACACAACTCATCAACAGCTACCATCTATAGCTCACACAGCTAAAGTCAAAATGCAAACTTGACAAGGAAATATCTCATTAGACTTAATATTAATTTATTTACTGCCATACATATTTCTACTGTACAGCTCATACTTTACTTGTAAAGGCTACACAGCCGATTATATATTTCTGCTTTTGTACACTGCAATAACATATAGAAAAACAGTCTGCAATATTTCCAATACTTATCTTATTCTTTCATGGTATCAGAGCCCTCTGGTTCACACCAAATTTCTCCCATGGCCGAATCTAACTCCACTGCCAATACCTTTCAAATACCAAACATTTCTCCTCTAATTTCTATAAAATTAGATGGAACAAATTATCTCCAATGGACCTCACAGTTCCTGCCAATATTACGGAGCTATGATCTCTTGAGCATCGTTGATGGCTCAGAGTTATGTCCAACCAAGCACACAACTATTGCTGAGGATAAACAAGTAGTTAACCCAGCTTATGTGCTATGGAACAAAAAGGATCAACTAGTCTTGAGTTGGTTGATTGCTACACTTACCTCCAACGTTCTCTCCACTGTATACGGATTGAACACATCTCGACAAGTTTGGATTTCCTTGGCAGCACGCTATGCTTCTCAATCAAAGTCACGCATCACCCATTTGAAGAGACAACTTCAAACCATGCGCCAAGACTCTCGCTCCTGCACTGACTATCTCCAATTAGCAAAATCATGGGCTGATCAACTGGCTGCTGTGGGTAAGCCTGTTGATGAAGAAGATTTAATCTCCTTCATCATCAGTGGCTTGAACCCATCCTTCAACGTCTTCATCACCACATTTAATCTCACTACCCGAGAATCACCCCTGCCATATGCTGATTTCGAAAGTGAACTCCTAAACCATGAGTCTCTTCTCGCTAATCAAATCTCAAACACCACTACCGAGTCACCCACATTTGCCCTCTACTCAAATAAACCCCCAAATCAAAACAACAAACCCCGCTTCTCTAGTCACTCCAAACCCAATGGCCCACCTAGATACAACAGACCACCACCAATATCCAGAAACCATTCTCCACCATTCTCTCACCAGAAACCATCCACCAATGTCCAGAAATATAAACCACCCCCTCCACCCTTTAACTCCTCACGACCTCCCTGCCAAATTTGTGGCAAGCTCAGCCATCAAGCATTGGATTGCTACCACAGAATGGATTACTCCTATCAAGGCCGACACCCACCAACTCAATTAGCGGCCATGGTTGCTCACACCAACTCCCAATTTCCTGAAGATGAACAACCATGGTATGCTGACAGTGGTGCCAATCAACACATCACAGCTGATTTGGAAAACCTCAACATCTCACAAGAACCTTATCAAGGCAATGCCGATGTTGCTGTGGGCAATGGCTCAACCCTCCAAATAGCCAATACTGGTTCCACCTCCCTCACTGCTCACAACTCTACTTTCAAACTTAATCATGTTCTTCATTGTCCTAATGTTCCTATAAATTTACTCTCCATACAAAAATTTTGTGCAGATAATAATTGTCTCTTTGAACTAACTGCATCTTCTTTTGTGGTGAAGGACATTCGGACGGGCCAAGCTCTCTTGCACGGTCACAGTAGAGATGGTCTCTACCCCATTCCACTACACCGATTCCCATCTCCAAAAACCAGTGGCCTCACTGCTTACCTCGGCTTACAAACTTCCACCCATATTTGGCATCATCGATTGGGTCACCCTGCCATGCCCATTGTTCAACGTATTCTCAACAATCACAAGCTCCCCACCACCAACTCAAGTGACAAGTTCTCCTTCTGTGAGCCTTGTCAATTGGCCAAAAGCAAACGTCTTCCATTCCCTAAATCCACCAGAAAGTCCCTTCTTCCTCTTCAGTTAATTCATTCCGATGTATGGCAATCCCCAGTTATTTCTCTTAGTGGTTTTCGATACTATGTAATCTTCATTGACGATTATTCAAGATTTTCTTGGCTTTTTCCATTAAAATTTAAATCTGATGTTCATGATTGTTTCCTCAAATTTAAATGCATGGTTGAAAACTTATTGTCTAGACCTATCAAAAGCTTCCAATCTGATGGGGGTGGAGAATACTCCTACACCCCATTCAAAAATCTTTTAGCTCAACATGGTATCCTCCACAGATTTTCTTGTCCACACACCTCACAACAAAACGGTGTTGCAGAGCGTAAACACCGTCATGTGGTGGATACAGGTCTTGCACTCCTCGCACACTCGGGTCTCTCTACCCAATATTGGGTTGAAGCTTTCCTCACCGCCATATATCTCATTAACAGATTGCCCACACCAACCCTCTCCAACCTCACTCCTTACTTTAAGCTCTTCCATCGCTCACCTGACTATCACCTGTTACGCACCTTTGGGTGTGCCTGTTATCCCTTGCTTCGCCCATACAACAAACACAAACTTAACTTTCGTAGCAAAAAATGTGTCTTCTTGGGTTATAGTCCTCATCACCGTGGTTATCGTTGTCTTGATTTATCTACTCACCGTGTTTACATATCTCGTGATGTTGTGTTCAATGAACAGGATTTTCCAGCCAAGACCACCGTCTCTCTGCCTGTGCTTGCTGAGCTTGCCAACCCGTCTGAATCAGTCCCTATTTCTCTTCCCACGCCACCAGGTAATTCCCTCACTTCTACCTCTCACTTCCCTCTTCTTGACATTGACACTACCACCCCAGACCTACCTATCCCTCCCTCTCCCCCACCTGAGACTGCTCCTCTCTCACCGACACCCACAACCAACCCACCACCTAATATGCCCCTTATCCCAGCTCCTCCACCAATTTCCCAGCACACCACTCACAGAATTACTCGCTCCATGACCGGTGCCTCACGCCCCAAACAGTTCCATGACCACCACCTCTATTATTCTACCCTTCATCCTCTCAAGGCCTTCCATGCTACTGATCTTCCACCCGAGCCAACAACCTTTTCCCACGCCTCCAAAATTCCTGAATGGAAGGCAGCCATGGACTTAGAATACCAGGCCTTGATCACCAATGGCACTTGGACTCTTTGTCCTAGACCTCCAAATCGCAAAATCATCCGAAATAAATGGGTGTATCGCCTTAAGCAAAAAGCCGATGGCTCTCTCGACCGTCACAAAGCTCGCCTTGTTGCTAAGGGCTTTGATCAAGAGGACGGAATTGATTACACCGAAACCTTCAGCCCCGTTATCAAGCCTACTACAATTCGTGTTCTCTTGGCTCTTGCAGTGCATTATGATTGGTCCATTCACCAATTAGATGTGTCCAATGCCTTCCTCCATGGTTCACTCCTTGAAGAAGTCTTTATGGAACAACCACGTGGCTTTGTTGATGCTCTTCGTCCAAACCATGTGTGCCGTCTCCACAAAGCTCTTTATGGCCTAAAACAAGCACCTCGTGCCTGGTTCACTCGACTTCGACAATCACTTGTTCATCTCGGTTTCAAAGAGTCCTTGGTTGATGCTTCTCTATTCACATTCCATCACTCAGACATCCATCTCTATGTCCTTGTTTACGTTGATGACATATTAGTCACGGGCACCCACTCCTCCCATATCTCTACATTGATTCGGACTCTCCAACAAGAATTCCCTTTAAAAGACTTGGGTGCACTCTCCTATTTTTTAGGAATTCATGTTGTACGTAACTCTCAAGGCCTCCACCTCTCCCAGTCCAAATACATTGTTGAGCTCCTACATCGGGCTCACATGATTGGTGCCAAGCCGTGCTCCACTCCCACTGCCTCTAGCTCCAAACTTTCTTTGCATGATGGCGTCTCTCTCTCTGAAGCTACAGAATATCGCCAAATTGTAGGTGCTCTTCAATACTGCACTCTCACCCGGCCTGATATTGCCTTCTCTGTCAACCAATTATGCCAATTCATGCACTCTCCTACCAACACTCATTGGGCTGCTGCTAAGAGAGTCTTACGGTACCTCAAAGGCACTATTGATCATGGGTTATTTTTCTCCAAAAGCTCCCTCCACCTCCATGCATTCTGTGACTCTGACTGGGCTGGTGGACCTGATGATCGTCGTTCTACTACCGGGTTTGGCATTTTTCTTGGCTCTTGCCTTGTCTCTTGGAGTGCCAAGAAGCAATCCGTCGTTGCTCGGTCCAGCACTGAAGCTGAGTATCGCGCCATGGCCATTACCACAGCTGATTTATATTGGATTCGTATGCTCCTTAAAGACCTTCATGTTCCACTCTCGTCTCCTCCTGTTTTGTGGTGCGACAATGCTGGTGCCCTTGCTCTTGCATCCAATCCAGTCTTCCATGCACGCACAAAACACATCGAGATTGACTACCATTTTATTCGTGAAAAAGTGGTTAACCGTGATATGTCCCTCCGCTTCATCTCCACCGGTGACCAGCGTGCTGATATTTTTACAAAAGGTCTCCCCACTCCTCGGTTCCAATTACTGCGTGACAAGCTTCTGGTCAGTTCTTGCCCCGTCAGCTTGCGGGGGGCTGTTAAGGAGATATCTCTCCAGCACACTCAATCAGATTCTCTGCCATCTATAGCTCACACAACTCATCAACAGCTACCATCTATAGCTCACACAGCTCATCAACAGCTAAAGTCAAAAGGCATATCTCTCCAGCACACTCAATCAGATTCTCTGCCATCTATAGCTCACACAACTCATCAACAGCTACCATCTATAGCTCACACAGCTAAAGTCAAAAGGCAAACTTGACAAGGAAATATCTCATTAGACTTAATATTAATTTATTTACTGCCTACTGTACAGCTCATACTTTACTTGTAAAGGCTACACAGCCGATTATATATTTCTGCTTTTGTACACTGCAATAACACATAGAAAAACAGTCTGCAATATTTCCAATACTTATCTTATTCTTTCAACAACATTTAGATTCAAAGTAGATGAGATACTAGGAAGCCAACAATGATGGCACCAGAACAAAGATATCAACAACAGGCCGGACAATATCCAATTACACATAAGTAGAAGCAATTCAACTTAAGTATTCTTTCATAAATTGGGACTTTGAAGCAGAACTTAGGAGTACAAATTAGAAATTAGTTGGGTTTAGTCATGATAACACATTGAAAGAAAACAACTCTGAAAGGATAATTATGTCACATGATCTATCCTAAGATGCATTGATAATTTAAAAAGTACGAAGGTGCATGGACATGTGAACAAATTAATATGCACATCCTACATTAAATTCCTACATGATGCAAGAGAATATTGCATGGAGTTCTCTAGAAAAATAAATTCAAAATCAAATCTGAAAATCTGATATTTCATTTAGATCTATTCATAGAAAAACGCAGGCTATAATGAAAAAAAAAATAAAAAAATTACTCAAAATATTGGAATTTATACCTACATACACACTCCTTGTAAGCATGGGTGATAAATCCTCTATGATTGATAACCCTCGATGTGAAGTATCTCACAAACAAAGCTTCATGGATCTGTCTCTCTCTCTCTCACAACCTTAGACTGTTAGACAATGGATTTGTCCTTCCTCCTTCAAGTTCGTTTCAATACTCAGCTCCGCCGCTCCGCACTAGGATCCAATAATTAGTACGGATCCATTGTGGTGGATGATGGATAAGCATGTTAATGAAAAAAGGATAAATGGTTGAATTAATTCAAGGGAATTCAAGCCCTCCAAGAGTTTAAGTCTAAACAAAAATTTCTCTGATATCATTTCCATTACAGGGTTATACACAAAGTGCAACGATCATAAACATAAAAGGACCCAACTTCCTAAACTTTTGGCCAACTCAACCATGACTTATGAAAACAAGGACCACCTAATGTTTATAATAACAAATAACAACTAAACAATAGCAACTACTCCACAATCCAACTAGGTAATCACTTCTGCAGCAATCTTCGTACCAGCAACCTGCCAACCCATGTCTCCTCACTTATGAACAAATCAGAGTAACCTATGGTGACCCCGGTGAAGGAAGCATCCATCAGTTAAATTCAATTTTACAAGTCATAGACAGCCTTGGGAATGTCAATAATTCCTTGAGAACACGAATCTTCTCCTCTGATTCTAGAGGATCAGAAGAAACCGTCATTGTCTCTAAGACTCTTGCCCACTTTAGGATATGTCTAACAAGTTCCAGCTCAGCCTTCATTCCCTTAAATCCATTAAAATAAAAATCTGTAAGGTGCGATGATAGACATTTTGGAACCTCCTCATAAAATATCCATTCAACAGTAGTGGAACATTTCTCAGGAGAATACTCAAAATCCCTGTTCTCCTGACAACAGAAGGCACTATGTTAGTTTATTAAATCCATGAGGGAAAAAAGTGGTAGAGCCCATTAACGTACCTTATCTAGATAAGTTCTTCAAGATTAGGAGCCCTTTCAAGAAAGAGTGGTAATACATGCCACATACAAGAATCAACACAGAACTCTTAACAAAGTCAAATTATGAAACATGGGAAGAAGAAATCTGGAAGCCCTGCAGAGGCACTGCACGACAACCTATGGGTACGGGTACCGGTACGGTACAACGGTACGATAATTCTTAGAAAAGTAAGATATGGGGGTATGGCAGGGATACATGTTTTATTAAATTTTTTTTATATATTATTATGCATATATTTTTCATATATTGATAAGCATATGTGAATTTAAGAGCAATTATAGATAATAAAGTATATCCATTGCCATTAAATGGTCTTTAAATTACAAATCAAGATCCAAAAGAGTAAATAAAAGAAGTGTACATCCATATAGTTACACTTAAAGTTCATGTTTCCACTACTTTCACTACTTTTACTTATTTTTGTGACATATCCAAAAGAAAAAAAAAATGAAATAAAATAATTTTTTTTTTTTTGAAAAATTTGGGTACGCATACAGAAGTACCTCAAGAGTACAAGTACTCAAAAAGTAACCGGTATGGGTATGGCTCCATTTTTGGAGTACCCGTGCTTCATAGCTTATTAGTGAAGTTGTAACATTAAATTTAATGGCAATAATAATCTTGATGCTCATGAATCATGATCCATTTCATGACTTATATATAAATTACAAACATCTATTATTCTCAAGAACCAACCACTCTCTAGCTGGTCATGCCCAATTTGGTTGAAAGGCGTGGCCATAATTGCTAGGTTGGCAACTATTGGTCACTTTACTAATCATATAAAACGCACACATTATACAAGGGAACCAACAGTCACATATGAGTTAATATAATATGTCCCCATGATTGATGGGTGTTCTCACTTATTTCTAGAAATAGTTTTTCCAAAAATTAAAAAAACAAAACAAAAAAAATTCATAGTTCCTGTTAATCTATCTAGACAAAAGTTACTAACCATTAAAAAGAATTTTATTTTATATTCAAACCTCATTAGAAAAATAAAATGTCCTAGATTATTTAGAGAGAGTTAAGTGTCTTAAGTCACCTTCTCCTTTCTTGGATCACTTAATTCTTTTTTTTTCACAATATTATTTAAATGAATTCATTTCACAGTTTAGATTAGATAATACAAATCTAAAGGTGTATCTAGTGTCATGTCATTTAAAATTTTAAATAACATAACAGTCAACACACTTTCAAAGACAAGAAATAAACTCTTAACCATGAAACGAAGAAAATCATGTTCAATTTTTGTTGGAGCATGTATTTTTTTAACCATCTTTTAGCCCAAAAGCCCTTTGTTGAGCTATTTGGCCCCCTGCGACCATAAAAGGACGACTTTGTCGTTTGTACACATTATGAAATGCCCCAAGCAAGCAATAAGAATCAATTTATGAGTTGCGGGTGGGTGGATCATATTCACGAATTAAGTAGTATAAAACTATGCATCATTGTATAATACATTAATACTATTATCATAAACGTGCTCAATTATTTGTGTGGAGCTTTTGTCTGCATTCAAGGTTTTTCATAGTCAACGAGAATCAAAAAAGTTTATCAAACTCGACGCATACAAAAAATGAAGGTGAAAAATCGCAACTGCACTTTTTGAATTGCATCAAAATTAATTTACAAAGCTCTAATATCTTCACGATGTTAGAATATTTAGCAGGGTCACTCTATGTTGGATTAGGCACCTAAATAGACCATCCAATCCAGCCTCAAGACTTTTGATGCCATCATCAAGTGTCTCTAATCTCTCCCGAGCCAATTGCACATGAACCTTGGTATCATTTTTTTTGGATTTGTCCATGGAGTTAATAGAGAGCATGATCAACACTCCCTACCTCATTGAAAATCTTGTGGCTTGTCTCAGATTTTATGGACCCTAGGAGAATCAATTTCTTCATCATTGACCATCCACTAGATGTCTTCATTGCCGGCCTTGACAGAAACAACATGAGGGACCGAAAGACACAGATTGTGATGGTACTTAATTCTCTAAGCACTTTAATCACCACAAATAAATAACTATCTCCATCCAATTGGATAAAGGATCCAATATGGCTTTCTAGTCTCTTCAATGCTCCAAGGGACTTGACAACATCCTTTTTAACCCTCTTTCTAAAGCAAATAAAAGCATTAATATTATTTTCAATGCTTGAATCTCCACCTCTCCTACGTAATGCCGATTGAAGTTCTTGCACATGTTCCTTCATGATCAAGAATAAGTCTCTTGCAGTGCCGCATGCGTCAAGCAATTCTACTGATAAATCTAGTGCTTCTTCCGCCAGCTTTCCATGATGATTGTGAAGAGCTTGCTGAGTGAGTGGAGAGTGAATTAGCTCCTCAACACAAATATACAACTCTGCAAGCCTAACCAAACCCATTTGAATAGTCTCAGCTCCCAAAGGAGTTGTTGAGGAAAGTGATGACAATTCCCAAGTCTTCAGCTTGTTTAGCTCTGCCCCAATCTTATGCGAATTGGGGTGTAGTCTAGACGGCAAGCTAATGGACCTTGTAGTTTTTTGCATGTCACCCATTGCTTTCTTTGCAACTGCTCAAAATCACTCAATGAGTCAAAATTATTTGACAAATGATGTTTGAACAATAGCTAGTCCTCAATCTATATATAACACTAAGATGAGGAACACCTTAGCCCTTCATGCCAATGTAGTACAGTAGGCATGTGGTGGCAATGTGGGTCACCCTAATGGAAAATGCTGTAACAATTGGCCACAATGAACAACCAGCAACCAAATGTTTCTTTAATTTTATGGTCATGATAGAGGCTACGTATAGCTTCAATTAGTTTTAGCTTATGATGCTCAAATTGTGAACATGTATAGGTCAAGATAACCGTATGCCTCCTTGCCTCCCCAATCATTACTAGTACCATCCCCTTGACCAAAATTCTATCATATCCTTGAAATTGTTTAATGAACACCAAATGCAGCCAATGCATGATTGTCTTATTTCAAATAACTAAAGAAAGGTTCCAAAGCTGAAAGAAAAAGAAAACGACAAATCTCAGACAAGATTTAGCATAACACTAGACCCTAAGACCAAGAATCTAGGCTAATAAGAAATTAGGGTTGCAATTATAAAAGGAAAAACCATTTTGAATTAGGTAGTGAATTCCGTATAGACCTGTACCATACAACAGTACTAAAGGGGACAAGAGCTTTTGTTTTTTTGATTAGAGACAAGATATTTAAGTGTTATATCCTTTGCTTCTCTTAGAAGATAATTGAAAGAGAAAACATGTCATTATAGGATAACCTTTTTGGTGGGGAAGGGCGGCAGCTTGTTTGCTCTGAGTGTCTCACAAGATCCTAATATACAGGACGGCCACAATCATATCACATGCTTATTACATTGACCATGAGGAGCACATTATTCTCTCTGTCTCCCCATGTTTTTACTACATTTCTTTGTCATGCAGACTTTTCATTTAGCGACCTAAGATTAGAATTTCATTCTCCAACAGAAAACTAATTAAATCATTCAATTTTTACAGGAAATTAATTAGATGGAATGACATATTGTCCTGCCTTGACTTAAAGGTGGTAACCGGTTGAACACATCAATCTTCACCTTATTCTGGTGTTGAGGAAATTAAGCAAAGAAACATAATCCAGCTATGCATTTTTGGTCAAAGTCAAGATTTCCATCCATGGAGATTTAGCCTGCTAACAATATTCAGGTGTTTCCTACCATCAGACACTTTGAATGGCAAACAAACCTAGTCCTAGAGGCTAGATATGAAGAGGATTGTTCTTCTTTCCTTTTCTTTTCTTTTCCTATAAAGATTCAAAAGATAACCTAAGCCCAATAACAATAAGTACGGTCCACCAACCCCATAGTTACGACACTTTGATTGTTCAATCATTACATTCATAGGGGCCTTCTAGATCGGGTGCCCTTGGCCGTCAAGTTCTCCTTAGTGATAGACTCTAGTTGAGCCTAGGTCGAGTTCATTCGAGAGATCATTGGGATCCCCAGCTTCGACAGCACGATCTACCTTGCCCATCCTACTTTCTCATTTCGCTTCTCTGTCTTTCTAAGATGATAAATATAATTTCATGGAGTTTATATATATATATATATATATATAGCCTTTGAAAAGATGGAGTTTTTTATTATTTGAATTTCATATATATATGGGAAAATTTCATTTTCCCTCCTTTTAACTATTGGATTTACTTCAATCTCTTCCCTAAACTTTAAAACCGAACAATGTCTTCTCTAATGTATTGGAAATAGGCAAATAGCTTTGAAATAAAGGTACTTCAGAGCTGGGGTGTTTAACTCAAGTTGGTAGCGCGAAATGTCGATACTTAAATGTAATCTTTTCAATGAAGATACAATTATATTAAAATTGCATTCCTGTTCCAAGTCCCAATCATCTGGCCAATCTTCTGCTCCTACATTATTTGCTTCTATAAACAAATCTTGAAGAATTGGGCAGCAACTGAGGAATCTCGAGAGAGAATCGGGGTTTGCAGCCCTCACTGATGCAAAATGCAGAAATTTAAGACTTAGGAAGCCTAAGAATGAAGATGCATGGAGTATCAAGAATAATATTGTAGCCAGTTAATTTCAGAACTACTAATGTTTTAGCATAACTAAACAGTGTAGAGGGCAAGAAGAAAGGTTCGTCAAGACAAAGAAATCGACTGCAACTCATTTCTTTGTCACATTAAATCGCTAAGTACAAAAATGGAAACAAAATGTTGTGGTAAAAGTAAATACCCATCTTAACTTTGGGAAATTCTTAGGACCGTCCGGTTAAAGATATCAAAAATTATAATATTTGTGTGTGTTTTGGTAAAATATTGTTTGTGTTTTAATTAAATGTATGTCAAGTGTTATAAAATATGTGTAGTTTGTAGTAAAGTTAACTTTATCACAAATATCACTAATTCTATTAGAATTCACACATTTTATTTTTACAATAATAAACACACATTTTATCAATACGGACACAACATTTACCACAAAACACACAAACTTTATCAAAATCAACACCGATCCCGTGGTGGGACCTAAGTGTTCCCCACTTCGGACTACCTATGACTCATTCAGTCATGACTAGTCAGTGAAGCCCATCTATTTGTGTTTCTCTTTCAGCTTCTTCTTCTTCTTCAAACGGCCTATATATCTCTATTGCTAGCTTTAAAGTTGCAGGCATGGCAAAAATACTTGTTCTTGTTTGTCTAGTACTTGTAGCTATGGACGTTGTAGCTGGTATTCTTAGCATTGAAGCTGAATTTGCCAAAAACAAGTACACAATTACTCTTTTATATGTCTAATTACTGGGAATATATAGTTATACAATTATGCCCTCTTCTTTTTTGCTAAATGTTATACAATGATGCCTATTTATTCTTTGTTTATCATTCTGACATCATAATATTATAGAATTATAACTATTTTATACTTTAAGTTACGAATTCAGTTTAACTATTTTCTTTATCCTCTTTCAATTACACTAGTTTTGAGCTTTTGTTTCCATAAAGGTCACACGTATGAGGCTACGAACAATTGAGTGTAAGGAATCGAACCGTGATGCATTTAAGCTTGGATTAGCTGCAGCTGTACTCCTGGCTCTAGCCCATGTTACATCTAACTTGCTTAGTGGGTGCATGTGCACTAGTTTCATGGAAGAGCTGGAAAGATCATCTAGCACTGACCGGAAAATATGGTTTGCATGTCTTATTTTCTCATGGTACTTACGTGTTTTTCAGTTTTCATCATTACTTATTGTTTATAGTAGTGAAAGTAAACCAATTAATGAAGCCAGGAGTTACTTTATTATTATTATTATTATTTTAAGTTAAAGTTACTTTATTAATTACATTTGCATAATAATTGAAGGAAATAGTTTTCCTCAAATCCGGTTTGGAGGAATCTTCCTCCAACCCACTACATGACAAATAAATAAACCGTCCATATGTACTTTTTAGTTATATGACCTTTTTAATGAATTATGTGACTTTTTTAAATAATACATGTGAATAAGCTATTTAATTAACATATAATGGGTTGAAGGAAAATTCCTCCAAACCGAGTTGAAAGAAAACTATGTCCATAATTGAAACACAATATATGACATAAAATAGTCCGTGAAATATTATTGCAAACGTTGAAAGTGAAAATAACAAAATTAAAATAATAAAAAAAGGAAGAAAAAGAAAAAAAGGTAAGAGGAAGTAAACAAAGAAATTCTAAAAGGTACCACATTGGTCATGACAACCATCATTAGTATTTGTCATATATAGGCACAGAAGATTCCAACACCAAAATATGGATTGAGATGCGTGCAATGTATATATATTTTTTGTATTGTATGGGATCCAATGTTTTTTTAAAACGAAACTTTCAATCTCAACCATTCAATTCAAAAATTTAAAAACTTAAAAGTCAAACAGTTAAATAGTAAAACAAAAATAAATTATGCAATACCTTAAGTATTGTATGGGATTTCAATACCCAAGAAAAATCTCAAGTTGAAACATAAAAAGTTGAGGAATCTAAGCAAGGCTGGCTCTAGGCTATAGGCAACTAAGGCCATTGCCTAAGGCCCCCAAATGGAAGAAAGACCCAAATATTAGTAAAAATTAATATATATATATTTTATTATATTAAAAAAATATTCGAGTAAAATCTAAAAAAAAAAAATTCTAATTATAAACTGATAAAATCTTTCTTTTTATTTTTTATTTTTAAAAAAGCTAATAGAAGAAAAATCTGAGTTATTAATTGTCTTGTAGGAATAATAATTAAGTCCAAAAATTTAGCCAAGGGCTCAATAGATGAAAATCTATTTTAATAGGTTGTGCACTCTATGTCACTTTTTATTTCAGATTGTTCAGATTCTTTCATATTTAGTACTTTAGGTTTCCCATTTAAAAAAAAAAAATTTACTTCGATAATTCAAAAGTTGGGGGATGCGAGATTTAAACTCTAGATATCTCCGTTTGAAATACCAGAAAGTATCAGTTGAGCTACAAGGCTTTTATTGTTCCCCAATTAAATTCAAATAAATAGTTGCATTACATTTAATTTTCATTGGAGAAGAAAACATTGTTGTATTGTACCTAAAAAACTATATCTACTAGATTTTTTTTCTTTAGAAAAAGATAATTTCAAATGCATCATTTAAAATGTCGTCTTAGGCCCCAAAATCTCTTGAGCCAGCCCTGAATCTAAGCTTGCTAGACTCTATGAAGTGATGATGCTGCCATTGAATTAAATTTAACTTTGTATTGATGATTTAGTATGCGTTTGGATTAGATGTTTAGGTTTGATTTTGAAGGTTTGGCAGTTAAACTTAAAAAAAAAAAAAAAGAAAAAAAGAAAGTAAATTCAAACTTACATTAAATTGCTTGCATATTGACTATGGATGCTCCAAATAGACAATGAAGTTTTTTGCCCCTTCTCCTGAGCCATTATTTGACAAATAGTATAATTCTTATTATAAGGTAGACTATGCATACGTAGCATAAAGCTTTAATGTACTATAAATTAATATGAATTAGGATTAAGTTTCTCTATTTTTCTTTGTTTCTTTGCTTTTCTTTTTCTTTGAATGGATAAAATTATGAAATAACCTGAGTTGAAATAGCACTTTCTCACCTTTTATCCAATTTAAACTTGTCCATTAAATTTTTTTTTTGTAAAACCACACACACAACTTCTTCTTCTTCTTCTTCTTTTTTTCTTAAATCCCGTTTACCATATGAAAATAAAAATTAATACACATTTTATAGTTAAAAATATAAAACAAGTATTAAACGTTTTTCATTTATATATATGTATTCAAAAATACTTCAAGTGGACTAAGCTTTAGTATTCTTTTTGAAATTATAATTGTTTATTGTGGCAAGGTGTATCCATTATGTTATCATGTTCGACAAACAAAATTAAAATCAATATTTTTTTAGTTAAATGTTTTACTATTTATATTAAACATCAACACTTTCATTTTTATTTATAATCTTGATTCTGTTTCTTTTATTTGTTAATTTTTTCTTCTATAATTTGGATATTTAGAAAATGATGATATATATACACACACATTTTTATTTATAATCTTGATTTTGTTTTTTTTATTTGTTAATTTTTTCTTCTATAATTTGGATATTTAGAAAATGATGACACACACACACACACTCACAAATCAAATTATTTTAAATGATAATAATATGAGAATATAGATAACTTTTTTTGTTATTTATTACTTGAAAACAAAATCAATCAAAAATTCAAATGAAAAAAAAAAAAACCAAATATATTAAACATACTTAATTAGTTGGATTTTGATAATATCTTATAAGATTATATTAAGCTAACACAAGTATATATGTTACTAAATTAAACTATAATAAAAAGATAATTTAAGATGTACATATTTCATATATTGTATACCTTTGTTCCCACATATTATATATGAAGTATGCTCTTCAATAAACAGGATTATAGTGGCCATTGGTCTTCCTACGCTGATTATGGGGATATTAGAAGATTCCACATCAAGAGGTTCATGCCAACTCTTACATCATCATTTTGGGTTCATTGGTGGGATATCATGCTTCTTACATGGCCTGTTATGCATAGCATCATATCTTTCTGCGACGTTGAACTTCGGAATTAATGAAAGCTCTACGGGACATGCAGTTGATCCTTAACTGTCCTTTTCTTTTGTTTGTTTGATAGGAAAATTTGCCTATTGCGCATGCATGCATATATAAATATTGGTGACTACCATATATATGTAAGATTATAGTATTTCATGAAGAAAAAAGTCATTGGAATATGTACAACAAAAAACAAAGAGCAAAATTTTTAATAGATTAAGATTATGATTGAAGAAATTTCGGTGAGATTTCGCCACAACTTGGCCGTGCAGTGTGTGGATAGCTCAACCAACACAACTAGGTGGTGAGGATGTGGCGGAGCTTCAAAACAAAGGCACAGCCCAAGAGTCTAGATCGGGTGTCCTTGGCCGTCAAGTTCTCCTTAGTGATAGACTCTAGTTGAGCCTAGGTCGAGTTTATTCGAGAGACCATTGGGATCCCTCAGCTTCGACAGCGCGATCTACCTTGCCCATCCTGCTTTCTCATTTCGCTTCTCTGTCTTTCTAAGATGATAAATATAATTTCATAGAGTTTATATATATATATATATATAGCCTTTGAAAAGATGGAGTTTTTTATTATTTGAATTTCATATATATATGGGAAAAATTCATTTTCCCTCCTTTTAACTATTGGGTCTACTTCAATCTCTTCCTTAAACTTTAAAACCGAACAATGTCTTCCCTAATGTATTGGAAATAGGCAAATAGTTTTGAAATAAAGGTACTCCAGAGTTGGGGTGTTTAACTCAAGTTGGTAGCGCGAAATGTCGATACTTAAATGTAATCTTTTCAATGAAGATACAATGATATTAAAATTGCATTCTTGTTCCAAGTCCCAATCATCTGGCCAATCTTCTGCTCCTACATTATTTGCTTTTATAAACAAATCTTGAAGAATTGGGCAGCAACTGAGGAGTCTCAAGAGAGAGTCAGGGATTGCAGCCCTCACTTATGCAAAATGCAGAAACTTGAGACTCGGAAAGCCAAAGAATGAAGATGGAGTATCAAGAATAATATTGTAGCCAGTTAATTTCAGAACTACTAATGTTTTAGCATAACTAAACAGTGTAGAGGGAAAGAAGTCAAGACAAAGATGGAGATTGAGCTCTTCCAAGTCATGTGAAATCGCGGCGCGGACCCATCTATCCAAAACGCCAGTCGAGTTGAAACTTTTTTTGGGGATTCGATTTGTGAAGAACCAAGATACGAGATACAACATTTGCAAAGCTTGACTGATCTTGATCTTAGTCAGGAGACTCAGCACTTTGTTCCTCATCTGATGGATACGATATCCACGGAAATTCATAATCGTCTAAGTCAAGATTTGGGACAAGAGTCCAGAGAGGCTTCCACCTGTTTGACAAAATGCTTGTGACAACGGCCTCTTTGGTTCTGAGAAACGAAAGGATATGGGAGAGGATAGAGTCCGGTAGATTGCTGATTCTGTCGACCACGGTTGCTTCTTCTGGGTTAGAGGGTTTGTGGTGTTTAGAAGTTGATTCAGACATTCTAAGTAACAGAGGACAATTTTTGGAGGTATAGCTGGGAAATGCTGGGGTTTGGAGTTTGTACTTCCTAATTGAAACTATTGCAACATTGTGAGTGAGAAATAGGGTATTGAAATATGGGTGGACTTTGTCTTTACCTTGCATTATGTGTCAATCACTCATTTTGACTTGTCAGTGCATTCGCATTAGTCTCAGTATAAATTTAGCCAATTTGGCAAAAAAATACCATCTTTTTCTATTTGAGCAAACTTATACTATATTAGCCTCTTTAATTTTTTCTCCATTTTATTAAAATATTATTATTTTCTCTTTCCTCACAACTTTGCTCATTCTCATCAACCTTTTTTCTTTTCCCCAAAATTTCCCAATTCTCATCACAGAAACAAACCTCCACCTCCTCCATTGACAACCCACTCACCCACGGCAACCCACAAATTCTCAGCCACAGCACAGCTCTTCCGATACCCAAAAATCAACCAATCAACCACTCATCCACGGCATTCTCACTCACCGCAACCAAAATTCAACCCAACACCCACGGCTCCTCCGGCAACAACACCACACCCACGACAACAACAACACAATTAAAACCCAAAATCAAACCCACAATCAAACCCATTCAAAACCCACAATCAAAACCCACGGTTCCTCCACAGCACTAGATCGGCATCAAAACCCACAAGTTTGCTCCAAATCGACTTCGATTGGCTTCGCCGTGACCATCCTCTACGGCTCTTCCACAGCACCAGATCGGCTTCGCTCAAAACCCACAGCTCCTCCATAGCATCAGATCGGCATCAAAACCCACGAGTTTGCTTCAGATCTGGTGCGAAGTTGAGATTCGGCGCGAAGTTGAGAGAGGTGTGAAGTGAGAGAGAGAGAAAATAATATAAAACTCAAATGGTTTAGTTTGTTGATGAACAGTGGCTCCTCCGAACAAGAGAGACACTGTAGCAAAGCCAAAAAATTTATATGGTTTGTTGAGATAGATGCCGGTGGATTTTGGGGGTTTTTCTCCAAACTTTTGGCTTTTCTACGGTTTGGTTCGTCTGATAAGAATGCTCTTAGAGCTTTCCCAGCCCATTTTACATCCGTTTTCTATTTTACATCTTCAAAAAACTACTTTTTTAGTTTAGCTACCTACCTTTACAAAACATTTTACATCTTATTCTCTATTTTACAATTCATCATATTAAAATATTATAAAATAATTCTTTTTTTTTTTTTTTATATTTTTATTTTAGCTACTCACCAATGTGTTCACGACCATATATCCAAGTCCCATCTTCCATTTTGATTTCATTAATTCTATTACTTCTTCTTATGACTGTGGACAGATGAAAAAACCTGGAATTCCAATCCCCTTCTTTGAGCCAAAGTTCCCTTGATTTTTACTTCCATTTTAACTCATCTTTCTCTAACCACTCTTCTAGTTCAAGGCATAAAGCTGCCTCCAACTCCTGATTATCTTTATTAGGTTCTAGACCTCTCACTTCCTCAATTCTACTTTCCAATTCTTTTATCCTAGCTTTTACATTGCCAAAGAAATCCTTATTCCATTCCCTAAGTTCATGTTTAACCCTCTTGAGTTTCCTGGCCAGCTTAAAGCAATGGGATCCTTCAACTTGAGTGTCCCAGGCCCTCTCCACAACTTGAACACTAGACTCCTCCTTAGTCCACATGGCTTCAAATCGGAAAGGACGAATAATCTTGCAATTGTCCAAATGGGAATCCAGCAAAATAGGCCTGTGGTCTGAAGTTACAGCCCCTAGATGCCTCACACCAACTGTGGGGAACATACTTTGCCATTCTTGATCACAAAAACCTCTATCAAGCCTTTCCTTAATATTTGCCAATCCTACCCTTTTATTGGACCATGTAAACCGAGGTCCATTGAAGCCTAAATCAATTGCCCCAGTGCTAGTCACAAAATCCTTAAGCCAATTAGATGAGCTGCTGCCTCCCACCCTGCCTCCTTGTTTATCTTCACTATAGCAAATACTATTCAGATCGCCAATTAAAAGCCATGGCCCAGGGAAGGATAATATCAAATCTTTCATGAGTGCCCAAAATCTTTTATGAAATCTCTGCTCATGGGGACCCCGAATAGTTAACAAAAGCCAAGTTGAATCTGGTGGGTCAGAGTAAATTAAGGCTGCAATAATTTGATTATCAGAATACACAACTTCTAAATCTACCCCTTTTCTCCAAAACAAAGCCAAACCTCCAGCTTTCCCAAATGCCTCAACACAAAAGCAATCAACAAAATTGAGGCTTAATCTTATTTTTTCGATTTTCTTTACATCTGATTTGGTTTCAGATAAAAAAACTATATCGGGAGAATTCTCACAGACCAAAGCCTTTAAGGCCCTAACTGCGGGTGCTTTCCCTGCACCTTGGCAGTTCCAAGATAATAACCTCATGGCAAAACAAGATTGGAAGAGAAACTTACCTACCAGCAAACAGTTAAAGGTATCCTCTCCACATCAAGCTTTACTTTTCCTTCTAGCCAACCCAATAGCCTTGTACAGAAAACCAAAATGACGATATTGCCCAGACCCAAATGCTTCTCCAAATTCAGCAAAATAGATTCAGGATGTTAGATTCCAGACAAAAAGGTGAAAACTATAGGGAAGAGAAGGACAATATCTAGGGAGAAAATGAGATGAAATAACTAAGTAGGTGTAAAACTTAGGGGAATAGGAGAGAAATTACAAGAAAATAGAAGATGATAGAGTGATAGATAAAAGAGGAGAGAGTGACGAAGCTAAACACACCAACACAAAGGCAGAAAAGAGCTTCACAAAGGAAGAAAAGAGCTCCACTAGGAAGCAAAAAGGAAGGACACGCCTTCAGGAAAAACCCTAACCCCTTTGTTTGATGGTGATGAATGCACAATATATGATACGAAACTGATAGTGGCCAAGGTTACAACATCCCAAAATAAAGCTGTTTGGCTACTGAGAATTATGGCAGATTTGTACAAAAGAATTGAAGAGCCTACAGTCGTTTGTTGTGACAATATGTCAGCAATAGCAATGACTAAATCCCATTTTTCAAGCAAGAACAAATCACATCGAGCTCAGGAACCATTTAATCAGAAAACTGGTTAGTCAAATAGAGATTCAATTTCAATTCCTCAGTACCAATGATCAACCAGCTGATATACGCACCAAAGCAACTTTAGTTGAAAGATTTTAGTGGTTTAAGAAGAAACTGAAAATAAAAAATTTGGAGGAGGTGTAGGAAGAAGTAATTTGATATTTTCAAAAATCAAAGTAGCTGTTTAATGGTTGTTGGTATTCTCAAGAGCTACCTGGTTGTATCAAGAATTCTATCTTATCAAGTATAAATGTTATCTGCTGTTAGTCTCTTGGTAAAATGAAGAAAAAAAAAAGCACTCCTTTGTATCAAAACAAAAAACAAAAAGGTTCTCTGCATTGTGCAGAGCAGCGACTCTGCATCAAAGAAACAAAGAAAATTGTATTCTAATGCATTGATGTTCTTCTGCTTCATTTATCAGTAAAATTCTACAGAAAAATTATTGTGTGTTCTCTCATCCTTAAAAATTTACTGTTGGGACATCTTACTGTTGATAAGAAAGGTTTTGTGCTTTCTTGAAAGTTTTGATGATATGTCAGCAAAGGGTGGCATGATTCAATTAGCCAAATTGAACCACACACAATTAAAATTATAAGAACTTAAAATAGATAGAATTGTAGCAAAACAGTTATACTAGACATAACATACCTGATGTATCATGCATTGACTACATCATAACCATATAAAAAATGTTTTTTTTTTTGTTGATAAGACCATAAAAAAATGTATTGACTAGATCATAAGAGGTTCAAGGGCGGCAGAGTAGAGCATTAGAAACTGAAAAAAGTGGTGGATAAGAAAAATAGGTGCAAGTGACATGATCTTCATTCAAAATAAAATAGTATCTTTAATCTACATTTCATCTAAATTTTTAAGCAATCCGACTTACAAAATTGTGTTTCCCTCAAAAGTTGTCATGAGTTAAAGATCTTAAATTGGTTAAAAAAAGGAGCTAGGGCTCACATTTTAGAAGCATCCAAGTGTAGCAATAATTTTAATAGTCAACTAACGCAATGTGGAAAAGGAGGAAGCAGGGTGCAGATCCACATCAAAGGTAGGTTGGTAAATAGGAGCAAGAGAGCTCACAGTCACAAAATCTTTGCTGTGTAGAATATAATAGACTACTAAAAGAGCAGTTATCTCATTAAACAAAATGTAAATACGTAGGCCAAATTTGCTAGAAAGAAATATAGTATACAAACTAACATTTGGTCAAGATGCATCTTGTGACAACATTTAGATTCAAAGTGGAGGAGATGCTAGGAAGCCAACAATGACGGCACCAGAACATAGAGGTCAACTTTAGAAGTATTCTTTCATAAATTGGAACTTTGAAGCAGAACTTAGGAATACAAATTAGAAATTAGTTGGATTTAGCCTTTTATGAATCATTCACATGTCGAATATCTTTCTTTCTGAAAAATATACATTGCAGTTAATGTTGAAAAATTTAATATTTCAAATGCCCATTTAGAAGACCCTTTTACTATAACTAATTCAATTTGGAGTTTTAAAGTATAATATTGGTTTCCTAATTAACTATACATTATTGAACAATTACTTGAATTTAAGTAAAACTCAAAATAAATTATCTTCAGTATTAAATGGTACAATTACATGGAATGTCAAGAAAAGAAGATTATATTGCTTTGGTCCTAAATACATTCTAATGAAAAAAATACAATGCTTTATCTCCTAGTAATTTAGAAAAGAGAAAATAAAGGTAAATTACAAGACAGCCTAATCTAGATCGCCTGATCTAAGACCAAACTTTTAGGATACAATTCGCAATATAAATGATTCAATCATTTGACACAATTAACTTAAAGCATTAAATACAGAAAAATAAATGTTCAAATGCATTCATTGTTTGCTTAATTTGGAAATCAACAAAAGAAAACAAAAGATTTAGTCACGATAACACATTGAAAGAGAACAATTGAAAGGATGAATATGCTACATGATCAAGATGCATTGACATTTTGAAATGCACGAAAATGCAAGAACATGTGAATAAATTAATATGCACATACTAGATGAAATTCCTACATGATGCATGAAAATATTATATGGCTATCTCTCAAAAGATAAATTTAACATAAAATCTGAAAATCTGACACTTAGTTAAAATATTTTTATAAAAAAATGCAGGGTATAATGAAAAAATAATTACTCAAAAGATTGGAATTTGTACCTGCATACACAGTTCTCATAAGCTTGAACTACAAATCCTTTATGAATGATTACTTTCGATGTAAAGTATCTCATGAACAAAACTTCACGGATCTCTCCCTCTCTCCAACACAGCCTCAATCAATAGATCCACCCTTCCTCCTTCCATCCAAGAGTTTAAGTCTAAACAAAAGTTTCTCTGATACTATTTCCATGACATGGCTACAGATTTTATGCACAAAGTGCAGGATTCATAAACATAAAAGGACACAACTTCCTAACTATTGGCTAACTCAACCATGAATGCTAAAAAACTAGGACCACCTAATGTTTATAATAACAAACAATAACTAAACAAAAGTGACTACTCCACACTCCTACTTGGTAACCACTTCTGCAGCAATCTTCGCAACAGCAAGCCACGTCCCCTCACTTATCAACATATCAGCTTTCATCGCAATTAAATTCAATTTTACAAGTCGCAGATTGCCTTGGGAACATCAATAATTCCTTGAGAACACAAACCTTCTTCTCTGAATCTAGAGGATAAGAAGAGATTGTCATCTTCTTTAAGACTCTTGCCCACTTTAGGATTTGTTCAACAACCTTCAGCTCATCAATAAACCCTTTAAATCCTTTAAAATGAAAAGCTGTAAGGTGCAATGACACGCATTTAGGGACGTCCTCGTAATATATCCATTCAAGAGTAATGGAACATTCCTCATACGGACAATTCGTCATCACCTGACAACAGAATACACAATAGTAACTAATTCAATCCATGACGGGAAAAAGTGGTAAGAGTCCGTTCATTTACGTATTGTCATGTGTAATTAACATACCTTATCTAAGATAAGTACTTCAAGATTAGGAACCCGTTGAAGAAAGAGGGGTAACACATGCCACATACACGAATGAACACAAAAGTTTAAGAAAGTCAAATTATGAAACATGGGAAGATCAAATTCAGAAGACCTGCAGAGGCACTGCATGACAACATAATAATCACAAAGTCACAACTCATAACATAAGCAATATCACTATTCAACCATTTAATAATAGAACATGAAATACGCGCTTTACCAGTGTGGTGTCTCTGTACAAATACAGCGATTTAACACTATTGAGTGCACTGATGAAGTTCCATTCCTTATTTCCATATTCTTCATCATCCTCATTATATTCGCAGTCAGGATCAACATCAAGTACCGCTTTTACTAAGTTGGACAGATTTTCCAAAAATAACATACTCAGAAAACCTATGAAATAAAGGTACTCAAGAGCTGGGGTGTTTATCACAAGTTTGTATTCCGCCTTTTGCATATTTAAATGTAATTTTTTCAGGGTAGGTACAATGATTTCAAAATCGCATTCCGGTTTGTATTCTATTTCTATAGACAAATCTTGGAGGACCGGGCAGCAACTAAGGAGTCTCGAGAAAGAGTCGTGGTTTGAATACGTGACTGAATGAAGATGCAGAATCTTAAGACTTGGGAAGCCTAGTGATGAAGATGGAGAATTAAGAACAATTTCGTCCCCACTTAATTTCAGAACTACTAATGTTTTACCATAACTAAAGAGGGTACAGGGCATGTAGAAAGGTTGGTCAGGACAAAGATTGAGATCGAGATCGAGCTCTTCCAAACCTTGTGCAATCGCGGCGCGTACGCATGTATCCACATGGATAGGGTCACAACCAAAACCCCAGCGGAGACGAAACTTTCGTAGGGGATTCGCATTGCGAAGAGCACAGACCCTAGATACAATATGTTCAAACTTAAAGCGGTACCTGATGATATCCGCATTATGACTTTGCTCATCTGATGATATCCGCATCCTCTTAAATTCATCTTCGTCCAAATTAAGATTTGGGACATGAGTCCAGAGAGGCTTCCACCTGCTCGACAAAATGCTAGTGGCTACGGCCTCTTTGGTTCTGAGAAACGAAAGGATATGGGAGAGGATAGAGTCCGGTAGATTGCTGATTCTGTCGACCACGGTTGCTTCTTCTGGGTTAGAGGGTTTGTGGTGTTTAGAGGTTGATTCAGCCATTCTAAGTAACAAAGCACAAAGTTTGGAGGTATAGCTGGGAAATGCTGGGGTTTGGAGTTTGTACTTCCTAATTGAAACTATCCCAACACTGTGAGTGAGAAATAGAATATTAATTAGCATTAAAAAAAAAAGAGAGAAATAGAATATTAATTTAGTAAAAAAGAAATAGGTGGACATTTATCAATCACTCATTTGACTTACAAGTCCCTTGACCAAACCGTAAATAATTGAATGATCATATTATGAATTTCCTCATATAAATATCACATTTGAAATATTAAGTTATGAATGATAAATGCTAAAGTGATGTTAGTGGTGACTCCAAATAAGAATTAATGAAAAAATATCAACTCAATTATTGTGAAAATTGTTATGATTAAGTGGGTTCCAGTTAGCCCAAATAATTATAATCAATTATCAATAATCCATTTATTTAGTCAGCCCAATAAGATATCATTCAATTAAATCAAAAAAAGCAAAAAAAAAATCTAAATTTACTTACTTTAGAGCATTCACAAGCACTTAAAACCCAATTTCAATTAAAATATGCCTAACATACTTAAAAAAAAAAATACTCACATTGTATTGGATGAATTGGACTCTATAGTCGAATACTTATAGTGAAGATTAGTAATATAATTGAGGTTGAAAGACACATTTATGATGAAAGGTTCAAGATAAGTGGTTACTAGCAAACAGCACAAGCTCAAGGGTGTTTATCTTAAAACAGAACAGGGTTGTCATGTTAGTCAATGACGATCCACCTATAAAGGCAATGTAGTGATTTATTTCTACTGTCACCATTGTGCCAGAGTCTTCAAGATGGATTTTCACCATGTTTTGATTTATGTTTGCAACAAAACATATTTTCTGCAATTAAAACTCTTTGAGACCATAATTATGCTAGAGAGATGAAGAGGGAGCAGGGGTTTTTGCTTGACACAGAGGTGAAAGAAATTCAGGCATCCTCTCATTGGAGGAGGCCTACAATGCAAACCAAACACAGTCATCAATCTTCAAAAGAGATCACTAAAATGCATCAATTAGCAGTACCATATCTTATATTGGAGAATAGAAGAGCAGAGAGATATGTGGTAAATGTAAATTTCTTTAGACTAATGGGAATAGATATGAAGGGTATTGGGAAGATGGATTGCCAAAAGGACATGGATCTTTCAAATGGGATGATGGGAGTTTTTGTGTAGGGAATTGTAGTAAGGATCCAAGTGAACAAAATGGAACTTATTATCCACCAGTGTCATCCCTGCTGCCAATCTTGAATGGGATCCTCAAGATGTGTATAATGTTGATTTGAGTGATTGTAAGATTTGTTTGGAGAGGTCTCCATTTTGCCATCACGAAAGAAGTTTGCGGTTTGGAGGTCAACAAAGTTCGGGGATGGTATTAAGCCTAGGAGAATGTCAGTTGGTAAGTGTTTGGGTGGAGAGGCCATTAGATAGCATGCGTATATGGGATGGTGATGAATCTGGTGATGCTGGTAGTAGGACACCAATGGAGGGGAGAGATTCTTAGGATGATATTATTCACAAAATAAAATCATACCTCACACAAACATCAGAAGAAAAATACACAACTATTTTCATGTTGTTTGTATCATTGGAAGAGTGAAAGCAACTCGACATTGTGCAATCATTTGTATATTAGAAGCTTGTGGCATGACCGAGGAAGATGCATAGACAGGGAAAGGGGGAACAAGAAGCATTAGTTTGATCCTCTGAAGGTTTTGTCAACAATTGAGTCGCATTTTTAAGACAAAAAGACTAAATGCATTTATTTCCAGAATTAACAAATTCCTACCTTATTAAGTTAAGGAGTATTTATACCGGGATAGATGATGATGATGATTCAATGAATGAGGCAATGAATTCTGAATGTTAGTAAACCCAGCATTGAATGCTAGACAATTAAAGCCTCACTCTACACAAATCACGCATTTATTGCTAAATTGTTTCGGTGTTCATAAGATAATTCTTCTTGGCTTCCTGATTTCCTGTAGAAGCTTCAACTTCTACTTTGACGAGACCTTACTAGACTAAGGCCCAAATCACCCGAGATGCCATGTTAGGCAAGCTCTGGTATCAACCCCTGATCAGAACATTCTGCCCGATCAAGATCATAGTCCAGTTGTGTTTCTTTATTCGAGACTTAAAGACTACATTTCCTACCCCTCCAAGTTCATATGAGTAGCTAGATTCTTATCCAAATGATTGATAATTATTTACAAAAATATGGATTTCCACGAGACTACTAATTTGATCACAGGATGATTTATAAAGATTATAAAAATATGCTGTAGACATGAGAATCCAAATTCCAAACATGAGACTCAAGATTTCTAGCATTCATTTGTTCCATGGTAAACTGAAGCAATCCAACTTCAAAATGAGCATTATTTGAACATAATGGGGGTAAAAAGTTGAACATTTTTTTTATCTTCTAGATACCAATCTATTAATTATAGACAAAAGCAATTTTACATTTACTAGAGCACTTTGGAAACACCAATAGTTCCTTAAGCAAACGAAGCTTCACCTCTGAATCTGGAAATTTGGAAGTGATTGTCAATTTCTTCAAGAATCTTGCATTCTTCAGTATATATCTAACAACTTCCAACTCACTCTTGGCCCATCGAAATCCCTCAAAATTAAAAGTTGTAAGTTGTGATGACAGACATTTAGGAACAGTGTGTGGCTCATCAATCCGTATATTGCCAGAAGCGGATCTTCCTTGATAACAACAGTAAGTATATCGACAGACAAGCGTTTCTAGATTAGGAGTCCGCTGAAGCACAAGTGGCAGGGCATGCCACTTACAACAATAATGAAAGTTCAAGCATACTAAATTATAAAACATGGGTGGATCAAGATCAGAAGAAAAGATGAGGCACTGCACAACAACATAATAATTAGAATTCAAAACAACAATGTTACTGCCTGACCAAGAAGTGTAAACCTATATATTTAATAAGAGACAATGAAAAATGTGCTTTACCTGTGTGGTATGTTCATACAAATGCAAGTATTTAACGTTGTATAGTGCTCCGATGAAGTCCCATGCCCAAATTCCATTATCTCTCGTTTCAAAATTATATGAATCAATAACAACAACGGCTTCAACTAAGTTGGACATGTTTTCCAACAAAATGCATGTAGCCGATTCACATTTGCGTCGGAAATAAAGGTACTCGAGAGATGGGGCGTATATCTCAAGCATGTAACCCGGATCACGAATCCAAATATGTAATCTTTTCAGTGAAGATACAATGATTTTAATATTAAATTCTCCTCCCAAAACATCCTGTTGTATTATAAATAAATTTTGAAGAACCGGGCAGCCAATGAGGAGCCTAAAGATAGACTCTTCTGAATATGTCACACAAATAAGATACAGAGTCTTGAGACTCGGAAGGGAAGAAGCACAAGGTGGATTAACAGAAATATCACCTTTTAATTTTAGAACCACAAGTGTTTTACAAATAAAGAGGCTACAGGGCATCTTTAAAGGTTCATCATAACCAATGTTGAGATGTATGTATTCCACGTCTCGCGTGATCACTGCACGGACACATGAATCGATATAAATAGAATCAGAATCAAGATACTGACCCTTTAGGCGAAACTTTTGTACGCAATTCACATTGCGAAGGGCCCAGACACTAAACAAAATTTGCGCAAAGGTAACATGGTACTGATCTGAAGATGATGAATTGGATATTGCCTTAATTTTATCGACGTCAAAGTAGAGATTTGGGACTAGAGTCCAGACAGTCTTCCACCTGCTGGACAAAAGGCTTGTGGCTACAGCCTCTATGGTTGGGAGAAACGAAAGGATGTGGCATAGAAGAGAGTCTGATAGATTGCTGATTCTATTGCGGGTGTTATTTTGGGCCATTGCTTCAGAGTTTCAGGTTTTGTTGAGGCACAAGCTTTGTGAGGAATTGGATGGATTTATAGTGCTGGGTTTGAAACTCTTGAATAAATGGATGAATGTATGAACTTCCCCATAAAAGCTAGAATTATGGCACACTGTGCTCGAGACATAGGGAACTATCAAGTATCAACTACACCCACCAAAGCCTAGGGCATTGGAATGGGTTTTGGTCACTTGAATGATTACTGAATACTCAATTCGGTGGATAAACATTGGATTTTCCACTAAACAACTAGGTTCTATCATAGATTAAAGAATTTTGAAGCATTGGATTTACCTCTTAATTAGACCATTTCTTGATTTTTCCCATTTATTCACATCAAGTTTGAAAAAGGTATCATTATGACTCCCCATTTATGAGGCAAAATATTGACCTTACACACACTTCAAGGGCTTAATCAACTCTCAATGAAGACACAGCTTCATTTGTTGCAAAGATCATTTCCCGCCAACCACCACTGAAGTTCTCTTTCTCAAACGGCAATGCAGCCAATGCTGAATCATGGTTGCTTACCACATACCTTGACAAAAGAACTTGGAATATCAAGGAAGGCAGCTCCCTCTTGACAATCTGAGCAAACTCTTTTTTCTTTTTCTTTTTTTTTTCTTTTTCTTTTTAACCTCTTATTAGCATACAGCTTCAACCAACATTTTATGTAATAAATTTATGGTTATGAATCTAAGAAACTGGATTATAATATGGTGTTGTAACATATGAACAAAGTATATCCATAATTTAAATTGGTTTCAATCTTAGAGCATTCTGAAAACATGCACACTCTCTGCTGATGTATGATTTTTCTTTGCCTTGAGCTTTATTTTGCATTTGATGGGACTCAATTGCGTATCTGCTATTTTTTAATTCTATGATTTTGTGAAAACAACTATTGTATTGACATGGGAACAATAAATCGAAATTTTTAATTAGCTTTAATGAGAGATATCAAATTTCCATTTTAATTACTACCTCTGATTTGGTAGAACATTTATCTTGCTTTGTGGTGATGGACAGAAGTGAAAGAAATCGACTTTCAACCCAGCTGTCTTTTAAAGTTTGGACTTTGGAGTTCTGTGATACCAAAGTAGAAGTTGGTAAAATTGACATGAAGCTGTAAATTTTAATGAAACCAACATTGTTAAGATGTAATGCAGGTTTTATTTTCATTTCTTTATTTCTTTAGGGATACACATCCGTACAAGATTGAATCCGTTGACCATTGGGGTTAAAAGATGGCATTTGATGCAAGTATCATTGGCAACCCTATTTTCATTGCAATAGAAGAATTTGTGGCACCAGTTTACCTAAAGAAGTATTCAACCTTCCAGGCTCTAATGGCTAAATAAATGACAACTGGAGAGAACATGTAAACGAGTTGGAATGGTGAATGAAGTAAGTGGGAATCAGAATTGGAAACACTAGTGGACTGAAAAATTTCTTGTCCATTAATTGGAACCATTATAAATGTAAGAAATCAAGATTTGTAACATTCATTTGTACAGGAAGGTTCTGGTGCAAAAATCCAAACTTTACTAAACTGATGATGGTCAAGGTACATAGATTGTCACAACTCACAATCACAAGAAATGACCTTAAAATAATAGATTAACTAATCTCCTCATTCTTCTCTCTTTACTACTTCGTTCTTGAGATTCTAGCTACCATTCTCTTAATTAACAATAGCAATCTTACATTTCCTAGAGAGCCTTGGAAAGCACAGTAACTCCCTCAGAAGAACAGAGTTCTCCTCCAAATCTTTAAGATTAGAAGTGATCGTCAATTTCTTCAAGAATCTTGCATTCTCTAGGATATCTCTAACAAGTTCCAACTCATCGCTAGACCATTTAAAACTTTCCAAATGAAAACTTGTAAGGTGTGATAACAGAGATCGAGGAACCAAGGGCGGAGCCAGGAATTATTTTATGGGGGGGCTAAAAGAGAGCACAAAAGAGTAGTGATTTTTTCTGCTCAAATCTGATCCGGTTGAAGCTATTTTTAAGGGCGGCAAGACTAAGCTTCCAAAGGAAGCTTAGCAAGCTCAAACGGGTTCAAGGAGACAAAACATTAAATTTTTGTGGCTGATGGGATTGGCATGAGGACCATAGGAGACTTTCTTTTGTTTTATTCTTCTTCCCAATGCTGACACAACTTTCTCTCTCTTTGTTTTGTTTTTCAAGACCACTTACAAAGGTAAGAAAAGGCATGGGCATAAAAGGAACACAGGGTCCATTTGGGAAAGTTGTTTGAAAAATAACGTTTTTAAAAATAGCGATTTCAAAATGAACGTTTTGGAATCACGATTTTGAAAATCACATTTAAGCGTTTGGTAAAATTGTGAAAAAGTGCGGTTTCTGTTAATTGAGCGTTTGGATAATTTTAGTTTAAAACTGCTGTTTCTGGTACAAATGACTAAAAATGACTTAACTATACTGTTAAGGTTACCTTACCATTTTTTTTTTATTAAAAAAAAAAAATACAATCAAAATTTCAAAGTGTTTCAATAAAATTATAATGAAGTTAGTTATAAAGTCATACACATCAATACATTAAATAAATTAAAAAAATGCATTAAAAATGTTCACAACCAATAATATCCATATGTTTCATCAAAAAATAATATCTATATGAATTAATACGTTAAACCCAAAAAATTCCAACCAATAGATAAGAAAATAGTCCTCAGTGTGTTGGAGATCTTTTGATTTGTTAAATGGTTCTCAGTGTATTGCTGAGCTTTGTAACAGGGACTGGGGTTTGGGTTCTACATCTGCTCCCTTAGTTTATCTTCTTTAATGATATTGCCAATTATTTATATATATATATATATATTTTTAATTCCTCTTACCTCCACTACACTACCACACGTGCACCACTCCTCACAACTTGATTTTTTTCTTTTTTATTCGGTCCCATCATCCAGAACCTTCCCCCCCTCCCCTACTTTACTTTTCTTCTTTTTCTTTTTTTCATTGTCCCATCATCCAGAACCTCCCCTCCCTCCCCCACTTTACTTTTCTTCTTTTTCTTATTTTCATTGTCTGTCATTGAACAGAAACTTCTCCCAACCCAGATCTGAACTGCCGCAACAACCCAACCCAACGCAGTAAAGAAGAACAAGGATGCACAACGAAGGAGGGGGGGCTGGTTATTATTTTTTGGGGGGGCTGATATTTAATTGTCATATACTCTATTAAGGAAAATTAAAATTTTGGGGGGGCTAGCCCCCCCAAGGAGTAACGTAGCTCCGCCCCTGC
>OU015765.1:32047739-32075467 GCA_907173295.1 Fagus sylvatica | reverse complement strand
AAGTGGGAGATCGAATATGAACTTAAAATCATTGTACCTACACTGAAAAGATTACATATCCATGTTAGTGTTCAGGATTACATACTAGAGATAAACGCTCCATCTCTTGAGTACTTTTATTTCCGAGGTGAAATGAGTTCACTCATTTTGTTGGAAAACCTGTCCAACTTAGTTGAAGCTGTAGTTGATATTGGCGTAGATGAATTGCATTATATGAAAAAATTTGGAATTTGGGTATGTGACTTCATCAGAGCACTCTGCAACGTTAAATCCTTGCATTTGTACGAAGACACTACACAGGTAAAGCACATTTTTCATGGTCTATTATTAAGTACATAGCTGAACAATTCTTGGATAAGCAGTAACATTGTTGTTTGAGTTCTGATTTTATTTTTTCTTGCAGTGCCTCATCAATTCTTTTCATATTCATCCTCCTATGTTTCATAATTTGGCTTGCTTGAACTTTCGTTATTGTTGTAATTGGCATGCGCTACAATTTGTGCTTGAGCGGACTCCTAATCTAAAACTGCTTGTCTTTGAACGGAGGAGCTGTTCTCATTATGAAACTTCTGATTCTGATTCTGATTATGAGGAAATAAGGATTGACAAGCCACTCAATGTTCCTAAATGTCTTTCATCACAACTTACAACTTTTCACTATAAAGGATTTGGATGGGCGGAGGATGAGTTGGAATTTGTTAGATATATCCTAAAGAATGCGAGATTCTTGAAGAAATTGACAATCACTTCCAAATTTCCAGATTCAAATGTGAAGCTTCGTTTGCTTAAGGACTTATTGAGGTTTCCGAAGCTCTCTAGGACATGTAAAATTGCTTTTGTCTTTAATTAAATGATTGGTATCTAGAAGAGAAGAAAACAAAATTAATCAAGAAGAGAAGAGTGATTGAGAAGGTATAAGTTAATCTATCATTAAATCAGTTCAACTTTTTGCACCACAACCATTCAGTTCAAATAATGCAATTTTGGAAGTTGGATTGCTTCAGTTTACCCCCTTGGAACAAAGGAATGCTACAAATCTTTATGCTCATGTTTGGATTCTCATGGCTATCTGTCTTTATAAATCATGGTAATTAGCCCAATTCTTACCATCACTTTTATCATTGTTCAATATCAAATCCCATCCCAGTATATTCATAAACCATTTTAGCTGGTTGATTAATATAACATTGGTAGAAATACCCCCTCTGGGTGCTTATTAATATGTTAATCATGTAAGATGCTTGATATTTAGCTTAGGTAATGTCTTGAGGTCATTAAACCATGAGAGACTCACTTCACAAATGAGGAAAAATAATCTAGTTAGTAAAAATGTAGTCAAGTTTGGAGCTTTTCTTATCCATCATACTATCATATATAGTAATTACTATTTTCTACTTCTTTAATAGTTCAAGTTTTATATTGGCTTTTTTTTTTTTTTTTTTTTTTGATAATTTGATAGTGGTGGGAGGGAGATTTGAATCATGGATGTATGGATATACTATGAGGTGCTAGTTGCTAGTTAAGTTACAAGACTCTTAGCTTTTGTATTGGCATTAGTTTAAGGTATGTTGGTACAAAAATTAGATAAAAGTTTAAAGGGTGTAAATTCATTTTCCCAAAATTATACATACTTAATATTGAGACTCGTATGATCAAAAATATTTTGACACATTGTAGGCAAAAGTAAAAAAGGGTCTTAATTAATTTTATAGCACATAATGGAACATCGGGTCCTCCATTCCTCCTACCTTGGGTATTACTTTTCATTAATTAGATTAGGAAAAATAAATTTCTACATAATATAAAACACAACTTAAAAAAGAAAAAGGTAGTGTTCCTCCAATGAACATAAATTAATAAATGAAATGAATTGCGCAAATCACAAAATATGCATTAAACAATCATATGAATCTAGAATTGTATTTTACCTTATTAAATTATTTATATCTTATGAAATGAAATTTTATTTGTTAGTGTTAATTTCCATAAAATTAAGAGGCACCGAGATGCAAACCATGTCATATTTTCTAGACAATATGTCTACGGGATAATTTATCAATTGATGGAGTACACTTTTGGACATGCTGTCCTTAATATATAACTATTGACAACCCTTTCCATGGAAAATTATATCATACTCCGAGAGTACATTAAATGCGTACTCCCTCCTCTCACAGAAGTGGTGGGTCCCAGTCCGGAGTATGATATAATTATCCCCCTTTCCATTATATTAATTACTAGTTTGTAGGGGTGGAGGTAGGAATTGTTTTAAGGATGGGCTGGAATTGGATTGGGTCAGAACTTAGAATTGGGATTTGTGATTGGAATTTAGACTAGACTAAGACTAGAATTATTTGAAGAAAATTTATAATTTAGTTGTAAAATTTTTTTAAAATAAAAATTTAGCTATAAAATAAAATAAAATAAAATAAATAAAAAAATCAATGGCCCAGTCAAAGCTATTGAATGGCTCAGCCCCGGCTAGTTTGCACTACCAAAGGAAGATAGGAAACTCTATAATAGTAACCTCCTTTCTACCCAGGTATAAAATACTCTATTAGTATTTGTAAATAACCAGAGATGAGAGAAGAACACAACCAACAATAAACTTCTTTGTTGAAATACAGAATATCGCTCAAGAGTTCCTTTACAGACACAACAAATTCTTATAACATTTTCACAAGAAGCAGATAAGTTAGTTCCATCACAATTCAAAATAAAATAAAAAGAGATTATACTTGGACCCATCACAACCCAAAACAAGCTTGTTGTGAGAATTCGTCATTGTGTTTGTAGATTTTCTCATCTCTCAAACATTTGGAGGAGAAGAGTCTTTTTATAAGCTTTGTAAACTGTTAACTTATACAAAGAATAAATAGGTCAAATGAAAATGAGTTTAAAAATAAAAGTTTAATACGGTTATAACTCTTAAAAAATAATTTATAAGCCCTTCTAAAATAAAAATAAAAATAAAAATTGTACGCCCAAAAAAAAAAAAAAAAACCTCTCTACCAAAAACCATTCAATGTGTAAAAAATTCATTATTAAATATTTAACTTTTCAATTAATGAAAAATTCATCACAAATATCATATTTTTATAAAAATACCCAACAGGTTGTAAACTAGCAAAGTTGAGATATGTGGTTTATTGGGAAATCAACATTGAACATTAGAACTCCAAACTAAATTTGTTAATATTAAAATGGTTTGTGAATGGATATTCGAAGGACACAGATTAAGAAATATTAAATCATTAATTATTTGATGTAATGTACACAATTCAATAAGGGTAAAACTTAGGTACAGTTTCCTTAGGTCAAGTATATTAGGTTCCTTAATTGAATTCAAACACATGATTACCAATTAAACATAAACAATGTTATCTTTTTCATGAATATTTAAATTCAATATATTTGAATTTAATTAGGAACATAATGTACTTGACCTAAAAAACTGTATTTAAATTATATATATATATAAATAGATATGTATATACACACCCATTAATGATTAATGGGTCAGTGCACACAAATTTAAGGTTGTTGAATGTATTTTCTTCTATATTCGTGTATAGTTTGACATTATTTTTTGAAACACGAAACAAATAAATACACATTAACTTATAGAACCATTTTTTTTTATTTTTTTTTTGAAACGATAGCTTATCCCCAAACACTTAACAAAATTCATGTAAAAACACGAAATATTAAAAAAAAAAAAAAATTCAATTATAGTTGGAAAAGTGAGGATGATATGTAATACCAACAAAAAAAAAAATGTGAGGATGATAATGAGAACATTTTGTTTGTATTATTCGAGATTTATAAAAGCCTCAGTCCATCCACCAAATTGAGCATTCAGCATCTCATGAGTCACGACCAAACCCATTCAAATACGGTGTGCCATAAATAATAATTGACACTTGAGTTTCAAACCCACTATAAATCTCACAAAGCTTGTGCCTCAACCATAGCTTCACAACTCTGAGTTAGAAGAAGCAATGGCCCAAAATAACAATAGTGACAAGATCAGCAATTTACCAGATTCTATCCTCTGCCATATCCTTTCGTTTCTCCCAACCATAGAGGCCGTGGCCACAAGCATTTTGTCCAGCAGATGGACACCTCTCTGGACTCTCGTCCCAAATCTTGATTTTGACGTCGATGAACTTAACAAGACATTGACTTCCTCATCATCAGATCAGTGCCATTTTAGCTTTGCGCAAATTTTGTCCAGGGTCTGGGCCCTTCGCAATGTGAATAGCGTAGAAAAGTTTCAGCTCAAATGGCTGCTGTCTCATTGCGACCCTATTGATGTTGATTCATGTGTCCGCGCAGTGATTTTGCGTGGCGTGGAACAGCTATGTCTCAACATTAGTCATGAGGAACCTTTAAAGTTGCCCCGTAGCCTCTTTATTTGTAAAACGCTAGTGCATCTAACATTAAGAGGTGATATTGTTATTCATCCACATTCTGCTTCTTCCCTTCCGACTCTCAAGACTCTGCATCTTGAACATGTCAAATATGCAAACGACGAATCTCTCTGTAGGCTCCTCAGTTGCTGCCCGATCCTCCAAACTTTGCACCTAAGAACATTTGATATCCAACGCAGAATTAAAATCATTGTACCTACATTGAAAAGATTACATATACATATTTCTTTCATGAATATCATACTTGAGATAAACTCTCCGAATCTTGAGTACCTTTATTTCAATGGTCATCTGTCTCAAGTTGTTTTGTTGGAAAACCTGTCGAAATTAATTGAAGCAGTTGTTTGGGATGATGATAATGGAAGAAATAGAGCAAGAGGACTTCATCAGATTACTCAATAACGTTAAATACCTGCATTGGAAGAGAATTACCACAGAGGTAAAACACCTTTTTCATTGTCTATTATTAAACAGCCGAACACTTCTTTGACAAGTAGTAATATTATTGTTGTGACTTGTCATTATTATGTTGTCGTGCAGTGCCGCATCAATACTTATATAATTCATCCTCCCATGTTTCATAATTTGGCTCGGCTGAACTTTCAAGGTTGTTGTTGTTATTGGCTTGTCCTACAATCCATGTTTGAACGGGCCCCTAATCTAGAAGAGATTGTCTTTGAACCGAGGTTATATTCTTGTAATGTAATGTGGAAATCTTTTTCTAAGTATTTGTTCGACATGCTAAACTGTGTTCCTCGATCTCTGTTATCACACCTTACAAGTTTTCATTTGGAAAGTTTTAAATGGTCTAGCGATGAGTTGGAACTTGTTAGAGATATCCTAGAGAATGCAAGATTCTTGAAGAAATTGACGATCACTTCTAATCTTAAAGATTTGGAGGAGAACTCTGTTCTTCTGAGGGAGTTACTGTGCTTTCCAAGGCTCTCTAGGAAATGTAAGATTGCTATTGTTAATTAAGAGAATGGTAGCTAGAATCTCAAGAACGAAGTAGTAAAGAGAGAAGAATGAGGAGATTAGTTAATCTATTATTTTAAGGTCATTTCTTGTGATTGTGAGTTGTGACAATCTATGTACCTTGACCATCATCAGTTTAGTAAAGTTTGGATTTTTGCACCAGAACCTTCCTGTACAAATGAATGTTACAAATCTTGATTTCTTACATTTATAATGGTTCCAATTAATGGACAAGAAATTTTTCAGTCCACTAGTGTTTCCAATTCTGATTCCCACTTACTTCATTCACCATTCCAACTCGTTTACATGTTCTCTCCAGTTGTCATTTATTTAGCCATTAGAGCCTGGAAGGTTGAATACTTCTTTAGGTAAACTGGTGCCACAAATTCTTCTATTGCAATGAAAATAGGGTTGCCAATGATACTTGCATCAAATGCCATCTTTTAACCCCAATGGTCAACGGATTCAATCTTGTACGGATGTGTATCCCTAAAGAAATAAAGAAATGAAAATAAAACCTGCATTACATCTTAACAATGTTGGTTTCATTAAAATTTACAGCTTCATGTCAATTTTACCAACTTCTACTTGGTATCACAGAACTCCAAAGTCCAAACTTTAAAAGACAGCTGGGTTGAAAGTCGATTTCTTTCACTTCTGTCCATCACCACAAAGCAAGATAAATGTTCTACCAAATCAGAGGTAGTAATTAAAATGGAAATTTGATATCTCTCATTAAAGCTAATTAAAAATTTCGATTTATTGTTCCCATGTCAATACAATAGTTGTTTTCACAAAATCATAGAATTAAAAAATAGCAGATACGCAATTGAGTCCCATCAAATGCAAAATAAAGCTCAAGGCAAAGAAAAATCATACATCAGCAGAGAGTGTGCATGTTTTCAGAATGCTCTAAGATTGAAACCAATTTAAATTATGGATATACTTTGTTCATATGTTACAACACCATATTATAATCCAGTTTCTTAGATTCATAACCATAAATTTATTACATAAAATGTTGGTTGAAGCTGTATGCTAATAAGAGGTTAAAAAAAAAAGAAAAAAAAAGAAAAAGAAAAAAGAGTTTGCTCAGATTGTCAAGAGGGAGCTGCCTTCCTTGATATTCCAAGTTCTTTTGTCAAGGTATGTGGTAAGCAACCATGATTGTTCAGCATTGGCTGCATTGCCGTTTGAGAAAGAGAACTTCAGTGGTGGTTGGCGGGAAATGGATCTTTGCAACAAATGAAGCTGTGTCTTCATTGAACAGAGTTGATTAAGCCCTTGAAGTGTGTGTAAGGTCAATATTTTGCCTCATAAATGGGGAGTCATAATGATACCTTTTTCAAACTTGATGTGAACAAATGGGAAAAATCAAGAAATGGTCTAATTAAGAGGTAAATCCAATGCTTCAAAATTCTTTAATCTATGATAGAACCTAGTTGTTTAGTGGAAAATCCAATGTTTATCCACCGAATTGAGTATTCAGTAATCATTTCAAGTGACCAAAACCCATTCCAATGCCCTAGGCTTTGGTGGGTGTAGTTGATACTTGATAGTTCCCTATATCTCGAGCACAGTGTGCCATAATTCTAGCTTTTATGGGGAAGTTCATACATTCATCCATTTATTCAAGAGTTTCAAACCCAGCACTATAAATCCATCCAATTCCTCACAAAGCTTGTGCCTCAACAAAACCTGAAACTCTGAAGCAATGGCCCAAAATAACACCCGCAATAGAATCAGCAATCTATCAGACTCTCTTCTATGCCACATCCTTTCGTTTCTCCCAACCATAGAGGCTGTAGCCACAAGCCTTTTGTCCAGCAGGTGGAAGACTGTCTGGACTCTAGTCCCAAATCTCTACTTTGACGTCGATAAAATTAAGGCAATATCCAATTCATCATCTTCAGATCAGTACCATGTTACCTTTGCGCAAATTTTGTTTAGTGTCTGGGCCCTTCGCAATGTGAATTGCGTACAAAAGTTTCGCCTAAAGGGTCAGTATCTTGATTCTGATTCTATTTATATCGATTCATGTGTCCGTGCAGTGATCGCGCGAGACGTGGAATACATACATCTCAACATTGGTTATGATGAACCTTTAAAGATGCCCTGTAGCCTCTTTATTTGTAAAACACTTGTGGTTCTAAAATTAAAAGGTGATATTTCTGTTAATCCACCTTGTGCTTCTTCCCTTCCGAGTCTCAAGACTCTGTATCTTATTTGTGTGACATATTCAGAAGAGTCTATCTTTAGGCTCCTCATTGGCTGCCCGGTTCTTCAAAATTTATTTATAATACAACAGGATGTTTTGGGAGGAGAATTTAATATTAAAATCATTGTATCTTCACTGAAAAGATTACATATTTGGATTCGTGATCCGGGTTACATGCTTGAGATATACGCCCCATCTCTCGAGTACCTTTATTTCCGACGCAAATGTGAATCGGCTACATGCATTTTGTTGGAAAACATGTCCAACTTAGTTGAAGCCGTTGTTGTTATTGATTCATATAATTTTGAAACGAGAGATAATGGAATTTGGGCATGGGACTTCATCGGAGCACTATACAACGTTAAATACTTGCATTTGTATGAACATACCACACAGGTAAAGCACATTTTTCATTGTCTCTTATTAAATATATAGGTTTACACTTCTTGGTCAGGCAGTAACATTGTTGTTTTGAATTCTAATTATTATGTTGTTGTGCAGTGCCTCATCTTTTCTTCTGATCTTGATCCACCCATGTTTTATAATTTAGTATGCTTGAACTTTCATTATTGTTGTAAGTGGCATGCCCTGCCACTTGTGCTTCAGCGGACTCCTAATCTAGAAACGCTTGTCTGTCGATATACTTACTGTTGTTATCAAGGAAGATCCGCTTCTGGCAATATACGGATTGATGAGCCACACACTGTTCCTAAATGTCTGTCATCACAACTTACAACTTTTAATTTTGAGGGATTTCGATGGGCCAAGAGTGAGTTGGAAGTTGTTAGATATATACTGAAGAATGCAAGATTCTTGAAGAAATTGACAATCACTTCCAAATTTCCAGATTCAGAGGTGAAGCTTCGTTTGCTTAAGGAACTATTGGTGTTTCCAAAGTGCTCTAGTAAATGTAAAATTGCTTTTGTCTATAATTAATAGATTGGTATCTAGAAGATAAAAAAAATGTTCAACTTTTTACCCCCATTATGTTCAAATAATGCTCATTTTGAAGTTGGATTGCTTCAGTTTACCATGGAACAAATGAATGCTAGAAATCTTGAGTCTCATGTTTGGAATTTGGATTCTCATGTCTACAGCATATTTTTATAATCTTTATAAATCATCCTGTGATCAAATTAGTAGTCTCGTGGAAATCCATATTTTTGTAAATAATTATCAATCATTTGGATAAGAATCTAGCTACTCATATGAACTTGGAGGGGTAGGAAATGTAGTCTTTAAGTTCTCGAATAAAGAAACACAACTGGACTATGATCTTGATCGGGCAGAATGTTCTGATCAGGGGTTGATACCAGAGCTTGCCTAACATGGCATCTCGGGTGATTTGGGCCTTAGTCTAGTAAGGTCTCGTCAAAGTAGAAGTTGAAGCTTCTACAGGAAATCAGGAAGCCAAGAAGAATTATCTTATGAACACCGAAACAATTTAGCAATAAATGCGTGATTTGTGTAGAGTGAGGCTTTAATTGTCTAGCATTCAATGCTGGGTTTACTAACATTCAGAATTCATTGCCTCATTCATTGAATCATCATCATCATCTATCCCGGTATAAATACTCCTTAACTTAATAAGGTAGGAATTTGTTAATTCTGGAAATAAATGCATTTAGTCTTTTTGTCTTAAAAATGCGACTCAATTGTTGACAAAACCTTCAGAGGATCAAACTAATGCTTCTTGTTCCCCCTTTCCCTGTCTATGCATCTTCCTCGGTCATGCCACAAGCTTCTAATATACAAATGATTGCACAATGTCGAGTTGCTTTCACTCTTCCGATGATACAAACAACATGAAAATAGTTGTGTATTTTTCTTCTGATGTTTGTGTGAGGTATGATTTTATTTTGTGAATAATATCATCCTAAGAATCTCTCCCCTCCATTGGTGTCCTACTACCAGCATCACCAGATTCATCACCATCCCATATACGCATTCTATCTAATGGCCTCTCCACCCAAACACTTACCAACTGACATTCTCCTAGGCTTAATACCATCCCCGAACTTTGTTGACCTCCAAACCGCAAACTTCTTTCGTGATGGCAAAATGGAGACCTCTCCAAACAAATCTTACAATCACTCAAATCAACATTATACACATCTTGAGGATCCCATTCAAGATTGGCAGCAGGGATGACACTGGTGGATAATAAGTTCCATTTTGTTCACTTGGATCCTTACTACAATTCCCTACACAAAAACTCCCATCATCCCATTTGAAAGATCCATGTCCTTTTGGCAATCCATCTTCCCAATACCCTTCATATCTATTCCCATTAGTCTAAAGAAATTTACATTTACCACATATCTCTCTGCTCTTCCATTCTCCAATATAAGATATGGTACTGCTAATTGATGCATTTTAGTGATCTCTTTTGAAGATTGATGACTGTGTTGGGTTTGCATTGTAGGCCTCCTCCAATGAGAGGATGCCTGAATTTCTTTCACCTCTGTGTCAAGCAAAAACCCCTGCTCACTCTTCATCTCTCTAGCACAATTATGGTCTCAAAGAGTTTTAATTGCAGAAATATGTTTTGTTGCAAACATAAATCAAAACATGGTGAAAATCCATCTTGAAGACTCTGGCACAATGGTGACAGTAGAAATAAATCACTACATTGCCTTTATAGGTGGATCGTCATTGACTAACATGACAACCCTGTTCTGTTTTAAGATAAACACCCTTGAGCTTGTGCTGTTTGCTAGTAACCACTTATCATGAACCTTTCATCATAAATGTGTCTTTCAACCTCAATTATATTACTAATCTTCACTATAAGTATTCGACTATAGAGTCCAATTCATCCAATACAATGTGAGTATTTTTTTTTTTAAGTATGTTAGGCATATTTTAATTGAAATTGGGTTTTAAGTGCTTGTGAATGCTCTAAAGTAAGTAAATTTAGATTTTTTTTTTGCTTTTTTTGATTTAATTGAATGATATCTTATTGGGCTGACTAAATAAATGGATTATTGATAATTGATTATAATTATTTGGGCTAACTGGAACCCACTTAATCATAACAATTTTCACAATAATTGAGTTGATATTTTTTCATTAATTCTTATTTGGAGTCACCACTAACATCACTTTAGCATTTATCATTCATAACTTAATATTTCAAATGTGATATTTATATGAGGAAATTCATAATATGATCATTCAATTATTTACGGTTTGGTCAAGGGACTTGTAAGTCAAATGAGTGATTGATAAATGTCCACCTATTTCTTTTTTACTAAATTAATATTCTATTTCTCTCTTTTTTTTTTAATGCTAATTAATATTCTATTTCTCACTCACAGTGTTGGGATAGTTTCAATTAGGAAGTACAAACTCCAAACCCCAGCATTTCCCAGCTATACCTCCAAACTTTGTGCTTTGTTACTTAGAATGGCTGAATCAACCTCTAAACACCACAAACCCTCTAACCCAGAAGAAGCAACCGTGGTCGACAGAATCAGCAATCTACCGGACTCTATCCTCTCCCATATCCTTTCGTTTCTCAGAACCAAAGAGGCCGTAGCCACTAGCATTTTGTCGAGCAGGTGGAAGCCTCTCTGGACTCATGTCCCAAATCTTAATTTGGACGAAGATGAATTTAAGAGGATGCGGATATCATCAGATGAGCAAAGTCATAATGCGGATATCATCAGGTACCGCTTTAAGTTTGAACATATTGTATCTAGGGTCTGTGCTCTTCGCAATGCGAATCCCCTACGAAAGTTTCGTCTCCGCTGGGGTTTTGGTTGTGACCCTATCCATGTGGATACATGCGTACGCGCCGCGATTGCACAAGGTTTGGAAGAGCTCGATCTCGATCTCAATCTTTGTCCTGACCAACCTTTCTACATGCCCTGTACCCTCTTTAGTTATGGTAAAACATTAGTAGTTCTGAAATTAAGTGGGGACGAAATTGTTCTTAATTCTCCATCTTCATCACTAGGCTTCCCAAGTCTTAAGATTCTGCATCTTCATTCAGTCACGTATTCAAACCACGACTCTTTCTCGAGACTCCTTAGTTGCTGCCCGGTCCTCCAAGATTTGTCTATAGAAATAGAATACAAACCGGAATGCGATTTTGAAATCATTGTACCTACCCTGAAAAAATTACATTTAAATATGCAAAAGGCGGAATACAAACTTGTGATAAACACCCCAGCTCTTGAGTACCTTTATTTCATAGGTTTTCTGAGTATGTTATTTTTGGAAAATCTGTCCAACTTAGTAAAAGCGGTACTTGATGTTGATCCTGACTGCGAATATAATGAGGATGATGAAGAATATGGAAATAAGGAATGGAACTTCATCAGTGCACTCAATAGTGTTAAATCGCTGTATTTGTACAGAGACACCACACTGGTAAAGCGCGTATTTCATGTTCTATTATTAAATGGTTGAATAGTGATATTGCTTATGTTATGAGTTGTGACTTTGTGATTATTATGTTGTCATGCAGTGCCTCTGCAGGTCTTCTGAATTTGATCTTCCCATGTTTCATAATTTGACTTTCTTAAACTTTTGTGTTCATTCGTGTATGTGGCATGTGTTACCCCTCTTTCTTCAACGGGTTCCTAATCTTGAAGTACTTATCTTAGATAAGGTATGTTAATTACACATGACAATACGTAAATGAACGGACTCTTACCACTTTTTCCCGTCATGGATTGAATTAGTTACTATTGTGTATTCTGTTGTCAGGTGATGACGAATTGTCCGTATGAGGAATGTTCCATTACTCTTGAATGGATATATTACGAGGACGTCCCTAAATGCGTGTCATTGCACCTTACAGCTTTTCATTTTAAAGGATTTAAAGGGTTTATTGATGAGCTGAAGGTTGTTGAACAAATCCTAAAGTGGGCAAGAGTCTTAAAGAAGATGACAATCTCTTCTTATCCTCTAGATTCAGAGAAGAAGGTTTGTGTTCTCAAGGAATTATTGATGTTCCCAAGGCAATCTGCGACTTGTAAAATTGAATTTAATTGCGATGAAAGCTGATATGTTGATAAGTGAGGGGACGTGGCTTGCTGTTGCGAAGATTGCTGCAGAAGTGGTTACCAAGTAGGAGTGTGGAGTAGTCACTTTTGTTTAGTTATTGTTTGTTATTATAAACATTAGGTGGTCCTAGTTTTTTAGCATTCATGGTTGAGTTAGCCAATAGTTAGGAAGTTGTGTCCTTTTATGTTTATGAATCCTGCACTTTGTGCATAAAATCTGTAGCCATGTCATGGAAATAGTATCAGAGAAACTTTTGTTTAGACTTAAACTCTTGGATGGAAGGAGGAAGGGTGGATCTATTGATTGAGGCTGTGTTGGAGAGAGGGAGAGATCCGTGAAGTTTTGTTCATGAGATACTTTACATCGAAAGTAATCATTCATAAAGGATTTGTAGTTCAAGCTTATGAGAACTGTGTATGCAGGTACAAATTCCAATCTTTTGAGTAATTATTTTTTCATTATACCCTGCATTTTTTTATAAAAATATTTTAACTAAGTGTCAGATTTTCAGATTTTATGTTAAATTTATCTTTTGAGAGATAGCCATATAATATTTTCATGCATCATGTAGGAATTTCATCTAGTATGTGCATATTAATTTATTCACATGTTCTTGCATTTTCGTGCATTTCAAAATGTCAATGCATCTTGATCATGTAGCATATTCATCCTTTCAATTGTTCTCTTTCAATGTGTTATCGTGACTAAATCTTTTGTTTTCTTTTGTTGATTTCCAAATTAAGCAAACAATGAATGCATTTGAACATTTATTTTTCTGTATTTAATGCTTTAAGTTAATTGTGTCAAATGATTGAATCATTTATATTGCGAATTGTATCCTAAAAGTTTGGTCTTAGATCAGGCGATCTAGATTAGGCTGTCTTGTAATTTACCTTTATTTTCTCTTTTCTAAATTACTAGGAGATAAAGCATTGTATTTTTTTCATTAGAATGTATTTAGGACCAAAGCAATATAATCTTCTTTTCTTGACATTCCATGTAATTGTACCATTTAATACTGAAGATAATTTATTTTGAGTTTTACTTAAATTCAAGTAATTGTTCAATAATGTATAGTTAATTAGGAAACCAATATTATACTTTAAAACTCCAAATTGAATTAGTTATAGTAAAAGGGTCTTCTAAATGGGCATTTGAAATATTAAATTTTTCAACATTAACTGCAATGTATATTTTTCAGAAAGAAAGATATTCGACATGTGAATGATTCATAAAAGGCTAAATCCAACTAATTTCTAATTTGTATTCCTAAGTTCTGCTTCAAAGTTCCAATTTATGAAAGAATACTTCTAAAGTTGACCTCTAAAAAAGCAGCTTTTTGAAGATGTAAAATAGAGAACGGATGTAAAATGGGCTGAAAATGCTCTAACAAGTCAAAATGAGTGATTGACACATAATGCACGGTAAAGACAAAGTCCACCCATATTTCAATACCCTATTTCTCACTCACAGTGTTGCGATAGTTTCAATTAGGAAGTACAAACTCCAAACCCCCAGCATTTCCCAGCTATACCTCCAAACTTTGTGCTTTGTTACTTAGAATGTCTTAATCAACTTCTAAACACCACAAACCCTCTAACCCAGAAAAAGCAACCATGGTCGACAGAATCAGCAATCTATGGGACTCTATCCTCTCCCATATCCTTTCGTTTCTCAGAACCAAAGAGGCCACTGTCACAAGCATTTTGTCAAGCAGGTGGAAGCCTCTCTGGACTCTTGTCCCAAATCTCGACTTAGACGATTACAAATTTCCGTGGATATCGTATCCATCAGATGAGGAACAAAGTGCTGAGTCTCCTAACCGAGATCAAGATCAGTCAAGCTTTGCAAATGTTGTATCTCGTATCTTGGTTCTTCGCAAATCGAATCCCCTAAAAAAATTTCAACTCGACTGGCATTTTGAATGTGACCCAATTCATTTGGATAGATGGGTACGCGCCACGATTTCAAATGACTTGGAAGAGCTCAATCTCCATCTTTGTCTTAACTAACCTTTCTTCTTGCCCTCTACACTGTTTAGTTAAGCTAAAACATTTGTAGTTCTAAAATTAACTGGCTACAATATTATTCTTGATACTCCATCTTCATTCTTCGGCTACCCGAGTCTCAAGTTGCTGCATTTTGCATCAGTGAGGGCTGCAAACCCCAACTCTCTCTCGAGACTCCTCAGTTGCTGCCCAATTCTTCAAGATTTGTTTATTGAAGCAAATAATGTAGGAGCAGAAGATTGGCCAGATGATTGGGACTTGGAACAAGAATGCAATTTTAATATCATTGTATCTTCATTAAAAAGATTACATTTAAGTATCGACATTTCGCGCTACCAACTTGAGTTAAACACCCCAGCTCTGGAGTACCTTTATTTCAAAGCTATTTGCCTATTTCCAATACATTAGGGAAGACATTGTTCGGTTTTAAAGTTTAAGGAAGAGATTGAAGTAGACCCAATAGTTAAAAGGAGGGAAAATGAAATTTTCCCATATATATATGAAATTCAAATAATAAAAAAATCCATCTTTTCAAAGGCTATATATATGTATAAACTCCATAAAATTATATTTATCATCTTAGAAAGACAGAGAAGCGAAATGAGAAAGTAGGATGGGCAAGGTAGATCGTGCTGTCGAAGCTGAGGATCCCAATGGTCTCTCGAATAAACTCGACCTAGGCTCAACTAGAGTCTATCACTAAGGAGAACTTGACGGCCAAGGACACCCGATCTAGACTCTTGGGCTGTGCCTTTGTTTTGAAGCTCCGCCACATCCTCACCACCTAGTTGTGTTGGTTGAGCTATCCACACACTGCACGGCCAAGTTGTGGCGAAATCTCACCGAAATTTCTTCAATCATAATCTTAATCTATTAAAAATTTTGCTCTTTGTTTTTTGTTGTACATATTCCAATGACTTTTTTCTTCATGAAATACTATAATCTTGCATATATATATATGGTAGTCACCAATATTTATATATGCATGCATGCGCAATAGGCAAATTTTCCTATCAAACAAACAAAAGAAAAGGACAGTTAAGGATCAACTGCATGTCCCGTAGAGCTTTCATTAATTCCGAAGTTCAACGTCGCAGAAAGATATGATGCTATGCATAACAGGCCATGTAAGAAGCATGATATCCCACCAATGAACCCAAAATGATGATGTAAGAGTTGGCATGAACCTCTTGATGTGGAATCTTCTAATATCCCCATAATCAGCGTAGGAAGACCAATGGCCACTATAATCCTGTTTATTGAAGAGCATACTTCATATATAATATGTGGGAACAAAGGTATACAATATATGAAATATGTACATCTTAAATTATCTTTTTATTATAGTTTAATTTAGTAACATATATACTTGTGTTAGCTTAATATAATCTTATAAGATATTATCAAAATCCAACTAATTAAGTATGTTTAATATATTTGGGTTTTTTTTTTTTTCATTTGAATTTTTGATTGATTTTGTTTTCAAGTAATAAATAACAAAAAAAGTTATCTATATTCTCATATTATTATCATTTAAAATAATTTGATTTGTGAGTGTGTGTGTGTGTGTCATCATTTTCTAAATATCCAAATTATAGAAGAAAAAATTAACAAATAAAAGAAACAAAATCAAGATTATAAATAAAAATGTGTGTGTATATATATCATCATTTTCTAAATATCCAAAAAGAAAAAATTAACAAATAAAAGAAACAGAATCAAGATTATAAATAAAAATGAAAGTGTTGATGTTTAATATAAATAGTAAAACATTTAACTAAAAAAATATTGATTTTAATTTTGTTTGTCGAACATGATAACATAATGGATACACCTTGCCACAATAAACAATTATAATTTCAAAAAGAATACTAAAGCTTAGTCCACTTGAAGTATTTTTGAATACATATATATAAATGAAAAACGTTTAATACTTGTTTTATATTTTTAACTATAAAATGTGTATTAATTTTTATTTTCATATGGTAAACGGGATTTAAGGAAAAAAAAAAGAAGAAGAAGAAGAAGAAGTTGTGTGTGCGGTTTTACAAAAAAAAAATTTTAATGGACAAGTTTAAATTGGATAAAAGGTGAGAAAGTGCTATTTCAACTCAGGCTATTTCATAATTTTATCCATTCAAAGAAAAAGAAAAGCAAAGAAACAAAGAAAAATAGAGAAACTTAATCCTAATTCATATTAATTTATAGTACATTAAAGCTTTATGCTACGTATGCATAGTCTACCTATAATAAGAATTATACTATTTGTCAAATAATGGCTCAGGATCTGAAATAAAAAGTGACATAAAAACTATTAAAATAGATTTTTCTAAGCTAAATTTTTGTTTAACAAGACAATTAATAACTCAGATTTTTCTTAAATTTCAATCAATTCTCTAATATTTGGGTCTTTCTTCCATTCATAATCCAGCCTTGTTTCAATTTTCCCTACCAATAAAGCCCTGCCTAGCTATAGTTTGTATGAGAATACAATACTTAAGGTATTGCATAATTTATTTTTGTTTTATTATTTAACTATTTGACTTTTAAGTTTTTAAATTTTTGAATTGAATAGTTGAGATTGAAAGTTTCGTTTTAAAAAAACATTGAATCCCATACAATACAAAAAATATATATACATTGCACGCATCTCAATCCATATTTTGGTGTTGGAATCTTCTGTGCCTATATATGACAAATACTAATGATGGTTGTCATGACCAATGTGGTACCTTTTAGAATTTCTTTGTTTACTTCCTCTTACCTTTTTTTCTTTTTCTTCCTTTTTTTATTATTTTAATTTTGTTATTTTCACTTTCAACGTTTGCAATAATATTTCACAGACTATTCTATGTCATATATTGTGTTTCAATTATGGACATAGTTTTCTTTCAACTCGGTTTGGAGGAATTTTCCTTCAACCCATTATATGTTAATTAAATAGCCTATTCACATGTATTATTTGAAAAAGTCGCATAATTCATTAAAAATGTTATGTAACTAAAAGTACATGTGGACGGTTTATTTATTTGTCATGTAGTGGGTTAGAGGAGGATTCCTCCAAACCGGATTTAAGGAAAACTATTTCCTTCAATTATTATGCAAATGTAATTAATAAAGTAACTTTAACTTAAAATAATAATAATAATAATAAAGTAACTCCTGGCTTCATTAATTGGTTTACTTTCACTACTATAAACAGTAAGTAATGATGAAAACTGAAAAACACGTAAGTACCATGAGAAAATAAGACATGCAAACCATATTTTCCGGTCAGTGCTAGATGATCTTTCCAGCTCTTCCATGAAACTAGTGCACATGCACCCACTAAGCAAGTTAGATGTAACATGGGCTAGAGCCAGGAGTACAGCTGCAGCTAATCCAAGCTTAAATGCATCACGGTTCGATTCCTTACACTCAATTGTTCGTAGCCTCATACGTGTGACCTTTATGGAAACAAAAGCTCAAAACTAGTGTAATTGAAAGAGGATAAAGAAAATAGTTAAACTGAATTCGTAACTTAAAGTATAAAATAGTTATAATTCTATAATATTATGATGTCAGAATGATAAACAAAGAATAAATAGGCATCATTGTATAACATTAGCAAAAAAGAAGAGGGCATATTGTATAACTATATATTCCCAGGTTAATTAGACATATAAAAGAGTAATTGTGTACCTTGTTTTTGGCAAATTCAGCTTCAATGCTAAGAATACCAGCTGCAACGTCCATAGCTACAAGTACTAGACAAACAAGAACAAGTATTTTTGCCATGCCTGCAACTTTAAAGCTAGCAATAGAGATATATAGGCCGTTTGAAGAAGAAGAAGAAGAAGAAGAAGCTGAAAGAGAAAGACAAATAGATGGGCTTCACTGACTAGTCATGACTGAATGAGTCATAGGTAGTCCGAAGTGGGGAACACTTAGGTCCCACCACGGGATCGATATTGATTTTGATAAAATTTGTGTGTTTTGTGGTAAATATTGTGTCCGTATTGATAAAATATGTGTTTATTATTGTAAAAATAAAATGTGTGAATTCTAGTAGAATTAATAATAGGGTAAATTACACTTTACCACCCTGAACTATCACCCATTTTTCACTTCACCCCCTAAACTTTAAAAAGTAACAATTGACCCCCTAAACTATTAAAATTGCACGGCCGTTACCTCCTGATGCCAAAATTCAGTTAAAATAGACGGAATGGAGCCACACGTGACACGCACGTGCTCCCGGCCCCACCAGAATTACTTTACCAAATTAATTTTTTTCAAATCCCCGAATTGCCCTTACCCCTTAACCAAATCTGAGATAAAAACAGTGTTATTTAACTTATTTAACTTTTTTTTTATTAATTATATTAAAAAATCCAAAATATATATTTTTTTCAGAAAAAAAAAATCTTGAAATTGTTGGGAGAGGACCCATGGAAGAGCAACTTTGCTGGGTTCTTTACACACATCATTCATGTGAGGCTTTTTTCCAATCAGATCTGCTCATCATATAAAAGAGAAATGCTAAAAAAAAATAAATGAAACCAGATAGTAGGGGGCGGGTTGGTGGCGCGGCCAGCTGACCTGGGCTCTGAGAAACAAAAATGATAAAGAGCGGGTTCGTGCGGCGATTGAGGCGAATCGGTCTGAGAAACCAAAATGGGTTGAAGATGGATTCGTGAAGGGGTTCGTGCAGCGATTGAGGAGAATCGGTCTACGGCTTGACTTGCTGCGCCGAGTTCGGTGATTGCCGGTTCTCTCTCTCGCTTTCTCTCATGGATCGAAGGACCCGTGGTCGAGTTGGGTCGAGCAAGGAGGCGAGGCTGCGATCGGAATTTGGGGTGGACGAGGTCAGCTGCGATCGGAATTTGGGGTGGACGAGGTCAGCTGCGATCGGAATTTGGGGTGGACGAGGTCAGCTGCGATCGGAATTTGGGGTGGACGAGGTCAGCTCCGACGATGAGGATGACGAAGGGGTTATTTGCTCTGTGTTTGGGGATTTCTGGGTTAAATGTGGATTTGTGGGTTTGATGTTTTAGATGTTCATGGATTTCTGGTTTCATGTTGTTGTGGATTTTTGTTTCAAAATTTTTTATCTTATTTTGGTGATGTTTTGGTGTTTTCATAAAACTAAATCAAAGGGATTTCTGTTTTTTTTTTTAATCTGAGTTTTGATTTATTGTTTGTGGTTGTTTAGGGCATGTTTTTAGATCTATGTTGCTGCTGGGTTAGTGTTCTTCAATGTTCTTAATGTTTTTCAATTTTTTTTTTTTTTAAATTTGGAAATCATTTTCTGGATTACTTTTTTTTATAAAAAAAATACATTTAACGGCAAAACATTAAAAGAGAAAACAGAAAACTGAAATTGAAATGAAACCAAACTTAGAGGAGTGAATTGAAACGGTCAAAATTTAGAGGACTAAATTGAACTTTGACCAAACTAAAAGGATGTAATTTATAATTTAGCCAAAAAAAAATTATTTTTATTATTATTAACGCTTAAGATTTCACAAAATAAGTTAAATAACACTGTTTTTATCTCAGATTTGGTTAAGGGGTAAGGGCAATTCAGGGATTTGAAAAAAATTAATTTGGTAAAGTAATTCTGGTGGGGCCAGGAGCACGTGCGTGTCACATGTGCCTCCATTCCGTTTATTTTAACTGGATTTTGGCATCAGGGGGTAACGGCCGTGCAATTTTAATAGTTTAGGGGGTCAATTGTTACTTTTTAAAGTTTAGGGGGTGAAGTGAAAAATGGGTGATAGTTCAGGGTGGTAAAGTATAATTTACCCTTAATAATATTTGTGATAAAGTTAACTTTACTACAAACTACACATATTTTACAACACCTGACATACATTTAATTTAAACACACAATATTTTATCAAAACACACATAAATATTATAATTTTTGACATCTTTGACGAGACGGTCCCTAAGAATTTCCCAAAGTTAAGATGGGTATTTACTTTTACCAATACATTTTGTTTCCATTTTTGTACTTAGCGATTTAATGTGACAAAGAAATGAGTTGTAGGCGATTTCTTTGTCTTGACGAACCTTTCTTCTTGCCCTCTACACTGTTTAGTTATGCTAAAACATTAGTAGTTCTGAAATTAACTGGGTACAATATTATTCTTGATACTCCATCTTCATTCTTTGGCTTTCCGAGTCTCAAGTTTCTGCATTTTGCATCAATGAGGGCTGCAAACCCCGACTCTCTCTCAAGACTCCTCAGTTGCTGCCCAATTCTTCAAGATTTGTTTATAGAAGCAAATAATGTAGGAGCAGAAGATTGGCCAGATGATTGGGACTTGGAACAGGAATGCAATTTTAATATCATTGTATCTTCATTGAAAAGATTACATTTAAGTATCGACATTTCGCACTACCAACTTGAGTTAAACACCCCAGCTCTGGAGTACCTTTATTTCAAAGCTATTTGCCTATTTTCAATACATTAGGGAAGACATTGTTCGGTTTTAAAGTTTAGGGAAGAGATTGAAGTAGATCCAATAGTTAAAAGGAGGGAAAATGAAATTTTCCCATATATATATGAAATTCAAATAATAAAAAACTCCATCTTTTCAAAGGCTATATATATATATATATATATATATATATATATAAACTCCATGAAATTATATTTATCATCTTAGAAAGACAGAGAAGCGAAATGAGAAAGTAGGATGGGGAAGGTAGATCGCGCTATCGAAGCTAAGGATCCCAATGGTCTCTCGAATAAACTCGACCTAGGCTCAACTAGAGTCTATCACTAAGGAGAACTTGACGGCCAAGGGCACCCGATCTAGAAGGCCCCTATGAATGTAATGATTGAACAATCAAAGTGTCGTAACTATGGGGTTGGTGGACCGTACTTATTGTTATTGGGCTTAGGTTATCTTTTGAATCTTTATAGGAAAAGAAAAGAAAAGGAAAGAAGAGCAATCCTCTTCATATCTAGCCTCTAGGACTAGGTTTGTTTGCCATTCAAAGTGTTTGATGGTAGGAAACACTTGAATATTGTTAGCAGGCTAAATCTCCATGGATGGAAATCTTGACTTTGACCAAATATGTGTTGAGTTTGAAGTGAATAAATTCACTAAGAAAACACTTTACAAATATTTATGTTCACTCATATACACCAGCTTACAACACATTTACTTTTATATAAGACCACCTACACACACCTTACTCTTAGACACCTATGCACACACACTAGTTTACTTAGCTTCACACTCCTTCACTAATACTTCACTACACTTCACACTAATACTTCACTCATACTTCACTCTACTTCACTAGTACTTCACTACTTCACATTTACTTCACTCATACTTCACTCTACACTTTAATCTTACTTCACACTTGCTTCACACTTACTTCACACTCTTACACTTCACTCATACTTCACTAGTACTTCACACACAAAATGGGATCCATTGCTCCCTATTTATACTAGCTAGAGAGCTTCTAGGACATTCTTGCATAATGGAAAAATCAACTCTTCACCAAGCTTCTAGGACATTCTTGTGTGTGGAAGTCTCTAGATAGTGGTATCTTGTAGAGACTTCTAGAGAGATAGAGAAATTTCTAGAGAGGGTTCTAGAAATTTCTAGAGAGAAGGAGAAAACTCTAGAAAGCTCTAGAGAGAAGCTTCTAGAAAGACTAAGAGAAATTTCTAGAAATCTCTAGACAGAGAGAGAAATTTCTAGAAAACTCTAGAGAAGATTCTAGAGAGAGAGAGAGGTGGTGCTTGATTTTTAACAATATGCATAGCTGGATTATGTTTCTTTGCTTAATTTCCTCAACACCAGAATAAGGTGAAGATTGATGTGTTCAACCGGTTACCACCTTTAAGTCAAGGCAGGACAATATGTCATTCTATCTAATTAATTTCCTGTAAAAATTGAATGATTTAATTAGTTTTCTGTTGGAGAATGAAATTCTAATCTTAGGTCGCTAAATGAAAAGTCTGCATGACAAAGAAATGTAGTAAAAACATGGGGGGACAGAGAGAATAATGTGCTCCTCATGGTCAATGTAATAAGCATGTGATATGATTGTGGCCGTCCTGTATATTAGGATCTTGTGAGACACTCAGAGCAAACAAGCTGCCGCCCTTCCCCACCAAAAAGGTTATCCTATAATGACATGTTTTCTCTTTAATTATCTTCTAAGAGAAGCAAAGGATATAACACTTAAATATCTTGTCTCTAATCAAATAAACAAAAGCTCTTGTCCCCTTTAGTACTGTTGTATGGTACAGGTCTATACGGAATTCACTACCTATTCAAAATGGTTTTTCCTTTTAAATTGCAACCCTAATTTCTTATTAGCCTAGATTCTTGGTCTTAGGGTCTAGTGTTATGCTAAATCTTGTCTGAGATTTGTCGTTTTCTTTTTCTTTCAGCTTTGGAACCTTTATTTAGTTATTTGAAATAAGACAATCATGCATTGGCTGCATTTGGTGTTCATTAAACAATTTCAAGGATATGATAGAATTTTGGTCAAGGGGATGGTACTAGTAATGATTGGGGAGGCAAGGAGGCATACGGTTATCTTGACCTATACATGTTCACAATTTGAAGCATCATAAGCTAAAACTAATTGAAGCTATACGTAGCCTCTATCATGACCATAAAATTAAAGAAACATTTGGTTGCTGGTTGTTCATTGTGGCCAATTGTTACAGCATTTTCCATTAGGGTGACCCACATTGCCACCACATGCCTACTGTACTACATTGGCATGAAGGGCTAAGGTGTTCCTCATCTTAGTGTTATATATAGATTGAGGACTAGCTATTGTTCAAACATCATTTGTCAAATAATTTTGACTCATTGAGTGATTTTGAGCAGTTGCAAAGAAAGCAATGGGTGACATGCAAAAAACTACAAGGTCCATTAGCTTGCCGTCTAGACTACACCCCAATTCGCATAAGATTGGGGCAGAGCTAAACAAGCTGAAGACTTGGGAATTGTCATCACTTTCCTCAACAACTCCTTTGGGAGCTGAGACTATTCAAATGGGTTTGGTTAGGCTTGCAGAGTTGTATATTTGTGTTGAGGAGCTAATTCACTCTCCACTCACTCAGCAAGCTCTTCACAATCATCATGGAAAGCTGGCGGAAGAAGCACTAGATTTATCAGTAGAATTGCTTGACGCATGCGGCACTGCAAGAGACTTATTCTTGATCATGAAGGAACATGTGCAAGAACTTCAATCGGCATTACGTAGGAGAGGTGGAGATTCAAGCATTGAAAACAATATTAATGCTTTTATTTGCTTTAGAAAGAGGGTTAAAAAGGATGTTGTCAAGTCCCTTGGAGCATTGAAGAGACTAGAAAGCCATATTGGATCCTTTATCCAATTGGATGGAGATAGTTATTTATTTGTGGTGATTAAAGTGCTTAGAGAATTAAGTACCATCACAATCTCTATCTTTCGGTCCCTCATGTTGTTTCTGTCAAGGCCGGCAATGAAGACATCTAGTGGATGGTCAATGATGAAGAAATTGATGCTCCTAGGGTCCATAAAATCTGAGACAAGCCACAAGATTTTCAATGAGGTAGGGAGTGTTGATCATGCTCTCTATTACCTCCATGGACAAATCCAAAAAAATGATACCAAGGTTCATGTGCAATTGGCTCGGGAGAGATTAGAGACACTTGATGATGGCATCAAAAGTCTTGAGGCTGGATTGGATGGTCTATTTAGGTGCCTAATCCAACATAGAGTGACCCTGCTAAATATTCTAACATCGTGAAGATATTAGAGCTTTGTAAATTAATTTTGATGCAATTCAAAAAGTGCAGTTAAGATTTTTCACCTTCATTTTTTGTATGCGTCGAGTTTGATAAACTTTTTTGATTCTCGTTGACTATGAAAAACCTTGAATGCAGACAAAAGCTCCACACAAATAATTGAGCACGTTTATGATAATAGTATTAATGTATTATACAATGATGCATAGTTTTATACTACTTAATTCGTGAATATGATCCACCCACCCGCAACTCATAAATTGATTCTTATTGCTTGCTTGGGGCATTTCATAATGTGTACAAACGACAAAGTCGTCCTTTTATGGTCGCAGGGGGCCAAATAGCTCAACAAAGGGCTTTTGGGCTAAAAGATGGTTAAAAAAATACATGCTCCAACAAAAATTGAACATGATTTTCTTCGTTTCATGGTTAAGAGTTTATTTCTTGTCTTTGAAAGTGTGTTGACTGTTATGTTATTTAAAATTTTAAATGACATGACACTAGATACACCTTCTAGATTTGTATTATCTAATTTAAACTGTGAAATGAATTCATTTAAATAATATTGTGAAAAAAACGAATTAAGTGATCCAAGAAAGGAGAAGGTGACTTAAGACACTTAACTCTCTCTAAATAATCTAGGACATTTTATTTTTCTAATGAGGTTTGAATATAAAATAAAATTCTTTTTAATGGTTAGTAACTTTTGTCTAGATAGATTAACAGGAACTATGAATTTTTTTTGTTTTGTTTTTTTAATTTTTGGAAAAACTATTTCAACAAATAAGTAAGAACACCCATCAATCATGGGGACATATTATATTAACTCATATGTGAATGTTGGATCCCTTGTATAATGCGTGCGTTTTATATGATTAGTAAAGTGACCAATAGTTGCCAACCTAGCAATTATGGCCACACCTTTCAACCAAATTGGGCATGACCAGCTAGAGAGTGGTTGGTTCTTGAGAATAATAGATGTTTGTAATTTATATATAAGTCATGAAATGGATCATGATTCATGAGCATCAAGATTATTATTGCCTTTGAATTTAATGTTACAACTTCACTAGTAAGTTAGTTGGTACAACAATGGCGTGCAATAATAGTGTCAGCTAACTCAATCGTGACCAACGTTTTTGCAGTTTGTTAGTACAAAATGACTGACTGAACAACGTTCACATGTCCCCTTGGTGCCTCACAGCCGCAGGGCCAACTATCTGACCCATTTAGTGTTTTGATACTCTATTGGTTGTATTGGAGATGAGAAGAAGCAATGACAGTAATCTAGGGAATAAGCATCAGCTAACTCATGTGAAGCTCAGTATGCTGCATATGGACATGATCATGTTTTATGCAATCTAAAAGTAATAGTACAAAATCATTCCAATAGTATTCAGCAAGAAACGCTCTTAATGTTTTGAAACATATCTCTGTGGCTAATGTGCATGGATATGGCTTGTAAATTGTGAATTTTTACTACCCTGACTCTTTGTCTGACAGGGAATATGGATTATTCAATTAATGTACATTGTAATTGCAATGTACTGCTTGCTTATGAGTTGAATAGACGCATAAAACTGTGGGAGACAAGGAGAATCATGAATTCATGTATATAGAATGAGAGCATGTGATGCTAACGTGTGTTTTTGTATGTAAGTAACAAAGTATTGTTCTCACAATTCATCCAACAAGCTGCCCACTCTATAAATTTTCTGTCCTTCTCATTGTTTGTATTAGGCTAACATCAATTTCCAAGGTATAAGAAATATCTACTGCCTAATGCTTCCTTGTCTCCCAAGACACCAATTGTACTGTCATCCCGACCCTATATGCTTTCCACAATTCATGTGCCGTCTTAGGATAAAATTAATGGCAATTTGGAATATAAAACATTATTAATATGCACCTTATTACTTCTTTGTAAGCCTAGATTCATGGACTACGGCATATTCGTAATGCTATGGCATCTTATTTTTAACTAGCCAAAGTGAGTGCATGGCTATTCATGATGCATTGAAATAAGACATGACTTAGGACCCTTTAGTATTGAAAATGAAATTCTTTGTTATACAAGACAATTCAAAGCATAATATACTAAATTATGTCTGAGAGAATGGTCTGTGATGATTGGGGAGGCAAGGAGGCATACATTACAGCCTAATGGCCTGCACCTAATGTTTACATTTTTATAATAATACCAAATTCATATCAAACCCATACGTTGCATTTCTCATGACCATACAAAATTTAAGAATCAATTGGGGGGTCGTGGAATTGTTGGCCAAAAACGTTACAGGAGAATCGGAGAGGTATGGTGACCCACATTGCTATCACATGGGTACTGTGCATTATAGCATGTACAAGTCTAGGTTCCCTCATTGTGTTCTTATAAATATAGATTCAAAAATTATAGTTCTTCAAGCATAACTTGTGTATTGAGACTTTAAGTGCTCGATATTCAGCTTCTGTACTGGAACGAGCAATTACAGTTTTGAACAAAGTAAATATATATGGCAGCCTCATCTCAATTGTGTGTTGTCCATCAGCCAATTAGGTCAATTAGCTTGCCTGCTAGGCTACACCCTGGTTCTGTTACACTTGAAGCAGTGTTAAACCGCTTAAAATCCTTCCAAATTTCCTCAGTTTCAACAATTCAAAGTGGTCTAGTGGGGCTTGCAGAGTTGTACAATTGTATGGAGGAACTCATTCATTCTCCTCTCACCCAACAAGCACTTCTGCGCTATGAACATGGAAGGCTAGTGGAACAAGTTCTTGACAATTCAGTCACATTGCTGGACACATGCGGCAATGCCAGAGACATCATTTTCACAATGAAGGAACATGTCCAAAGCCTGCAATCGGCTTTACGTAGAAAGCGTGTAGATTCAAGAATCGAAAGTGATATTCATGCTTACATGTGCTTTAGAAAGAAGGTGAAGAAGGACATTGCTAAGTGCTTTAAAGCATTGAAGCAAATGGAAAGCAAAGCTGATTCCTCTACTCCACTCTTGGCTTCAGATGATCACCATCTATCAATGGTTGCAAGTGTTCTAAGAGAAGCAAGTGCCATTACCATCTCCATTTTTAAGTCTCTTTTGTTATTCCTTTCCATGCCCACATTGAAGACAAACACTGGTGGGTGGTCATTGATTTCAAGATTGATGCCAATGAGATTATTGTCAAATGAGAAAGGACAGAAGATTGTCAATGAGGTGGGGTGTGTTGACATTTCTCTTTGTTCCCTCCATGGACATCTAAGAAATAATGATGCCAAGGCTGAGTTTCAATTGGCTCAAAGGATGTTGGAGAC
>OU015765.1:32013826-32047639 GCA_907173295.1 Fagus sylvatica | reverse complement strand
GTAAATGTAAAATTGCTTTTGTCTATAATTAATAGATTGGTATCTAGAAGATAAAAAAAATGTTCAACTTTTTACCCCCATTATGTTCAAATAATGCTCTTTTGGAAGTTGGATTGCTTCAGTTTTCCATGGAACAAATGAATGCTACAAATCTTGAGTCTCATGTTTGGAATTTGGATTCTCATGTCTACAGCATATTTTTATAATCTTTATAAATTATCCTGTGACCAAATTAGTAGTCTCGTGGAAATCCATGTTTTTTAAATAATTATCAATCATTTGGATAAGAATCTAGCTACTCATGAACTTGGAGGGGTAGGTAATGTAGTCTTTAAGTTTCGAATAAAGAAACACAACTGGAGTATGATCTCGATCGGGCAGAATGTTCTGATCAGGGGTTGATACCAGAGCTTGCCTAACATGGCATCTCGGGTGATTTGGGCCTTAGTCTAGTAAGGTCTCGTCAAAGTAGAAGTTGAAGCTTCTACAGGAAATCAGGAAGCCAAGAAGAATTATCTTACTAACATCGAAACAATTTAGCAATAAATGCGTGATTTGTGTAGAGTGAGGCTTTAATTGTCTAGCATTCAATGCTGGGTTTACTAACATTCAGAATTCATTGCCTCATTCATTGAATCATCATCATCATCATCTATCCCAGTATAAATACTCCTTAAGAAGATAGGAATTTGTTAATTCTGGAAATAAATGCATTTAGTCTTTTTGTCTTAAAAATGCGACTCAATTGTTTACAAAACCTTCAGAGGATCAAACTAATGCTTCTTGTTCCCCCTTTCCCTGTCTATGCATCTTCCTCGGTCATCCCACAAGCTTCTAATATACAAATGATTGCACAATGTCGAGTTGCTCTCACTCTTCCGATGATACAAACAACATGAAAATAGTTGTGTATTTTTCTTCTGATGTTCGTGTGAGGTTTGATTTTATTTTGTGAATAATATCATCCTAAGAATCTCTCCCCTCCATTGGTGTCCTACTACCAGCATCACCAGATTCATCATCATCCCATATACGCATTCTATCTAATGGCCTCTCCACCCAAACACTTACCAACTAACATTCTCCTAGGCTTAACACCATCCCCGGACTTTGTTGACCCCCAAGCCGCAAACTTCTTTTGTGATGGCAAAATGGAGACCTCTCCAAACAAATCTTACAATCACTCAAATCAACATTATACACATCTTGTGGATCCCATTCAAGATTGGCAGCAGGGATGACACTGGTGGATAATAAGTTCCATTTTGTTCACTTGGATCCTTACTACAATTCCCTACACAAAAACTCCCATCATCCCATTTGAAAGATCCATGTCCTTTTGGCAACCCATCTTCCCAATACCCTTCATATCTATTCCCATTAGTCTAAACAAATGTACATTTACCACATATTTCTCTGTTCTTCCATTCTCCAATATAAGATATGGTACTGCTAATTGATGCATTTTAGTGATCTCTTTTGAAGATTGATGGCTGTGTTGGGTTTGCATTGTAGGCCTCCTCCAATGAGAGGATGACTATATTTCTTTCACTTCTCTGTCAAGTAAAAACCCCTGCTCCCTCTTCATCTCTCTAGCACAATTATGGCCTCAAAGAGTTTTAATTGCAGAAAATATGTTTTGTTGCAAACATAAATCAAAACATGGTGAAAATCCATCTTGAAGACTCTGGCACAATGGTGACAGTAGAAATAAATCACAACATTGCCTTCATAGGTGGATCGACATTTTTGTCATAAGTTGACAATGGGCAAAATAAATGAGTGTTCCCTTCGTGGGCAAAATAAATGAGTGTTCCCTTCGCAGAGCCATATCTCAATCCCATCCAATAAATTCACATTCAAAGTATTATCTTGGAATTAAAACCACACAGCTCATCCTTTAAGTCTTGAAGTTCATGAAGCGAATATAATTTCTTGTCATTAAAGAAGCACATTACTTGTCACATAAGCTAAAGGTCAGTAGCATGCTTAGTTGCTTATATATATATTACCGAGATTCAAGATTAATTAGTAGAATAGAGATAATGGGCAGATGTAGAAGTAGACCCGATCCATGTTGCATTTGATGTTTGGCTGAGGCTCTGACTTTCTACTGAGCTTGGTCTTATGGTCGGATCAAACTGGTCTCTTAAGGCTTCAAAATTCCATTCATTACCATAAACACTTGGATCCCTGGCCAATTCATCAACAACTGTCCAGCCTTCAAGCAGGCCTACTATGACATTCATGGGGGGCCTAAGCGCTGGTGAGGGATTAGTGCATAATAAAGCTAATTTAATCATTCTAAGTGCCTCTTCCTTGTGGAACCCAGGCTCTAATTCTGGGTCCACTAATTTCATCAAATCCCCTTTCTGTTGTAAGTCTTTGGCCTGAAGTGAATAGGAACACCAAAAAAAAAATGAGATTTAAAGTTTTTTTAATGATGTTTTCCAGGTAAGTAAACAACAGGCCACCAATTTAAATGATTGGAAAAAAAAAAATAATTAAAAGTTAGTAACTTAATAAAAGAATAGCTTTGTTTTTATTAAAATATTGATAAAGCAACTATTAACAACATTTTTCTGTAAAGTCATTCCTTTCATATATTTGCCAAAATTGATTGACTTTCTATTGTGTTGAAATGCTTAAACAATATGTAAAGATATCATCAGCATATCACTTTGATTTAAATGAAGACAAATTAGTTATGCAACTTGAACTTTGAACATGCAAGAAAAATATACTGCCCAATCAGTCAAACTCTTACCCAATCTAGAAGGGATACATAATACTCGTCTGGTCGATATATTATGTTCATCCTCCCTGCAACAATTTCCAATGCACCAACTCCAAAACTGTAAACATCTGCTTTGTAGGTTAAATGACCCGATAAGACATATTCTGGCGCTATGTAGCCTCTGCAACACATACATTAAGTTATGGCATTTGGTTCATTTTTATGGTCCTATGAACTTCTAAAACCAAAAGGCCAGCATCAGTCAAGTTTCTAAGCGCAAGATTAGCCAATCTACTGTTATACATGCAATATTGCAATAATAATTACTTTTTTTTTTTTTGACAAATAATATTCACACAATTAATAAAGCCACAATAATTGTGTTTAGCTTCACTGCACTAGAGGCGATAACAAAACAACAAAAGCAACAATAATAAGAAAATTAAAATAGAGAGACTATGTTTTCTTTAAGTGGCAAAGTGGATCCAAGTGCTTGAGTTACAAATGGTATAAATAAAAATTTAAAAATTAAAACTTTCTAATCATTTATTACATTTGAAGTTGGTGGTTCTTTGACAGTTGGCAACATTTCAAAATGAAAAATAATATACGTTGTTAACAGTTGAGCTGACTCGAAGAATGTTGCAACTGAGATCCACGTCAGATATTTTAAAATTAAAAATATATATGAATTTAAGTTTTTATATAATTTATACTATTAATAGTCACCTTAGGCCCCAAAATTCATTGAGCCGGCCCTGGGTATACTTCCAGGGCAACAACCCAACACTACATACTATAAGATTAACATCTATTCATATTACCCCATAATCAAGATCTGCAGAGGTGATGACAAAAATAGGGAAAAAATAGACTCCAAAAAGAAGTAAAGAGGGGACAAAATAAAGGAAGGTAGCTCACATTGTTCCAATAATTCTGGTGCTAATGTGGGTGTTCTTCACTTCGTCAAGCTTGGCCACACCAAAGTCAGCGATCTTAGGGTTAAGGTCCCTGTCAAGTAACACATTTGCAGGTTTGATGTCTCTATGAACAATTTTCAGTGTATGCAAGTAAGCCAGACCTCTTGCTATACCCAGACATATTTTTTGTCTTTCAGGCCATTCCAATTTTAACTGGCCATCCAACTGGCCATCCACAGGACCTGAAATTGTTGTTCAGAACCCAATCAATGAAATTTATCATTAGTGTGTGTTCCTCATTCTTCTAAGATCAACATAAAATGCATGGTAAGTTATAAAACATTAGCTTACCAAACAAAGCCTTTGCAAGGCTATTGTTTTCCATGTACTCATATACCAACAATAATTGTTTTGCTTCAATACAACATCCATACAATCTAACAAGATTTGGATGTCGTAAACCAGATATCATGCTTATTTCATTCACAAATTCACGACTTCCTTGCGTTGATTTTGAAGAAAGTTGCTTAACTGCAATTATAGTACCATCTAATAATATACCCTGCATCAGGAATAGGAAAATACACATTTTTAGGTATGCATTTCTTCAGGTATTTCTCCATAATGTCAAAGGACAATAGATGAATAGAAAGCAAATATCATAAAAGATATAATCTAGAATAGAAAAAGATTGTCAGATACCTTGTAAACTGATCCAAAACCACCTTCCCCAAGCTTGTTTGCAGCATTGAAGTTATTAGTTGCAGCTTTTATTTGTCTATATGTAAAAAAACTAGTGTGCAGCTCTAATCCTCTTAACTCTGTCAGGGCATCAGGCTAAGATGTCAGACTGCATCTAACAATATAACAAAGACCAATTTTAAGCAAATATTTGCATGCCTCTCGACTAGTACCTTTAATTGGCACGTCATGACCCTGTATTTCCAGCGGTGTGGTATTCCCGCACTGTCGACAAGGAGTGATTGGAATCTGAACCTTCTCCTTCTTCAACTTATTTTCCTCTCGAAAAGCTTTAAACTCCTCCCAAATCATCTGCGAAATCTGTGACGTATCCTCCAAAATCTGCGAAATCTGCGATGTATTCCCCAAAATCTGCGACGACTTATCCTCCAAAATTTGCGAAATCTGCGACGTATTCCCCAAAATCTGGGAGGACTTATCCTCCAAAATCTGCGAAATCTGCGACGTATCCTTCAAAATCTGCAACGTATCCCTTTTGATCTGTGCTGGCATATGAACCCGACAGAACTTCACAATGGCCTTATCCAATTCGGTAAGTTGTTTTGAGTGATGGGCTTGGAATTTAACGCTCCACCCTGAGATTGCCGAGCACGTACGAATGAGCTCCTCGGCCTTCTTCATATCTTCGATCAAGCTCTTTGTTTCCTCTTCTGGGCGACCGAGTTCTCTGTTTAATCCGCTTATCTCTTCCACCACTGGCGCTAAAAGATCTAGATTGGATTCGAGGCTTTTGAGAACGGATTTGAACATAAGGACTTTGCTTCCCACATTCTTAACCGTGTCATGCAACACCGCAAATACCTCTCCAAACGCTGCTCCCAGAACAGCCCCTCCAACAAATACTGCTACAGCCATAACTTTGCTTTGCAAACTGATTAACACGCTCCAATATAATAAGAAAAGAAACCAAAGATACTGTATCCAATATCTTTGGAAACCCTGTTAAGAAACAAACACACTTAACACATGATGATGACATAACAAGGAATAGGCCAACACCTGCAAAAAACTATAAAATTGGAAACCGATTTAGATTGTTAACTCCTTCATTTCTCCTGACCAGTTTCCTTTTGCTGTTAAGGAAACAGAGCAGAGAATCAAAGTAAAGCCATTTGGAAAACAAAACAATCAAAGGGGAATAAAAAGACTTAAGTCTTTAGTAATAGATTTATGTTTATCTCTGCAATTGCGCATGTAATGTCATGATGGCACGAACCTGGAAGTTTCCAAGTTTGAACACGTTGACGTTTTTTTTTAAAGTATGGACTTAGAAGTCAGAGCTTTCGAAGGGAAGCAACTAAGCAAGCATCAATTCAACTATAGGAAGATTCTTAGTGCCCATTTGGTACACTTTTTCAAAGGTATAACGCGCTTTTACCACTGTACACTTTTTGAAAATTATTTATTTATTATTTTTAAATGTAAGCGCGTTTTTGGTCTAGAGCTTCCCTGCTTTCTTTCTCAAGTGGTTATAAATAATTCATTTTCCACCTGGCACAAGCTTGCAGACACAATCTAACCCCTTCAATTAGATGGCCCCAGCGAGAATTGTCTAGAGACTTCGATGATAAGGCATGAAACAATCTTGCATCAGCTATATCTATTTCCACATCAAAAAAGCCAATCTCTCCGGCAAACATTAAGGCTCGTGTCAAGCATAGAAGCCTTCTAGCAAACAGATCACCACCTTCGGGCCCCGCAGAGCTAACAGCTGCTAAGACTTGCCCCTCAGAATCTCTAATAATGATCCCCCAGTTTACCATTTGTTGATGGTCATTTTTGCGGAACTAATGGTTAATGTAAAGCCAGTAATCCAAACCTAGTTTTTATAATATTTATAAATCATCCTGTGACCAAATTAGTAGTCTCGTGGAAATCCATATTTTTGTAAATAATTATCAATCATTTGGATAAGAATCTAGCTACTCATATGAGCTTGGTGGGGTAGGAAATGTAGTCTTTAAGTTTCGAATAAAGAAACACGATTGGACTATGATCTCGATCGGGCAGAATGTTCTGATCAGGGGTTGATACCCTAGCTTGCCTAACATGGCATCTCGGGTGATTTGGGCCTTAGTCTAGTAAGGTCTCGTCAAAGTAGAAGTTGAAGCTTCTACAGGAAATCAGGAAGCCAAGAAGAATTATCTTACAAACACCGAAACAATTTAGCAATAAATGCGTGATTTGTGTAGAGTAAGGCTTTAATTGTCTAGCATTCAATGCTGGGTTTACTAACATTCAGAATTCATTGCCTTATTCATTGAATCATCATCATCATCTATCCCAGTATAAATACTCCTTAACTTAAGAAGGTAGGAATTTGTTAATTCTGGAAATAAATGCATTTAGTCTTTTTGTCTTAAAAATGCGACTCAATTGTTGACAAAACCTTCAGAGGATCAAACTAATGCTTCTTGTTCTCCCTTTCCCTGTCTATGCATCTTCCTCGGTCATGCCACAAGCTTCTAATATACAAACGATTGCACAATGTCGAGTTGCTTTCACTCTTCCGATGATACAAACAACATGAAAATAGTTGTGTATTTTTCTTCTGATGTTTGTGTGAGGTTTGATTTTATTTTGTGAATAATATCATCCTAAGAATCTCTCCCCTCCATTGGTGTCCTACTACCAGCATCACCAGATTCATCACCATCCCATATACGCATTCTATCTAATGGCCTCTCCACCCAAACACTTACCAACTGACATTCTCCTAGGCTTAACACCATCCCCAGACTTTGTTGACCTCCAAACCGCAAACTTCTTTTGTGATGGCAAAATGGAGACCTCTCCAAACAAATCTTACAATCACTCAAATCAACATTATACACATCTTGAGGATCCCATTCAAGATTGGCAGCAGGGATGACACTGGTGGATAATAAGTTCCATTTTGTTCACTTGGATCCTTACTACAATTCCCTACACAAAAACTCCCATCATCCCATTTGAAAGATCCATGTCCTTTTGGCAATCCATCTTCCCAATACCCTTCATATCTATTCCCATTAGTCTAAACAAATTTACATTTACCACATATCTCTCTGCTCTTCCATTCTCCAATATAAGATATGGTACTGCTAATTGATGCATTTTAGTGATCTCTTTTGAAGATTGATGACTGTGTTGGGTTTGCATTGTAGGCCTCCTCCAATGAGAGGATGGCTGAATTTCTTTCACCTCTCTGTCAAGCAAAAACCCCTGCTCCCTCTTCATCTCTCTAGCACAATTATGGTCTCAAAGAGTTTTAATTGCAGAAAATATGTTTTGTTGCAAACATAAATCAAAACATGGTAAAAATCCATCTTGAAGACTCTGGCACAATGGTGACAGTAGAAATAAATCACAACATTGCCTTTATAGGTGGATCGTCATTGACTAACATGACAACCCTGTTCTGTTTTAAGATAAACACCCTTGAGCTTGTGCTGTTTGCTAGTAACCACTTATCATGAACCTTTCATCATAAATGTGTCTTTCAACCTCAATTATATTACTAATCTTCACTATAAGTATTTGACTATAGAGTCCAATTCATCCAATACATGAACATTTTTTTTTAAGTATGTTAGGCATATTTTAATTGAAATTGGGTTTTAAGTGCTTGTGAATGCTCTAAAGTAAGTAAATTTAGATTTTTTTTTTGCTTTTTTTGATTTAATTGAATGATATCTTATTGGGCTGACTAAATAAATGGATTATTGATAACTGATTATAATTATTTGGGCTATTTTTGTTATTGTTATTGTTATTTGACTTTTTTTAAGAGTTTAATGGGTTGAGTCTAATGGGATTTCAAGTTAGAGGGTTCAATATTTTATCTCAGGAGGTTTAGTACCTATATAAATATTTAACAAAATAAAAAATTACCTATATAATTTTTTTTTTTTTTTTACCAATATGAAAAAATATCTAGGAACTCAGGGGTTCATTTGAACCCCCTGGCCTCATCGTGGTGCCGCCACTGTGGGAATTACACATTCAAAAAATCAAAAGAATAAGCAAAAAAGGCAATGGTGGTGGTGGTGCTCGTAGAAATGTTCTTTGGAAAATACAGGTGAGGCATTCTTCAAAATAATTGAAACCATCATACTTTCATTTAAAAAATAAAATAAAAAAATTCTTTAAAGAAATCATGTTTGAATGGGGACACCCTTTTATTTTCATTTTAATTGTGCATAGAAACAAGAGCAAGACTTTTGAATTTTGATTCATGAAACAGACTGAGCTAGTTTTTGTTAGTAAGTGTGGATATTTTTTTTATGACAGATAAAATCTAATCAACTCACTTAAAAATAAATAGATAAAGCTTTAAGGACTGCACACTATACTTAAAGTTAACTTAAAAAATCTAGCAATTAAGATACTTTAAGAATAATACTATAGGCATAACAATTTCCTTTCTTTTTTTCTTTTTTTGGATAAATACAATAAGATTTGAATTCATGGCATCAAGTTCATGATGATTGCTCTTTATCATCAGGGGAAGCCACCAATTGATTTTTAGTATAAACAAGATTTAAACATAAGTCCCTTATGCAGTGGTGGATCTAGAAATTTAAGTTAGGGTGGGCACCTTTTGATGTCAATTTCAACAGAAATAATATGTATATATTTGTATACATATAGTTTGATGAATAATATATTCATTAAAAACAATGTCAAAAGCCGATATACATTATATATACAAGCCTCCTCACACGTGCTTTGTGCATGTTCAGAAGCTCTTTTTTATTTTTTAGGCAAATTGTAGGTTAATTTGATGATGGATAAAAAACGAAAAAGAAAAAAATAAATTTAATTTCATTGCCATTATAAATTAGAATTTCAATTTGAAAATTACACTTTAATATTGATTCTAATTGCATCAAATAGAAACAAAAACAATCCGAGGAGACCAAAGTCAAGAAAAGACAAATCTAAGAAAAAATTATTATTATTATAAACGTGATATTATATAACTTAGTTAACTTGAATGAGCGAATAAAATTAAAGCTTATCTAATTGACATTGTGAAAAAGAAAAGAAAAAAAATTATTTGAAGAGATCCACCGCCACAAGTATAAGGTAAAACACATTTTGTTTAGTGTGAGATGTAATTGTTGAGTTGGCTTTCCATTGCTTAGTTACAAGTATAAGGTAAAACACATTTTGTTTAGTGTGAAATGTAATTGCTGAGTTGGCTTTCCATTGCTTAATTACAAGTATAAGGTAAAACACATTTTGTGAGAGATGTGTTACTGTTTGGTTACAGGTGTGAGAGATGTGTTACTGCTTGGTTACATGTATAAGGTAAAACACATTTTGTTTAGTGTGAAATGTAATTGTTGAGTTAGCTTTCAATTGCTTATAGTTGGTATTTTTAATTGATATGTATTAATTTTACTGGGCCACATCTTACATATTGTTGGGAATGTATATTCAAAGATTGCAAATATGCTCCAGTGAGAAAGATAGGTAACCTCCACAATTAATTTCCTAATCCAACTGCAACTATCCATTTTAACTATTTATTATCCAGTTAGATATTTTGCAATTCAAATGTTCAATCATCAATGAGTGAGAAAGATAGGTAACCTCCACAATTAATTTCCTAATCCAACTACTACCCAATCATCAATGAGTGAGAGAGAGAGGTAACCTCCACAATTAATTTCCTTAACTATTTATTATCCAGTTAGATATTTTGCAATTCAAATATTCAATCATCAATGAGTGAGAAAGATAGGTAACCTCCATAATTAATTTCCTAATCCAACTACTACCCAATCATCAATGAGTGAGAGAGAGAGGTAACCTCCACAATTAATTTCCTTAACTATTTATTATCCAGTTAGATATTTTGCAATTCAAATATTCAATCATCAATGAGTGAGAAAGATAGGTAACCTCCACAATTAATTTCCTAATCCAACTACTACCCAATCATCAATGAGTGAGAGAGAGAGAGAGAGGTAACCTCCACAATTAATTTCCTTAATTATCCACCGTCCGACCCCCTTCACAACCACATATTTATGCTGTTTTTTCTTCAATTTGTTTTCGACATGAAATTTATAGCCATATAGGCAAACTTGCCTGTAAAAATTTCAACCAACTTTCAGATCTCTTACTTGTCCTCTTTTCGGTAAAGAGGAATGGCCGAGTCTCCGGTGTGGTGGAAAAGAATGGAGACTTGCTCGTAAAAGAAGCAAAAAAAAAGAAAAAAAAAAAAAAAAAAAAGAAGGTAAACTGTGAGGCATATTAGTAGAATTGTAAATAAGGACCTAAAATTAAAAACAAAATGAATATACGTGTTTCATGTATTAACCTTGTAGTTCTTCACACATAGTAAATCCTTATGTATGTTCATTGCAAACCATATCTATGTTTTCAACAATCCTGCATATACAACAACAAAAAAAACCCATTAAAATTCAAAAATAAAATAAAAATGAAAAAACGATGTTTATAGACATTATATTGAAAAAAACACACATAGTAAATCCCTATGTATGTCCATTGCAAACCATATCTATGTTTTCAACAATCCTGCATATACAACAAAAACAACCCCATTAATATTCAAAAATAAAAATGAAAAAACGATGTTTATAGACATAATATAGAAAAAAACAGTGAAAGTTTATCTGTAAGATTTGAGAGTTGAGAGTTTAATCTTTTATGAAGAGAGTTGAGAGTTGAGATACACACTTTTTTGAAGAAAAAAATTATAACGGAATCTTGATTAGTTTTTTTTTTTTTTCCTCGCAAGGCACGTTCTCTCTTTAAAATTATATCCTTTTTTTTCTTAGTCACGTACGGCCATATCCTTAAAATTAGGATGAATTTTTTTTTTTTAAACATTAACTGTTAAAAATTGCTCATTTCTTTTCCTAAGCCATTAAATATACATTTTTTAAAAAAACTGGTGATAACTGTTTTGATACAAAAAACCGAATATTTATCACTTAATGTTTGATTGGTTATCATATAACTTCAAGATAAGGTTGTGTTGCTTTTTTTAATTTTTTTAATAGGGTTTTTAGAAAATGGGAGATGTGAGGGAAAAAAAGGGAGAGTCATAAAAAGAAAAAAAAAAAACGTGGAGTGGAATATTTGAAAAAAAAAAAATGAAATAGTGGAATTTTAAATGTAATTTTTCTTATTTGTTACGTTGAATGGTGAATTTTTTTGGATTGATATTTACTCTAATGAATTTTCTTATCTGTACTAAATTTTTTTTAATAATAGTTTGAAATATTTTATAGTTATCTTTTTAGGTAAATGGAATGGGATAAAGATTAGGTTTTTTTTTTTTTTATTAACTATATTTGTATGGGATAAGAGTTTGAATTCAAATAAAAAAACTAAAAGAAAAATACATTTAAATAGTGGTGTGAGTTGTTCAATTCAAATGAGAAAGAAAAAAAAGTTGAATATGGATATTATGAGAGAGAGAGAGAGAAAAAGAAGATAAAAAAAAAAGAGAAGAGACAACAATTTAAACTCTCCTCTGCTATTAAATAATAAAAAAAAAGTAGTAAGTTAGCCTATTTAATCTTATTTACGTATAGATTTAAAATAAGGTAAACTACACTATTGGTCCTTAACGTTTACCCAAGTTGCGCGTTTGGTCCCTAACGTTTAAAATGGTCAGAAATGGTCCCTAACGTTTCAAAACGATGCACCATTGGTCCTTCCGTTAGTCTCCGTTAACTTGGTGTATACGTAGCTAATGGAATTATGACATGGACAATTTTTAATTGACATGTAATTTTTTTTTTTTTAATGACAACTAGGATATGACATGGCATACCCATTTAAAAATAACTCAACTTAAAAAAAATTAACCCAATCCAAATAAAAAAAAAACCCACCCAAATTAAAATTAACCCACCCCACCCAAATCAAATTAACCCTAAAATTAGATTCTAACGTTATCTCCCTTCTCAGCCTCTTGCCTCTGCCAAATCAATAATTCACACGAGCATATTACCATGAATGCCACATCAATCATTTAGAGATGAGCAGCAATCAACTTAATCCAATAAAAAGTCTTGAATCATCCCTGAGTCATCCTATATTCCTATTATATTTACAACTAGCTGGAATCCAAAAGATAATATATATACTACTGGTCCATTTCCATCAAAATTGCGATAAGAAAGGCACCTGCTTGCTATGTCTGCCTGTTTATATTTAGATCATACAGCCTTTCTCACGCTGTCAGCTTCTCTAATGTGATTTTAGGCCGGAGGGCGAAACTGCTCAATGTCTGTCGAACCATTCTTTGTGAAATTTGTTATGAGCATATTCATCATCTTAGTTATTGTTGACTTGAATTCACTCGGCTTGCGCTTTACAGCCTTATTTAATAAATGGGCAAAATTAAAGAGAGGAAAGAGAGGAAGCAGAGGCAAGAGGCTGAGAAGGGAGATAACGTTAGAATCTAATTTTAGGGTTAATTTGATTTGGGTGGGGTGGGTTAATTTTAATTTGGGTGGGTTTTTTTTTATTTGGATTGGGTTAATTTTTTTTGGGTTGGGTTATTTTTAAATAGGTATGCCATGTCATATCTTAGTTGTCATTAAAAAAAAATTATATATTAATTAAAAATTGTCCACTTTATAATTCCGTTAGCCACGTATACACGAAGTTAACGGAAACTAATGGAAAGACTAATGATGCATTGTTTTGAAACGTTAGAGACCATTTCTGCCCATTTTAAACGTTAGGGACCAAACGCGCAACTTGAGTAAACGTTAGGGACCAATAGTGTAGTTTACCTTTAAATATGAATCTATATATATATATATATATTTATTTAATTCAGAAAGCAGTTATAAGGATAAGGGATAATGAGAGAGAAAAAAGGGACAATCAAACCACCATTTAAAAAAAAAAAAAAAAAAAAGAACGTGAACGTGGAGTTGTTTCAAACTCTATTGATCCTAAAACAAATCAATAGATTTTAAATATGGGGTATTTTAGCGTGCACTAAAATGGACAATTTTCTATATAGGGATGTGACTATTATAGTATTATATCATTTTTTCGAGGACACATTATTATTTGAAATCAATGATTAAATTAGGAAAGTTGGAAGATGTGAGGGATATTTTTGACAGTACATTAAAGTGGACATGAGGACATGAATCCTCTTAATAGTATTAGATAAACAAAAAGTAACAAAAAATAAGTTCATTGTAACCTTTTACAATTGATTTAGACGTGTTTTCATATAACCATAACAAATCTCAAAACTCAAACCAAATCTAAAATCCCAAAACTCAAACCAAATCTAAGAGCAAATCCCAAAATTCATAAATCAAATTTAAGAACAAATTTCACAAACTAACACATCATAAAATATAAAATTCAACATTTTTTAGGCTTTTGCTTTTGTTTTGCTACACAAATAAAACTAATAAAAAATACTACACAATAACTCCTTACTATTCAATATCCATTGGACCACAAAGGATAGACATAACAGACAAAGGCAAAAAGCACACTACGCACACACTTGACACTCGGTCCACCACAAAAAATCAACTAATAAACTAAAACTAACCAAATAAAATGAAAATCAACTAATAAACTAAAACTATTTTTCTTTTTCTTTTTTGAGATAACTATAAAAATGAAACTATAGTTTTCTTTTTTGAATAAAATGAAACTATAGTTAAGTACATACAAATAGACTATATATATATAAACTATCAAATTTGGCAAAAAAAATAAAAATAAAAAAACTTTAAAACCAATGCCCATGAGGACCCACCACATCCTTTCATTCTTTTCAAAGGAAACACTGTTTCTTAAATTCAAAACTTATATAGAGTAGATCACGTGGGGCTATGAGAACCACATAAGTTATAAGCCTGTAAGAGCATTCGCACAAGACTCCTTATATTTTTCTTCAAATGGGTTCTAAAAAATCTACTTTTGCTCAAATAGCTAAAACACTATTATACCAGACTCCCTATTTTAACTTTACTATTCCATTTTTTAATATATCTTTATTATTATTATTATTTTTTCACAACTCCCGAAATACTATACTATAAAAAAGCACTACTACACTAAAAAAAAGTCTTTTTTATTCCCCCAAATGATGAACAGTAGCTCCCTCAAACGAGGGAGCAACTGTTCATCAATTGCCCATTTTCAGCCGTTTGAGAAGTTTGGTGCTGCGTGTTTTGCGCACCTTCTCCTCAAATTTGGCTGTTTTCAACCAATTGAGTCGGCTTGTGCGAATGCTCTAAGTCTTCTTCTTTAAACGTAAGTCTTCTAAAGTTTTCCTTTTTCTTGTTTAGTTTCAATTCAGACTCTCTCCCAAGCGGCATTTCTTTCTTGCCTTTCTCTTCTTGGCATCGTAAACCCAAAAGAATACACTCATCTTTGTCTTTTCACTCAGTGGAGTATTAAACCTGCCTCTCTTGATGTACATATAGTAGGTAATTTTTTTTCAAAAGAATTTGAGGGTGGGCATAAGCTGGCTCTGCTAGTGCCCTTATGTGATGACAAAAGACTTTACTAGATAGGTTAACTGAACCCGCTTAATCATAACAATTTTCATAATAGTTGAGTTGATATTTTTTTATTAATTCTCATTTGGAATTACCACAAAAATCACTTTAGCATTTATCATTCACAACTTAATATTTCAAATTTGATATGTATATGAGGAAATTCATAATATGATCATTCAATTATTTACGGTTTGGTCTTGTAAGTCAAATGAGTGATTGATAAGTCTACCCATATTTCAATACCCAATTTCTTTTTGACTAAATTAATACTCTATTCTCACTCACAGTGTTGCGATAGTTTCAATTGGGAAGTACAAACTCCAAACCCCAGCATTTCCCAGCTATACCTCCACAACTTTGTGCTTTGTTACTTAGAATGGCTGAATCAACCTCTAACCCAGAAGAAGCAGCCGTGGTCGACAGAATCAGCAATCTACCGGACTCTATCCTCTCCCATATCCTTTCGTTTCTCACAACCAAAGAGGCCGTAGCCACTAGCATTTTGTCGAGCAGGTGGAAGCCTCTCTGGACTCATGTCCCAAATCTTAATTTGGACGAAGATGAATTTAAGAGGATGCGGATATCATCAGATGAGCAAAGTCGTAATGCGGATATCATCAGGTACCGTTTTACGTTTGAGCATATTGTACCTAGGGTCTGGGCTCTTCGCAATGCGAATCCCCTACGAAAGTTTCGTCTCCGCTGGCGTTTGGTTTGTGACCCTATCCATGTGGATACATGGGTACGTGCCGCGATTGCACAAGGTTTGGAAGAGCTCGATCTCGATCTCGATCTTCCTCCTTTCCAATATTACAACTTGCCTCATACCCTCTTTAACTATGGTAAAACATTAGTAGTTCTGAAATTAAGTGGGGAAATTTTTTTTCTTAATTCTCCATTTCCATCTTCATCACTAGGCTTCCCAAGTCTTAAGATTCTGCATCTTCATTTTGTCACGTATTCAAACCACGACTCTTTCTCGAGACTCCTTAGTTGCTGCCCGGTCCTCCAAGATTTGTCTATAGAAATAAAATTCGAACCGGAATGCGATTTTGAAATCATTGTACCTACCCTGAAAAAATTACATTTAAATATGGATAGTCTGATATACAAACTTGTGATAAACACCCCAGCTCTTGAGTACCTTTATTTCGGAGGTTTTCTGTATGAAGAGTTATTGTTGGAAAATCTGTCCAACTTAGTAAAAGCGGTACTTGATGTTGATCATGACTACGAATCTAATGAGACTGATGAAGAATATGGAAAATTGGAATGGAACTTAATCAGTCCACTCAATGGTGTTAAATCGCTGTATTTGTACAGTCACACCACACAGGTAAAGCACGTTTTTCATGTTCTATTATTAAATGGTTGAATAGTGATATTGCTTATGTTATGAGTTGTGACTTTGTGATTATTATGTTGTCATGCAGTACCTCTGCAGGTCTTCTGAATTTGATCTTCCCATGTTTCATAATTTGACTTTCTTAAACTTTTGTGTTCGTTCATGTATGTGGCATGTGTTACCACTCTTTCTTGAACGAGTTCCTAATCTTGAAGTACTTATCTTAGATAAGGTATGTTAATTACACATGCCGATATGTAAATGGATGGACTCTTACCACTTTTTCCCGTCATGGATTGAATTAGTTACTATTGTGTATTCTGTTGTCAGGAGATGAGGAATTGTCCGTATTCTCATGAGGAATGTTCCATTACTCTTGAATGGATATATTACGAGGCTGTCCCTAAATGCGTGTCATTGCACCTTACAGCTTTTCATTTTAAAGGATTTAAAGGGTTTATTGATGAGCTGAAGGTTGTTGAACAAATCCTAAAGTGGGCAAGAGTCTTAAAGAAGATGACAATCTCTTCTTGTCCTCTAGATTCGGAGACAAAGGTTTGTGTTCTCAAGGAATTATTGATGTTCCCAAGGCAATCTGCGACTTGTAAAATTGAATTTAACTGATTCCTTCACTGGGGTGACCATCGGTGATTCTGATGTGTTCATAAGTGAGGGGATGTGGCTTGCTGGTGTGAAGATTGCTGCAGAAGTGGTTACCAAGTAGGAGTGTGGAGTAGTCGCTTTTGTTTAGTTATTGTTTGTTATTATAAACATTAGGTGGTCCTAGCTTTTTAGCATTCATGGTTGAGTTAGCCGATATTTAGGAAGTTGTGTCCTTTTATGTTTATGAATGTTGCACTTTGTGCATAAAATCTGTAACCATGTCATGGAAATAGTATCAGAGAAACTTTTGTTAAGACTTAAACTCTTGGATGGAAGGAGGAAGGGTGGATCTATTGATTGAGGCTGTGTTGGAGAGAGGGAGAGATCCGTGAAGTTTTGTTCATGAGATACTTTACATCGAAAGTAATCATTCATAAAGGATTTGTAGTTCAAGCTTATGAGAAGTGTTTATGCAGGTACAAATTCCAATCTTTTGAGTAATTATTTTTTCATTATACCCTGCATTTTTTTATAAATATATTTTAACTAAGTGTCAGATTTTCAGATTTTATGTTAAATTTATCTTTTGAGAGATATCCATATAATATTTTCATGCATCATGTAGGAATTTCATCTAGTATGTGCATATTAATTTATTCATATGTTCATGCATTTTCGTGCATTTCAAAATGTCAATGCATCTAGATCATGTAGCATATTCATCCTTTCAATTGTTCTCTTTCAATGTGTTATCGTGACTAAATCTTTTGTTTTCTTTTGTTGATTTCCAAATTAAGCAAACAATGAATGCATTTGAACATTTATTTTTCTGTATTTAATGCTTTAAGTTAATTGTGTGTCAAATGATTGAATCATTTTTATTGCGAATTGTATCCTAAAAGTTTGATCTTAGATCAGGCGATCTAGATTAGGCTGTCTTGTAATTTACCTTTATTTTCTCTTTTCTAAATTACTAGGAGATAAAGCATTGTATTTTTTTCATTAGAATGTATTTAGGACCAAAGCAATATAATCTTCTTTTCTTTGACATTCCATGTAATTGTACCATTTAATAATGAAGATAATTTATTTTGAGTTTTACTTAAATTCAAGGAATTGTTCAATAATGTATAGTTAATTAGGAAACCAATATTATACTTTAAAACTCCAAATTGAATTAGTTATAGTAAAAGGGTCTTCTACATGGACATTTGAAATATTAAATTTTTCAACATCAATTGTAATGAATGTTTTTTCAGAAAGAAAAGATATATGACATGTGAATGATTCATAAAAGGCTAAATTCAACTAATTTCTAATGTTACTCCTAAGTTCTGCTTTAAAGACCCAATTCATGAAAGAATACTCATTAAGCTGACCTCTACGTTCAGCCTGTTGTCAATCTTAATGTTCTGGTGCCATCATTGTTGGCTTCCTAGCATCTCCTCCACTTTGAATCTAAATGTTGTCACAAGGATGCATCCTGACCAAATGTTAGTTGGGTTACTATAGTTCTTTCTAGCAAATTTGGCCTCCGTATTTACATTTTGTTTAATGATATAACTGCCCTTTTAAAAAAAAAAAAAAAAAAAAAATTTTTGTTTAATGATATAACTGCTCTTTTAGTAGTCCATTATATTCTACACAGCAAATCTATTGTGAGGTGTGAGCTCTCTTGCTCCTATTTACCAACCTGCCTTTGATGTGGATCTGCAGCTTAATTCATCCTTTTCCACATTGCATTAGTTGACTATTAAAATTATTGCTACACTTGGATGCTTCTAAAGATCTTTTGGATGTGAGTGATAGCTCTTTCTTTTTTTCCCAATTTAAGATCTTTAAATCATGACAACTTTTGAGGGAAACACAATTTTGTAAGTCGGATTGCTTAAAAATTTGGATGAAATGTAGATTACAGGTACTACTATATTTTGAATGAAGATCATGTCACTTGCACCTATTTTTCTTATCCACCACTTTTTTCAGTTTCTAATGCTCTACTCTGCCGCCCTTGAACCTCTTATGATCTAGTCAATACATTTTTTTATGGTCTTATCAACAAAAAAAAAAAACATTTTTTATATGGTTATGATGTAGTCAATGCATGATACATCAGGTATGTTATGTCTAGTATAACTGTTTTGCTACAATTCTATCTATTTTAAGTTCTTATAATTTTAATTGTGTGTGGTTCGGTTTGGCTAATTGAATCATGCCACCCTTTGCTGACATATCATCAAAACTTTCAAGAAAGCACAAAACCTTTCTTATCAACAGTAAATTTTTAAGGATGAGAGAACACACAATAATTTTTCTGTAGAATTTTACTGATAAATGAAGCAGAAGAACAATAGAACATCAATGCATTAGAATACAATTTTCTTTGTTTCTTTGATGCAGAGTCGCTGCTCTGCACAATGCAGAGAACCTTTTTGTTTTTTGTTTTGATACAAAGGAGTGCTTTTTTTTTTCTTCATTTTACCAAGAGACTAACAGCAGATAACATTTATACTTGATAAGATAGAATTCTTGATACAACCAGGTAGCTCTTGAGAATACCAACAACCATTAAACAGCTACTTTGATTTTTGAAAATTGCAAATTACTTCTTCCTACACCTCCTCTAAATTTTTTATTTTCAGTTTCTTCTTAAACCACTAAAATCTTTCAACTAAAGTTGCTTTGGTGCGTATATCAGCTGGTTGATCATTGGTACTGAGGAATTGAAATTGAATCTCTATTTGACTAACCAGTTTTCTGATTAAATGGTTCCTGAGCTCGATGTGATTTGTTCTTGCTTGAAAAATGGGATTTAGTCATTGCGATTGCTGACATATTGTCACAACAAACGACTGTAGGCTCTTCAATTCTTTTGTACAAATCTGCCATAATTCTCAGTAGCCAAACAGCTTTATTTTGGGATGTTGTAACCTTGGCTGACAAACGACTGTAGGCTCTTCAATTCTTTTGTACAAATCTGCCATAATTCTCAGTAGCCAAACAGCTTTATTTTGGGATGTTGTAACCTTGGCCACTATCAGTTTATATCATATATTGTGCATTCATCACCATCAAACAAAGGGGTTAGGGTTTTTCCTGAAGGCGTGTCCTTCCTTTTTGCTTCCTTGTGGAGCTCTTCTCTTCCTTTGTGAAGCTCTTTTCTGCCTTTGTGTTGGTGTGTTTAGCTTCGTCACTCTCTCCTCTTTTATCTATCACTCTATCATCTTCTATTTTCTTGTAATTTCTCTCCTATTCCCCGAAGTTTTACACCTACTTAGTTATTTCATCTCATTTTCTCCCTAGATATTGTCCTTCTCTTCCCTATAGTTTTCACCTTTTTTTCTGGAATTTAACATCCTGAATCTATTTTGCTGAATTTGGAGAAGCATTTGGCTCTGGGCAATATCGTCATTTTGGTTTTCTGTACAAGGCTATTGGGTTGGCTAGAAGGAAAAGTAAAAGCTTGATGTGGAGAGGATACCTTTAACTGTTACCTTCAATAATTCCTGCGATGGGTTTATAATCTGTTGATGATAATTGTAAAATGCCACTGCCAAACCCAAAACTTGCCTTGAGATAATCTGATAAATTTTGTTTAGGATGGTGGTGGAGGGATGGATGCATAAGGGGGAGGAGGGGGCAGGGGTGGTGGCGGTCTTTTCTCTCTATATGACAGAACCACAAAACCATATACCACTATTTGTCCATAATTTGGATGGCATTCTTGTTAAGGTGGTGGTTAGAGAAATTAATGTGTTCAAAACCAAATGAGAATCTACCTATTTTATAGACACTCACGCACCTTTCGGTAATAGGCATATCCAATCGTGAAGAGACATGTTCCATCCAAAAGATGTAACTTTTACACAGAAACACTGTTACATTTTTGAATAAACACCATCCAAAAATGTTGTGTTGTTCCTTTGAACATAATCAATAAATGAAATGAATTGCGTAAATCACAAAAATATGCATTAAGCATTAATATTTCACTAGAATTGTATTTTACCTCTCGTTGGCGGTTTTTTATATATCTTATAACATGAAATTTTACTTGTTATTGTTAATTCCATAAAATTGAGGGGACCAAGTTGAGACACAAATTATGCCGCACTTTGGAAATATACTATTATCTACGAAAAATTTATCAATCGATGCAATATACTTTTGGACACGCCATTCCAAGGATACGACAACCTAATCACCCGGTTATTATCTTACTAGTTTGCACTACTAAGTAAAATAGAAAACTCTATAATTTTTCTTTTTTGCTAAGTAGGAAACTCTATAATAGTAACATCAACCTCCTCTAAACAAAATGTTACCTGGATATAACATAATTATAGAATTCTACTTGTATAAAGTAGTTCCAGGGTCAAACCGATTCCAATACCCTAGGCTTTGGTGGGGGTGGTTCTTTGTATCTCTGAAGTCTGAACACAGTTTGCCATAAATATTAGTTTCTATGGGGAAGTTCATACGGTTATGGACCTATTCAAAGTTTCAAACCACGGTATATATAATTCTCACACATTAAGCTTATGTCTCAACAAAACCTGAATGGCTTGCTTGGTTGAATCAACCTCTAAACGCCAGAAACCCTCTGATTCCGAAGAATCAAACCTGGTCGACAGGATCAGCAATCTACCAGACTCTTTCCTCTGCCACATCCTTTCATTTCTTCCAACCAAAGAGTCCGTTGCCACAAGCATCTTGTCTAGCAGATGGAAGCTTCTTTGGACTCTTGTCCCAAATCTTGACTTTGACGTCGATAAACTTACGAAGACATCAACTTCCTCGTCATCAGATCAGTTGAATCAATGCCATTTTAGCTTTGGACATATTTTGTCCAGGGTCTGGGCTCTTCGCAATGTGAATAGCGTACACAAGTTTATCCTCAAGTGGAGTACTGATTGTGACTCAATCCATGCTGATTCATGTGTCCGTGCAGTGATTGCGCGTGGCGTGGAACAGCTATATCTCGACCTTAATCCTAAACAACCTTTCGAGTTTCCCCGTAGCCTCTATTTTTGTAAGACACTTGTGGTTCTAAATTTAGAAGGTGAGCTTTTAATTAATCCACCTTGTGCTTCTTCTCTTCCGAGTCTCAAGACCCTGCGTCTTATTTGTGTAACATATGCAAACGATGACTCTTTATGTACACTCCTCAGTGGCTGCCTGGTGCTCCAAAATTTGTTTGTAATAGTAAAGTGGGAGATCGAATATGAACTTAAAATCATTGTACCTACACTGAAAAGATTACATATCCATATTAGTGTTCAGGATTACATACTAGAGATAAACGCTCCATCTCTTGAGTACTTTTATTTCCGAGGTGAAATGAGTTCACTCATTTTGTTGGAAAACCTGTCCAACTTAGTTGAAGCTGTAGTTGATATTGGCGTAGATGAATTGCATTATATGAAAAAATTTGGAATTTGGGTATGTGACTTCATCAGAGCACTCTGCAACGTTAAATCCTTGCATTTGTACGAAGACACTACACAGGTAAAGCACATTTTTCATGGTCTATTATTAAGTATATAGCTGAACAATTCTAGCATAAGCAGTAACATTGTTGTTTGAGTTCTGATTTTATTTTTTCTTGCAGTGCCTCATCAATTCTTTTCATATTCATCCTCCTATGTTTCATAATTTGGCTTGCTTGAACTTTCGTTATTGTTGTAATTGGCATGCGCTACAATTTGTGCTTGAGCGGACTCCTAATCTAAAAGTGCTTGTCTTTGAACGGAGGAGCTGTTCTCATTATGAAACTTCTGATTCTGATTCTGATTATGAGGAAATAAGGATTGACAAGCCACACAATGTTCCTAAATGTCTGTCATCACAACTTACAACTTTTCACTATAAAGGATTTGGATGGGCGGAGGATGAGTTGGAATTTGTTAGATATATCCTAAAGAATGCGAGATTCTTGAAGAAATTGACAATCACTTCCAAATTTCCAGATTCAAATGTGAAGCTTCGTTTGCTTAAGGACTTATTGAGGTTTCCAAAGCTCTCTAGGATATGTAAAATTGCTTTTGTCTTTAATTAATAGATTGGTATCTAGAAGAGAAGAAAACAAAATTAATCAAGAAGAGAGAGTGATTGAGAAGGTATAAGTTAATCTATCATTAAATCAGTTCAACTTTTTGCACCACAACCATTCAGTTCAAATAATGCAATTTTGGAAGTTGGATTGCTTCAGTTTACCCTCATGGAACAAAGGAATGCTACAAATCTTTATGCTCATGTTTGGATTCTCATGGCTATCTGTCTTTATAAATCATGGATTCCCAATTCTACCACACTTTTATCATTGTTCCAAATCCATCCCACGTATTTCATAAACCATTTTAGCTGGTTGATTTGTACTTACTGGTTCCAAATCAAATTGCACCTTCTACCACTATATGTTGAAAATAAAAATTACAATACATCTGAACAATCTTACTTGCTGTTATTAAAATTGACAACTTCATATTTGTTGGATTTCTCAAGTTTTTTGTTTTGTTTATTTTTTATTTTTGCTTTTGCCACATATTTGTTTTTTGCTTCCCAACTTCCTCCTTAAGTAATCATAAACTCCTCTCATCTTGTAACCGCTGCTAGCTTTGTTAGCCAGATTACTTCAACGTTTTGGTATATTATGAACAAAATGTTATCTATTCTTTGTATTTGTACACTCACATGCACCTGCAACATGGTTCTCTTCTGCCTCTTCCCAATATCTACTCCTTGGTAACCCTCCAAAACTTTGAATGACATCAAGATTGAAAGTAGATTTCTTTGACTTCAGTTATATATAGCATGAAGTACAGTATTTTGGGTTTGGTCTACTCCTATGCATTGATAGTTCTTGTCTAGCCACTTTTCAATTTCTGCTTAGAATCCCTTCTCAGATTAATATAACATTGGTAGAAAGACCCCCTCTGGGTTCTTATTAATATGTTAATCATGTAAGATGCTTGATATTTAGCTTAGGTAATGTCTTGAGGTCATTAAACCATGAGAGACTCACTTCACAAATGAGGAAAAATAATCAAGTTAGTAAAAATGTAGTCAAGTTTGGAGCTTTTCTTTTCCATCATACTATCATATATAGTAATTACTATTTTCTACTTCTTTAATAGTTCAAGTTTTATATTGGCTTTTTTTTTTTTTTTTTTTTTTTTTGATAATTTGATAGTGGTGGGAGGGAGATTTGAATCATGGATGTATGGATATACTATGAGGTGCTAGTTGCTAGTTAAGTTACAAGACTCTTAGCTTTTGTATTGGCATTAGTTTAAGGTATGTTGGTACAAAAATTAGATAAAAGTTTAAAGGGTGTAAATTCATTTTCCCAAAATTATACATACTTAATATTGAGACTCGTATGATTAAAAATATTTTGACACATTGTAGGCAAAAGTAAAAAAGGGTCTTAATTAATTTTATAGCACATAATGGAACATTGGGTCCTCCATTCCTCCTACCTTGGTTATTACTTTTCATTAATTAGATTAGGAAAAATATCATAAATAAATTTCTACATAATATAAAACACAACTTAATAAAGAAAAAGGTAGTGTTCCTCCTATGAACATAAATTAATAAATGAAATGAATTGCGCAAATCACAAAATATGCATTAAACAATCATATTAATCTAGAATTGTATTTTACCTGATTGGATTTTTTTATATCTTATGATATGAAATTTTATTTGTTACGGTTAATTCCATAAAATTAAGTGGCACCGAGATGCAAACCATGTCATATTTTCTAGACAATATGTCTACGGGATAATTTATCAATTGATGGAGTACACTTTTGGACACGCTGTCCTTAAGATATAACTATTGACAACCCTTTCCATTATATTAATTACTAGTTTGTAGGGCAGAGCTACGAATTGTTTTTAGGGTGGGTTGGAATTGGATTGAGTTAGAACTTAGAATTGGAATTTGTGATTGGAATTCAGACTGGACTAAGGCTAGGATTATTTTAAAAAAATTTAAAAAATTTAGCTATAAAATTTAAAATAAAATAAATAAAAAAATCAATGGCCCAGTCAAAGCTATTGAATGGCTCAGCCCCGGCTAGTTTGCACTACCAAGGAAGATAGGAAACTCTATAATAGTAACCTCCTTTCTACCCAGATATAAAATACTCTATTAGTATTTGTAAATAACCAGAGATGAGAGAAGAACACAACCAATAATAAACTTCTTTGTTGAAATACAAAATATCGCTCAAGAGTTACTTTACAGACACAACAAATTCTTATAACATTTTCACAAGAAGCAGATAAGTTAGTTCATCACAATTCAAAATAAAATAAAAAAGAGATGATACTTAGACCCATCACAACCCAAAACAAACTTGTTGTGAGAATTTGTTGTTGTGTTAGTAGATTTTCTCATCTCTCAAACATTTGGCGGAGAAGAGTCTTTTTATAAGCTTTGTAAACTGTTAACTTATACAAAGAATAAATAGGTCAAATGAAAATGAGTTTAAAAATAAAAGTTTAATACGGTTGTAACTCTTAAAAAATAATTTATAAGCCCTTCTAAAATAAAAATAAAAATAAAAATTGTACCCAAAAAAAAAAAAAAAAACCTCTCTACCAAAAACCATTCAATGTGTAAAAAATTCATTATTAAATATTTAACTTTTCAATTAATGAAAAATTCATCACAAATATCATATTTTTATAAAAATACCCAACAGGTTGTAAACTAGCAAAGTTGAGATATGTGGTTTATTGGGAAATCAACATTGAACATTAGAACTCCAAACTAAATTTGTTAATATTAAAATCGTTTGTGAATGGATATTCGAAGGACACAAATTAAGAAATATTAAATCATTAATTATTTGATGTAATGTACACAATTTAATAAGGGTAAAACTTAGGTACAATTTCTTAGGTTAAGTACATTAGGTTCCTCAATTGCAGGGGCGAAGCCAGGAATTTATTTTAGAGTGGGCTAGAATATCAAGTGACGGTACGAGAAAATTTTATTAAATTGAAAGAAAAATACACCTAGTTAGGAGGTACATAATGAACCTTACCTCTCAATGTATATTCTATACATAAGCAAAAAAAAAATGCAATGCAAATACAAAATGCAATGCATATTCTAAAATATAAAAATAACTAATAGTCTAAAATAAATCAAAGTGACTGATATGACATAGTGTAATAGTAATTAGTGTGAAACAGTGAAATAAGTGAAAGCATAAAAGAAGACAATTTTTTTTTTTTTTTTATCAGTAAAAAAGACAAATTGCTGTCAGAAAATAAGAGAGAGAAAAAGAAAGAAAGGGAGAAGAAAGAAGAAAAAGAAAGAAAGGGTCAAAGGGAGAAGAGAGAACCCAGAGAAGAAAAAGAAAGAGAGCTGGTGCCTGGTGGCCGGTGTGGGGCTGTCAGCTGTGGGCGTGACTCACTGACTCGTGAGTCGTGAGGCACCGCACTGAGGCCGTGAGGCACTATTGCACTGAGCAGTGACCGTGACGGCGTGGTCCGTGACTGTGAGTGGCGTCAGACCGCGTGACGGGCTGACGGCGTGAGAAAGATGCAAAACGGCAAGGATGAAAGAGCGAAAGAGAGACTGAGAGAGAGAACCATACCAGAGGGTGTTCCGGCCGGTTTTCCACTGGTGAGGGCTGGCCGGTGGTGGCTGGGTCATGCACGGCAGTCCACAGTGACTCAGTGAGGTTTTTTTTTTATTAATTGATTTTGAGTTTCATTTTTTTGGAATCAATTGGTAATTTTATGTTTAGATGATATTGAAATTGGAATTAATTGGGTTAGGGTTTGTTTGGAATTGCTGGGCTTGATTTTGGGTTTTAAATTGGAATTGCTGGGCTTGTGAATTGGATTGGGCTAAGGCTGAGATTGTGATTGAAATTTAGACTGGGCTAGGTTTTGAACTATTAAAAAAAAATTAAAAAAATTACCTACGAAATTAAAACAATTGAATTCAAACAATGGTTACCAATGAAACATAAACAATGTTATCTTTTTCAAGAATATATAAATTCAATATATTTGAATTTAATTAGGAACATAATATACTTGACCTAAAAAACTGTATTTAAATTCAATATATATAGATAGATGGATCCTGTTAATGAGTGTCCTTAGGGCAATGGTTAAGGAAACATTTAATGCTTCTACTTTATAGGAAGTAGTAAAATTTTAATATTAAAATAATACAAAAATAAATTTTAAGGGTATTTTAGTCTTTTTATTTATTATTTTAATATTAAAAGTTCGTTATTTCCCATAAAGTGTAAGTATTTAATACTCCTTAACCATTGCCTTAAGAGCATTGGTTAACAAAATCCTAGATGGATATGTATATACACACCCATTAATGATTAATGGGTCAGTGCACACAAATTCAAGGTTGTTGAATGTATTTTCTTCTATATTCGTGTATAGTTTGACATTATTTTTTGAAACACGAAACAAATAAAAATACACATTAACTTATATTTCCGAAACCATTTTTTTTTATTTTTTTTAATTGAAACGATAGCTTATATTCCCGAAACACTAGATAACAAAATTCATAGTAAAATGCATGCAACGAAATATTAAAAAAAAAAAATTGCAATTCAATTATAGTTGGAAAAGTGAGGATGATAATGTAATACCAACAAAAAAAAAAATGTGAGGATGATAATGAGAACATTTTGTTTGTATTATTCGAGATTTATAAAAGCCTCACGTTGATCCACCAAATTGAGCATTCAGTAAGCATCTCATGAGTCACGACCAAACCCATTCAAATACGGTGTGCCATAAATAATAATTGACACTTGAGTTTCAAACCCACTATAAATCTCACAAAGCTTGTGCCTCAACCATAGCTTCACAACTCTGAGTTAGAAGAAGCAATGGCCCAAAAGAACAATATTGACAAGATCAGCAATTTACCAGATTCTATCCTCTGCCATATCCTTTCGTTTCTCCCAACCATAGAGGCCGTGGCCACAAGCATTTTGTCCAGCAGATGGACACCTCTCTGGACTCTCGTCCCAAATCTTGATTTTGACGTCGATGAACTTAACGAGACATTGACTTCGTCATCATCAGATCAGTGCCATTTCAGCTTTGCGCAAATTTTGTCCAGGGTCTGGGCCCTTCGCAATGTGAATAGCGTAGAAAAGTTTCAGCTCAAATGGCTGCAGTCTCATTGCGACCCTATTGATGTTGATTCATGTGTCCGCGCAGTGATTTTGCGTGGCGTGGAACAGCTATGTCTCAACATTAGTCATGAGGAACCTTTAAAGTTGCCCCGTAGCCTCTTTATTTGTAAAACGCTAGTGCATCTAACTGTTGGAAGATATTTAGGGATTTGAGTTTGAAAAACAGAATAGATTACATGTGGTGGGGCGGATATTTAGGCATAATTATAGGGATATGTTGACTTACTGTTATTTGTCAATTATTTTCTTTCCTTATTAGATTCATTGTTTAGTTTAAATATAGGTTGCTCAATTGAGATGAATATACAAAGAAATTCATTCATAAACGTTGACATGGTATCAGAGCAAAACACAAAACTCAAATCCCTAAATATCTTCCAACACTCCCCCTCAAGCGGGAGCATAGATGTCTCGGATGCCCAGCTTGTCTTGCATGTCAATGTGCAAACGAAACGAGGCATCCTCAGTACCTGTGACAGGTAATCCTGAGATAGTCTCTTCCCTTGAACCTACTACTCCTGTTGATTCTCATGTTGATGATTCTAATATGCCTATTGCTTTGAGAAAATCTACTCGTACATGTCCTTCTATATATAGATACCCTATCTCTAACTATGTGTCTTCTCACCGCTTATCTCCATCATGTAAAGCTTTTGCAAACCAGTTGTCCTCTGTGTCTATTCCAAAAAATTTACAGGAGGCTCTTAACAATCCAAGGTGGAAAGCTGCCATGGTTGAGGAAATGGAAGCGCTTCAAAAAAACTCTACCTGGAAATTAGTTGAGCTACCAAAAGATAAGAAGACAGTTGGTTGTAAGTGGGTATTCACCGTGAAGCACAAGGCAGATGGTTCAATAGAAAGGTTCAAAGCGAGATTAGTGGCCAAAGGTTACACACAGACCTATGGTATAGACTATCAGGAGACATTTGCACCAGTGGCAAAAATCAATACTATTCGGGTCTTATTATCTTTAGCTGCAAACTTGGAATGGCCCCTTCAGCAGTTTGATGTGAAGAATGCTTTCCTTCATGGGGATCTAGAGGAGGAGGTATACATGGACTTTCCTCCTGGTTTCTCTACCTCCTCAGAAAGCGGAAAAGTATGTAGATTGAGGAAATCCTTGTATGGGCTGAAACAATCTCCGAGAGCTTGGTTTGGCAGATTCACTCACTCTATGAGGAAGTACGGATATCACCAGAGCCAGTCTGATCACACTCTTTTCTTGAAACATTCAAATGAGGGTAAGGTTACAGCCTTGATTGTGTATGTAGATGATATTGTGGTGACTGGAAATGACATTATGGAGATGGGAAAGTTGAAGACATATTTGGCTAAGGAGTTTGAGATCAAAGACCTTGGCACTCTACGATATTTTCTTGGCATTGAAGTTGCTAGATCAAAGGAGGGAATATTTGTTTCTCAGAGGAAATATGTCCTGGACTTATTGGTTGAGACGGGGATGTTAGCTTGCAAACCTATTGATACACCGATTGAACAGAATCACAGGTTAGGTGAAGATGTTGATGATACTCCAGTAGACAGGGAGAGATACCAGAAATTGGTTGGAAAGCTTATTTACTTATCTCATACTCGCCCTGACATAGCTTTTGCTGTGAGTGTAGTAAGTCAGTTCATGCATGCACCCTGTGAAAAACATATGGAGGCTGTGTATAGAATTCTTAGGTACTTAAAATCTGCACCAGGGAAAGGTCTGATGCTCTACAAAAATGGTCATTTGGAAGTGGAAGGATATACTGATGCTGACTGGGCAGGATCTATAACAGATAGAAGATCGACTTCTGGGTATTGCACGTTTGTGGGAGGGAATCTAGTCACATGGCGTAGCAAAAAACAATCTGTTGTGGCTAGATCTAGTGCAGAAGCAGAATTCAGAGCCATGGCTCATGGGATATGCGAGATGCTGTGGCTGAAGGCTATGTTGAAAGAGTTAGGAGTCCATTCTAAAGATCCAATGAAGCTTTACTGTGACAACAAAGCTGCCATTAGTATTGCTCACAATCCGGTTCAGCATGATCGTACTAAACATGTTGAAGTAGATAGGCACTTCATCAAGGAGAAGTTGACAGAGGGATTAATTTGCACTCCATTTGTGAGGACTGAGAATCAACTTGCAGATATCCTGACAAAGGGAGTATCGAATAAGATTTTTAATTCGGCTCTTGACAAGCTGGGCATCCGAGACATCTATGCTCCCGCTTGAGGGGGAGTGTTGGAAGATATTTAGGGATTTGAGTTTGAAAAACAGAATAGATTACATGTGGTGGGGCGGATATTTAAGCATAATTATAGGGATATGTTGACTTACTGTTATTTGTCAATTATTTTCTTTCCTTATTAGATTCATTGTTTAGTTTAAATATAGGTTGCTCAATTGAGATGAATATACAAAGAAATTCATTCATAAACGTTGACACTAACATTAAGAGGTGATATTGTTATTCATCCACATTCTGCTTCTTCCCTTCCGACTCTCAAGACTCTGCATCTTGAACATGTCAAATATGCAAACGACGAATCTCTCTGTAGGCTCCTCAGTTGCTGCCCGATCCTCCAAACTTTGCACCTAAGAACATTTGATATCCAACGCAGAATTAAAATCATTGTACCTACATTGAAAAGATTACATATACATATTTCTTTCATGAATATCATACTTGAGATAAACTCTCCGAATCTTGAGTACCTTTATTTCAATGGTCATCTGTCTCGAGTTGTTTTGTTGGAAAAGCTGTCGAAATTAATTGAAGCAGTTGTTTGGGATGATGATAATGGAAGAAATAGAGCAGAGGACTTCATCAGATTACTCAATAACGTTAAATACCTGCATTGGAAGAGAATTACCACAGAGGTAAAACACCTTTTTCATTGTCTATTATTAAACAGCCGAACACTTCTTTGACAAGTAGTAATATTATTGTTGTGACTTGTCATTATTGTGTTGTCGTGCAGTGCCGCATCAATACTTATATAATTCATCCTCCCATGTTTCATAATTTGGCTCGGCTGAACTTTCAAGGTTGTTGTTGTTATTGGCTTGTCCTACAATCCATGTTTGAACGGGCCCCTAATCTAGAAGAGATTGTCTTTGAACCGAGGTTATATTCTTGTAATGTAATGTGGAAATCTTTTTCTAAGTATTTGTTCGACATGCTAAACTGTGTTCCTCGATCTCTGTTATCACACCTTACAAGTTTTCATTTGGAAAGTTTTAAATGGTCTAGCGATGAGTTGGAACTTGTTAGAGATATCCTAGAGAATGCAAGATTCTTGAAGAAATTGACGATCACTTCTAATCTTAAAGATTTGGAGGAGAACTCTGTTCTTCTGAGGGAGTTACTGTGCTTTCCAAGGCTCTCTAGGAAATGTAAGATTGCTATTGTTAATTAAGAGAATGGTAGCTAGAATCTCAAGAACGAAGTAGTAAAGAGAGAAGAATGAGGAGATTAAGTTAATCTATTATTTTAAGGTCATTTCTTGTGATTGTGAGTTGTGACAATCTATGTACCTTGACCATCATCAGTTTAGTAAAGTTTGGAATTTTTGCACCAGAACCTTCCTGTACAAATGAATGTCACAAATCTTGATTTCTTACTTTTATAATGGTTCCAATTAATGGACGAGAAATTTTTCAGTCCACTAGTGTTTCCAATTCTGATTCCCACTTACTTCATTCACCATTCCAACTCGTTTACATGTTCTCTCCAGTTGTCATTTATTTAGCCATTAGAGCCTGGAAGGTTGAATACTTCTTTAGGTAAACTGGTGCCACAAATTCTTCTATTGCAATGAAAATAGGGCTTGCCAATGATACTTGCATCAAATGCCATCTTTTAACCCCAATGGTCAACGGATTCAATCTTGTACGGATGTGTATCCCTAAAGAAATAAAGAAATGAAAATAAAACCTGCATTACATCTTAACAATGTTGGTTTCATTAAAATTTACAGCTTCATGTCAATTTTACCAACTTCTACTTGGTATCACAGAACTCCAAAGTCCAAACTTTAAAAGACAGCTGGGTTGAAAGTCGATTTCTTTCACTTCTGTCCATCACCACAAAGCAAGATAAATGTTCTACCAAATCAGAGGTAGTAATTAAAATGGAAATTTGATATCTCTCATTAAAGCTAATTAAACATTTCGATTTATTGTTCCCATGTCAATACAATAGTTGTTTTCACAAAATCATAGAATTAAAAAATAGCAGATACGCAATTGAGTCCCATCAAATGCAAAATAAAGATCAAGGCAAAGAAAAATCATACATCAACAGATAGTGTGCATGCTGTCAGAATGACTCTAAGATTGAAAACCAATTTAAATTATGGATATAATTTTTTCATATCGTTACAACACCATATTATAGATCCAGTTTCTTAGATTCATAATTATAGATTTATTACATAAAATGTTGGTTGAAGCTGTATGCTAATAACTAAAAAGGAAGAGGTTATAAAAAAATATTCGAGTTTGCTCAAATTGTCAAGAGGGAGCTGCCTTCCTTGAGAGAAAAAACACACTGCCACCTTGAAATTCGAAGTTCCTCGTCAAGGTATGTGGTAAGCAACCATGATTGTTCAACATTGGCTGCATTGCTTTTTGAGAAAGAGAACTTCAGTGGTGGTTGGCGGGAAATGGTCTTTGCAACAAATGAAGTTGTGTCTTGAACAGAGTGGATAAAGCCCTTGTAGGGTGCAGTGTCAAAATTTATTTATTTATTTTTTGTGTTCTAGTAGTACTGAATAATTTTCTGTCAGATAATTGGAAAGAGTCTAATACCTTTTTCAAACTTGATCTGAATAAATGGGGAAAAATCAAGAAACGGTCTAATTAAGAGTAAAATCCAAAGCTTCAAAATTCTCTAATGTATGATAGAACCTAGTTGTTAGTGGAAAGTTTTTTGTATTATTCAAGATTCATTAAAGCTTATCCACCGAACTGAGCATTCAGTAAGCATTTAAGTGACCAAAACCCATTCCAATGCCCTAGGCTTTGGTGGGTGTAGTTGATACTTGATAGTTCCCTATATCTCGAACACAGTGCCATAATTCTAGCTTTTATGGGGAAGTTCATACATTCATCCATTTATTCAAGAGTTTCAAACCCAGCACTATAAATCCATCCAATTCCTCACAAAGCTTGTGCCTCAACAAAACCTGAAACTCTGAAGCAATGGCCCAAAATAACACCCGCAATAGAATCAGCAATCTACCAGACTCTCTTCTATGCCACATCCTTTCGTTTCTCCCAACCATAGATGCTGTAGCCACAAGCCTTTTGTCCAGCAGGTGGAAGACTGTCTGGACTATCGTCCCAAATCTCTACTTTGACATCGATAAAATTAAGGCGATATCCAATTCATCATCTTCAGATCAGTACCATGTTACCTTTGCGCAAATTTTGTTCCGTGTCTGGGCCCTTCGCAATGTGAATCGCGTACAGAAGTTTCGCCTAAAGTGTCAGTATCTTGATTTTGATTCTATTTATATCGATTCATGTGTCCGTGCAGTGATCGCGCGAGAGGTGGAATACATACATCTCAACATTGGTTATGATCAACCTTTAAAGATGCCCTGTAGCCTCTTTATTTGTAAAACACGTGTGGTTCTAAAATTAAAAGGTGATATTTCTGTTAATCCACCTTGTGCTTCTTCCCTTCCGAGTCTCAAGACTCTGCATCTTGCTGGGTAACATTTT
>OU015765.1:31988826-32008826 GCA_907173295.1 Fagus sylvatica | reverse complement strand
CAAGCGATGGTGCCATAGCCAAATCTGTCTTTCCTTGTTGTTAACCGTATGGTGCATGTGATTGGCTCTGCTCGGACTGAAGTCATCCACGTAGTATAATCCCCCCCTCTTAGTACCACGCCCAATTATCTCCTTGGTGAGAATATCCTGAAGGAGACAGAAGGTAGAATACATTAATACCACACAATTGAGATCAGCAGTAACTTGGCTTACAGACATCAGTTTATTAGAAAGAGATGGAACAAGTAAAGTATGAGATAATGAAAGAGAAGGAGATAGAGTCACAGTTCCAGCCCCTATAACCGGATAAGTGACCCCATTAGCATTAGCAACATGACTTCGTCTCGGCGGAGTTATATAAGAGAAATCATTGGAATCAAATGTCATGTGGTCTGTAGCAGAGTCGAGAATCCAGTTGTCATCATCATTGTGAGTAGAGCTATGAAGTGTGTTACTGCAGTTACCTGGATTATGTGAAGATTCTACTTGGGAGGTGAGGGATAGCGAAGGTTCACCGGTGACCATGGCAACTCTCCCTGTGTTGTCATCACTAACGGGAGCTTCATGTTTTTTCTGTGCCTGAAGATCATGCCACCAATTTGGATATCCATGTAACTTGAAGCAAGTTTCACGGGTATGTTTGGCTTTTTCCACAGTGAGTGCATTTCATGCCATCAGATGGAGCCTTAGATTTGGAGGGTGGATTTGACTTTCCACTGCTTAGAGAAAGAACCCCTGTTTTTGGTGGTGTATGATAGTGGCCTGCCTTGATTCCTTTGGATGCCATAACCACTCCAGGAGCAGTGTCTGCACCTGATGTCATTACCATCTGCCTGACATCTTCCCGTCGGACATGAGCGTAGGCCTGCTCAACTGTAGGAAATGGTTTTAGCTGGAGCACATCACTCCGAGTCTTATCTAGCCGGTCATCCAATCCATCGAGGAAGATATAAACTCGATCTTCCTGTAGAATTGAGTTGTATTTCTGAATGTCACTAGCGCATTCCATTGGGTTAGGACGACGAAAATCGATTTCTCGCCATAAGCCTTGAAGATCATTGTAGTATTTTTCAATGGATCCGCCAACTTGTTTCGTGCGAGTCACACGACGCCGGAGATCATAAACTTGAGACGTATCTGTCCCATCAAAATAGGTTGTAGTAGCAGAATCCCAAACCTGTTTTGCAATTGGGAAGCGAATGAAATTAGCAATCAAGGAAGAGTCCATTGAATTGATCAACCATCCCTTTACTATGGCATTTTCAGTTCGCCATCTCCTGAAAGATGGATCGGTTTCCAGAGGCTGGGGAGAGTCTCCATTGATATATCCCAACTTGTCTTTGCCAGAGATATACATCTCAACAACTTGGGACCATAAGGCATAATTGGAGCCATCCAACTTGATGCCGATTGGAGCAGTCGAAGAATCAGCAGGCGGTGGGTGTGGTGAGGTCTGGGATCTGGTCAAGACTTCTGTCATTTTGGTCGTTAGGCTGGTAAGAAGTGATTCGGTCTGGGGGTTGAGTTGTTGCATCAGATCAGTGGATTCTGCCATGGATCTGAGCCCTTTTTTTTCTGGTCACGAGGTGGGTTGAGCAGAGGTCCTAAGAACCTGCTCTGATACCATGTTGTAATGGAAGGTTTTTTCTTTTCCGTATATTTTCTTCAGAATAGAGTGCAGTAATATATAGGTACAGAGAGGACTTTTAAGGGAGCTATTCTAGGCAATACAACATCTTAGTCAATACAATATCTTTGGCAGAGATTGTGGTTGACCCTTGAAGTATGGGATTTTACATTAAAGCAGATTCCTATAATATCTTAGTCAATACAATATCTTTGGTAGAGATTGTTTTGTCTAACAGCTCACGCCAACACAAATAACATGAAAATAGTTGTGTATTTTTCTTCTGATGTTTGTGTGAGGTTTGATTTTATTTTGTGAATAATGAAAAAGAACAAAATAATTAAACATCAAATATACTTTTATTTGTATTCTTAAGGCATTGGCATAGCCAGGATATGACTTGATTGTCGTTCATTTGAATACTAAGATAACCAACAAAAAGATAGTTTATATTTATTATATTGTGTTTATCTATTACGGATTGTATCACATGAATAATCAAATTTTTTCAAAGTCGAAATTTCATTATGGAAACATTTTTGAATTGAGATCTCATGCAATTGGTATTGCATGCAATACTAATTGAGTGGTTGAGATTGAAAGTTAACTTCTTAACTTTCAATCTCAACTACATAATAAAAAATTGTTAAAAAATTCAAAAAGCAATACTTTTTGAGTATTGCATGAGATCGCAATCCAACATTTTTAATCTATTTATACTATAATGTAAAACCGAAGTTTTTTAACTTTTTGTTAACTTTCTAAAATTTTGACACATCAGCTTGAGTCCTTACAATTTTCCACATCATCGTCATTTCTTTAATATTTATTTATTTGATTTTCCCTCCATCTCTTTGTCACACTTTACCTGATCCCTTCCTCCTTTTTTTATGATATATCTCTACATGTTCTCCTGCCTTCAGTTTTTACTATGCACACTGCTTATTAGCCTGCATAATACACACGCTAGGTTTCTCTTCTTGCCTTCTCGCAAAGACTTCAAATTGCAACTAGAATCTATATTGTGTCCCAGATTTTTGCTCTAGAACAAAGCTCTTTGGGAAAAAGGTGCTTTGCGTCTTCTTCCAACCTCTGCCACGGACTTTTCGCAAAGTGAAAACGAGACTGCTCTAGAACACCAAGTAATTCTAATGTTTTATGCTTTGGCCTGAAGGTGCTGATTCTTTGAACTTTACCAATCAGCGTACGCATTGATGCACATAGCACGGCCAGTTAATTCCAATTCACTTGCTTTTCTTGATGTTTTGTAAATGCATTTTTTAATACAGACCTTTACCTTTTTGTTCAGCAATTCTTTTACTTTTAATGATTTGGAACTCTCATCTGATTTCACTTAGCTTTTTGGTATGTTAGTGATTTCGAAGCATAAAACTTACACAACAATTAAGGTACACTATCATGTGTCTATGATTTTAAATTCCGAATTTCCAAAAATCTATACCAATTCTTATTTGAATTCGTATCCTTTTACCTACAAGCGAAGGCTGGCAGCTACCGGTTGCAAGGAGCTTAATTCATATATTTTTTTTTTCCTTCAACCAAGGGGGAAAGTCAAACATTGCAACTATGTACTGGAGATTTAGAATGAGTGGCAAGAAGAGGACAACTTACTAATTGTGATTTAACATTTGAAACTTATCTCATGCGATTTAATATATCCCATTGTAGTGATTCATGGTAACAATTTAGCAAATTTTGTTTTTGGATAAGTAAGAATTTAGAAATATAATATGTTAGGATAATTTAATTAGATAACTAATATTTTTTTTTTGCACTTATACTGTTTACCTATAAGCAACTGAGTTTTCATAATTTTTTTAGTAAATATAACATAGTTCATGTATATATAAATCGAGCACGTTTTACTAATACAATGAATATAATAAATATGAAACTATAGTGTGTATATATATACTCTTTGTTTTCTTAAATGTTGTTATATAATCTTTTGAAAACTCATATTTTTCAAGTCATCATTCTAATATATATTTTTCTAATATGGTTTTTAAAGTTACAAATAGTCTTAATCTATGTTAGTTTGATCCAATTAGAATTCATGTTGAAATAGCCCAACACTAAATAAATTTTGATTAAATTAGGATTGAACTTCTCTAAATAAAATCTAATTAAATCAAGTAATTTATTTCCTAAAAATTCTTCAATTTTATTTATTATTTATTAATACTTATTAATTAAACCCATATCATAATTTTATTTTTATTTTTCTAAAACTTTTCCGTGCATTACACAGATTAGCGACTAGTAGTTAGATAAATACTAAGTGCAATTTTCGTAAATTTCTATTGTTTTAGCTAACACTCATAAAAAGTTAAAATTTTAATAATTTGAAACGATACTGTGAATGTTTATATACTTGAAACTTCTGAGTTTAGCTTGAAAATAATATCAAACACTAAAGTTTATTATGTAATTATCTCACAATTTATTGTTTATATAAAAAAAAAAATTTATAAAAGAGAATAAATTATTACAAAAAACAAATTGAGAACTTATTACCATTTTTAATAACTTTTGAAAGCTATCAATAATTTTTTTATTTTTTTATAAAAACTCTTGCTTCTTTGTTTTATGATGGTAATATGAACGTATTAAAAAAAATTGTAATTCAAATAGGGATGAGAAAATGAGGATGATAATTATAAAATCCTATTGCTGAATGCTAATCCACCTATTGGGAAGTTCATACGACAAAGCAATTTACTAATTGCCACATAGTAGGTTAGGAGGATGATTCCTCCTAACTGGAAGTAAATTAAGTTTGACGAACCAACCTATTTCAATATGCGGCGCAACGCTTTGGTTTGAGGAGTAGAAGTTGATCACTATTTCTCGAGCACAGTGTGAAGTTCATAGGTCATTAGGTTATCCAAAGTTCCAATCTCCGACTTCTAGCGCTGTTGGCTCAACAAAAAACTGACCCTAATGGCTTGCTCGGCTGCATCAACGTCAAAACGTCAGAAACACTCTTATCCAGACATGGACAGGATCAGCAATCTACCGGACTCTCTCCTCTGCTACGTACTTTCTTTTCTCCCAACCAAAAAGGTCGTGGCCACAAGCATTTTGTCTAGCAGGTGGAAAACTCTCTGGACTCTTGTGCCAAAGCTTGATTTTGACAGCAGAGAACTTGAAACGAAATCCTCAGATGGGGAGCAAAGTCATAATCAATACCATTTTAATTTTGCTCATATCGTATCCAGGGTCTGGGCTCTTCGCAATGCGAATCCCATACAAAAGTTTCGCCTCCATTGGGATGATAATTTTGACCATATCCATGTAGATACATGGGTTCGCGCTGCCATTGCACGTGGCGTGAAAGAGCTCGAGCTCGAGGTTAACACTAGATTTGGTTCCTTCCCACCTTTATACTTTCCCTGTAGCGTCTTTAATGGTAACACATTAGTGATTTTGAAACTAGGCAGTTTCATTGTTCTTGAATCCTCTCCTGGTTCTTCGTTTGTGTTCCCGAGTCTGCAGATTCTGCATCTTAGAATTACCAATGTTGATTCAGATAGCCACCACGACTCTCTTTCGAGGCTACACGCTTTCTGTCCAGTGCTCCAAGAGTTGTTTGTAGCAATATATGAATGCAGGTTTGAACTTGACATAAACGTTCCAGCTCTTGAGTACCTTCATTTTGAAGGTAATCTGGGTGATGTATCGTTGGAAAATCTGCCCAACTCAGTCAAACCGGTCCTTGATCTTAATTTAATTGGACTTGATTATGTTTCAAAGCATGGAAATAGCGTGTGGGACTTATTGGGACAACTTTGTAATGTTGAATCCCTGCATTTGTACTCAGAAACGGTTGGGGTAAAAGATTTTATGATTAAATTCTTATGGTTTTCTATCCAAAAAAAATATTGTTTTTGTGATTATTATGTTGTCATGCAGTGCCTCCGCTCTGCTTCTGAATTTGATCCTCCCATGTTCCATAAACTGTCTTTCTTAAACTTTGGTGTTGATGATCACCTCAATTATGTGCTACCGCTCTTGCTTCATCGGACTCCTAATCTTGAAGTACTTGTCTTTGATATGGTATGTTAACTTCACAAGATGATATGGTTTTTATTTATTTATTTTTTTCCCTCTTGAATTAATCTAAGTAACTACTGCATGTGTTCTCTTGTCAGGAAAGAACGAACTCATTTATTGATCATGGATATAGAAATTTTACTCTTGACAGGACATTCTACAAGGACCCACAAGACGATCCCAAATGTCTGTCATCACGCCTTACAACTTGTCATTTTAAAGGATTTGAAGGGTTAAAAGGTGAGATGGAACTTGTTAGACGTATTCTAAAGAGGGCAAGGGTCTTAAAGACAATGAAAATCTCTTCTTCCGGTCTGAATTCAGAGGAGAAGCTTTGTGTTCTCAAGGAATTATTGATGTTCCCAAGGCACTCTAGGACTTGTCAAATTGCATTTAGCTGAATGATATAAGCGGCTTGATATGAAGTCAAATTTGGGAACTTTACTTATGTCATCATAGCAAGGAATTTCACATAATTTTGGACTGGGGGGAATTGTTAAAGGTACACAACACAATACTCAAAATCCAATATATCATAATGTATGTGATAATGAACACATTTTGAGAGGGTGCATGTTGATTCTATATTGAATGTATCTCAAGCTTGTTTCTTTCTTTTCTCAGATTAGAGGGCAGTGCTTCATAGAAGGGACTACTTTGAGCAATGCTTTAAAACATTCTTTCTTATGGTTTCTTGCGTTTGTGATAACCAATGTTCAAATCTTACAACATTTAGCATTGTTTTAGATTGTTCCATTGAATATATGTTTAGTGGATTATGATATTTATTATTGGTAAACGCTTATAATTCAACTTTTGTACCACAAACTGCCACTGCCAATATCACCAAATCAATACTCACTTGGAAAGTTGGATTTCATTAAACCGTTTACTATGGAATTAAAAAAAGAAAAAAGAAAAAAAAAAAAGATGTGATCAATTCTTCGGATAAGAATCTACCTACTAAGATCATCCAATCCTTCTATTTCCTCCTTTCTCTAATCTATACTTCTTCCTCAGTCATGCCACAAGCTTCCAATATACAAGATATTGCTCAATGTTTAGTTATTTCCGCTTTTTCTGCTGTGATACAAACATGCGATGTTACTCAGTTACTGCCCGGTTCTCCAAGATTTGTTTTTAGAAGCAAAGAACCAAATATACAATTTTAAAATCATCGTACCTACACTGAAAAGATTACATTCTATTGGACAAACTTGACATAAACACCCAGCTCTCGAGTAGTTCCAGAGGTTGTGATTATCTAATGTTTCTGGTTATGAGTATCCATCCTAGTTTTTATGAGTCATGCATGGATGAGTTAGCCAAAAGTTAAGGAAGTTGGGTCCTTTTTTTATGTTTATGAACGTTGCACTTTGTGTATAAAATCTGCAACCCTGTTATGGAAATAATATCAGACATATTTTTCCTTGAATTAATCCAACCATCAATCCTTTTTTTTATTAACATCTTCAAGAGAGAGATTTGTTAAGCTTTGTTCGTGAGGTACGTTATGTTATTAATCATAGAGGATTTGTCACTCAAGCTTATGAGGATGTCAGATTTTCAGATTTAATGTTAAATTCATCTTTCTAGAGATATCCATACAATATTCTCATGCATCATGTAGGAATTTCATCTAGATGTGCATTTTAATTTATTCACATGTCCATGCACTTTCGTGCATTTTAGGTGCATATATCTTAATAAGATATGGTACTACTAATTGATGCATTTTAGTGACCTTTTTTGAAGATTGATGACTGTGTTGGGTTTGCATTGTAGGCCTCCTTCAATCATCGAAGAGTTTTAATTGCAGAAAATATTTTCTGTTGCAAACATAAATCAAATCATGGTGGAAATCCATCTTGAAGACTCTGGCACATGGTGACAGTATAAATAAATCACAACATTGCCTTTTATAGGTGGATTGACATTGACTAACAAAGTTGATCACATAATAAAAAAGTGACAAAAGCCTAATAATATACTATATCAGCAATTACTTGATTCCCAACTGCAAATTGAGCATGAGATCATAAATCTTGTGACCTTTGCATATTGTCTTTCCTTGTCTCTTTGCTCTTTGCTCTCCTTGGTACTTTTAATTGCATCATCGTTATGTAGACCCAACATATCATCCTAAGAATCTCTCCCCTCCATTGGTGTCCTACTACCAGCATCACCAGATTCATCACCATCCCATATACGCATTCTATCTAATGGCCTCTCCACCCAAACACTTACCAACTGACATTCTCCTAGGCTTAACACCATCCCCGGACTTTGTTGACCTCCAAACCACAAACTTCTTTTGTGATGGCAAAATGGAGACCTCTCCAAACAAATCTTACAATCACTCAAATCAACATTATACACATCTTGAGGATCCCATTCAAGATTGGCAGCAGGGATGACACTGGTGGATAATAAGTTCCATTTTGTTCACTTGGATCCTTACTACAATTCCCTACACAAAAACTCCCATCATCCCATTTGAAAGATCCATGTCCTTTTGGCAATCCATCTTCCCAATACCCTTCATATCTATTCCCATTAGTCTATAACAAATGTACTTTTACCACATATCTCTCTGTTCTTCCATTCTCCAATATAAGATATGGTACTGCTAATTGATGCATTTTAGTGATCTCTTTTGAAGATTGATGACTGTGTTGGGTTTGCATTGTAGGCCTCCTCCAATGAGAGGATGGCTGAATTTCTTTCACCTCTCTGTCAAGTAAAAACCCCTGCTCCCTCTTCATCTCTCTAGCACAATTATGGTCTCAAAGAGTTTTAATTGCAGAAAATATGTTTTGTTGCAAACATAAATCAAAACATGGTGAAAATCCATCTTGAAGACTCTGGCACAATGGTGACAGTAGAAATAAATCACAACATTGCCTTTATAGGTGGATTGACATTGACTAACATGACAACCCTGTTCTGTTTTAAGATGATCACCCTTGAGCTTGTGCTGTTTGCTAGTAACCACTTATCATGAACCTTTCATCATAAATGTGTCTTTCAACCTCAATTATATTACTAATCTATACTATAATGCAAAACCGAAGCTTTTTTGACTTTTGGTTGACCTCATAATATTATGCCACATAAGTTGCTCTCACAATTTTACACGTCATTATTTTAATATATATTTTTTAATTGAATTTAAATTTTATTCTATAATTAAACATCTCATTAGAATCTTGACATATTATATTTTCTTTAATAGAAATAATATATTGTTCCATATATATAAACACAATCATAATACCAAAAGAGTAAAGGATAAACTATAAAGTATTTGGCATGTGATGTGAGAACAAAAAAAAAAAAAACTATATTTAATTAAACTATGAATTTATAATTAATTAAATTAGATACACTAATCACTTAAACTATTAATTAACCACTCACTTAAACTATTAATTAACCACTGCAGAAGTTGAGTCGAAAAAGGGGTGGTAACTTAAATAAGAAGAGAAAGGGGAGGAGGAAGGCGGGGAAGAGGAAGGTTTTTAAAATTGTCAAGCTTGTGTCGACTGCTGGCACTGGATTTTTCTATGCCAAGAAGAGGAGCAGGAAGATTGCTGATAAGCTGCAGCTTTGGAAATATGATCCTTGTGTAAAGCGTCAGGTCCAGTTTAAAGAAGAAAAGTGAAGTGAGTAACAGGTTTGTTATAGATATACCTATTTGGATACACTTTTGTGGGATCAAGGTATGTTATTAGTTATGGTTCATGGTTAATATGATATATCTACCTGCTTGAAACCACTTTTGCTGGATCAATGTGACTGCTATTTCTTGTAACAATTTTAAATCAAGTAGAGTCGAAGACATGCAATTACCTTATGGTCTATATACTTTAATGCATTGCTTGCATCTTTTGTAAAGGAAAAAATGATCATGTTCTTCTATCTTGTTTTCACAAAACTGTTTAACCAACAAAACACAAAACACGTTTAACCTGTGTTTCAAGTTTCATTGAATATTAGAAGAGTGCGGGAACATTTTCAATGAAGAAGACAACTTCTGCTAGTGCTATCATGGATCCCATTCTCTCAATTTTCATTCTTTGATTATTTCTTGGATTTTTCTAGTGTTGAATTTGTATGCGATATCAACTCAACATTCAGCGGCATACTCCTCCCTGTCAGCTCCTGCAAGAATCCTTAGAAGTTTCCCTTTTATATAGAGATACATCTAGTTAAGTGAATCAGGAATTTAAATCATATTCTTCAATGTCATATTGGGAGACTCATTAATTAACTCGTCACAGAATTTGTTATCTTGTGGAGTATCAAGAGTTAGGACTTGGGATTTAGATATATAGTTGGTAGAGTCAGTACAGGGCATAGAATCTACAATTAACTCCTTTATGCTGTTTTGTTTATCTTCTTTGTAATATAGTTGTCCTTTGCAAGTATTAGCATGAATTACACCATGTATTTGCCTTGTCACTCAACAGAATCTGCATTGCTGCAGTCCATGTTGTCGACGCTTTTGGATTTGCAGGTACATCATACCCTTCTTCATCTAGATCCCTGAAGTCCTGAGAGATTAAGAGTCTTGATACGCATGCTAAAAAAATCGTAGTACTCAGTACTCACCATTAAATGTGGGAATGAGATTTGACCATAACTGAAAGTATACTTGCTAGTGCTTTTACCATAGTAAGTTTTATATGAAGAAAGGATTTGGTATCAGAGCTAAGCCCTTGTTCCAAATCCTTTCTTGATATAAACGTTGGCTACTACAACAACAAGCACTAGTGAGTCCACTCTTGATTACGCTCAAAGTCTCATTCCCATCTTTAGTCACAAAGGCTATGAAATTTGCAGCACGCAAATGAAGATAGTTTTCATCGCTCAAGACTTCTAGGATCTAGTTGAAGAATGGTATGACGAACCTGCTAGTATGGAAGAGTTGACAACAACATGGATGGTAGCAAATAAGGGTATAATACAGAATAAAGGTTTTTTTAGGTTTGGTAATCAGAATTTGTGCTTACAAGCTGTCTATGTTGAAAACAAAGGCTAATTGCAGAAATTTTGACAATTCCAAGCCCGATTCAGATAAGGTTTGTTGCAAAAAATTTGCCCAAAAACTTTGTTCTATTTGATAAAACCTTTGTAACCTTTGAATGTCACCAGTGAAGGGTATCCCTCCCACTGTTACCTTCAATAATTCCTGTGATGGGTTTATAATCTGTTGATGATAATTGTAAAATGCCACTGCCAAACCCAAAACTTGCCTTGAGATAATCTGATAAATTTTGTTTAGGATGGTGGTGGAGGGGTGGATGCATAAGGGGGAGGAGGGGGCAGGGGTGGTGGCTGTCTTTTCTCTCTATCTGACAGAACCACAAAACCATATACCACTATTTGTCCATAATGTGGATGGCATTCTTGTTAAGGTGGTGGTTAGAGAAATTAATGTGTCCAAAACCAAATGAGAGTCTACCTATTTATAGACACTCACGCACCTTTCGGTAATAGGCATATCCAATCGTGAAGAGACATGTTCTATCCAAAAGATGTAACTTTTCCACAGAAACACTGTTACATTTGTGAAGCAACACCATCCACCAAGTGAGGCTTCTTGGATATGTGAAGCAACACCGTTACATTTTGTCTTACTCATTCATCGAAGAAAAAACGTGATTACTGATTAGCATGTAGAAACTTGTAGTCATTAATTTGGATGTAATGTTAATAGAAATTAACTGTTTTCTACTAGTAGAAGTATTACTGTGAGGCTTGTGTCTTGACAATTTTGACTGGTCTTGTTGTGCAGTATTTTCTCTTTTGAACATTTGTTGTTTGATGTCTCAGCTTTCCTTAAGCCTCAGAATCTGGTTCTAACTGTGTTCCTTTCAATAAATTCATTGAATTATCAAAAAAGAATATCAATTTAGATGTAATGTTAATAGACATAACTATTTTCTACTTCTTTGATAGTTCAAGTACTATATTAGCTAAAATATTAGTTTAAGGAATGTTGGTACTTTTAAATAAAAGTTCAAAGGGTGCCAGTGCATTTATCCAAAAATATACTTATATACTTAATATTGTGATACATCATTGTAGGCAAAATGACATCCTTTTGATTTATAATGAAAAAAAATGGTCTTAGTATTTGTTTTCCTTATATTAATTAGTTATAAGCTAAAATTCATAAATAAATTTTTACATAATGAAAAACACAACTTGAAAAAAAAAATGTTGTGTTGTTCCTTTGAACATAATCAATAAATGAAATGAATTGCGTAAATCACAAAAATATGCATTAAGCATTAATATTTCACTAGAATTGTATTTTACCTCTCGTTGGCGATTTTTTATATATCTTATAACATGAAATTTTACTTGTTATTGTTAATTCCATAAAATTGAGGGGACCAAGTTGAGGCACAAATTATGCCGCACTTTGGAAATATATTATTATCTACGAAAAATTTATCAATCGATGCAATATACTTTTGGACACGCCATTCCAAGGATACGACAACCTAATCACCCGGTTATTATCTTACTAGTTTGCACTACTAAGTAAAATAGAAAACTCTATAATTTTTCTTTTTTGCTAAGTAGGAAACTCTATAATAGTAACATCAACCTCCTCTAAACAAAATGTTACCTGGATATAACATAATTATAGAATTCTACTTGTATAAAGAAGTTCCAGGGTCAAACCGATTCCAATACCCTAGGCTTTGGTGAGGGTGGTTCTTTGTATCTCTGAAGTCTGAACACAGTTTGCCATAAATATTAGTTTCTATGGGGAAGTTCATACGGTTATGGACCTATTCAAAGTTTCAAACCACGTTATATATATAAATATCACACATTAAGCTTATGTCTCAACAAAACCTGAATGGCTTGCTTGGTTGAATCAACCTCTAAACGCCAGAAACCCTCTGATTCCGAAGAATCAAACCTGGTCGACAGGATCAGCAATCTACCAGACTCTTTCCTCTGCCACATCCTTTCATTTCTTCCAACCAAAGAGTCCGTTGCCACAAGCATCTTGTCTAGCAGATGGAAGCTTCTTTGGACTCTTGTCCCAAATCTTGACTTTGACGTCGATAAACTTACGAAGACATCAACTTCCTCGTCATCAGATCAGTTGAATCAATGCCATTTTAGCTTTGGACATATTTTGTCCAGGGTCTGGGCTCTTCGCAATGTGAATAGCGTACACAAGTTTATCCTCAAGTGGAGTATATGCTGATTGCGACTCAATCCATGCTGATTCATGTGTCCGTGCAGTGATTGCGCGTGGCGTGGAACAGCTATATCTCGACCTTAATCCTAAACAACCTTTCGAGTTTCCCCGTAGCCTCTATTTTTGTAAGACACTTGTGGTTCTAAATTTAGAAGGTGAGCTTTTAATTAATCCACCTTGTGCTTCTTCTCTTCCGAGTCTCAAGACCCTGCGTCTTATTTGTGTAACATATGCAAACGATGACTCTTTATGTACACTCCTCAGTGGCTGCCTGGTGCTCCAAAATTTGTTTGTAATAGTAAAGTGGGAGATCGAATATGAACTTAAAATCATTGTACCTACACTGAAAAGATTACATATCCATATTAGTGTTTCAGGATTACATACTAGAGATAAACGCTCCATCTCTTGAGTACTTTTATTTCCGAGGTGAAATGAGTTCACTCATTTTGTTGGAAAACCTGTCCAACTTAGTTGAAGCTGTAGTTGATATTGGCGTAGAAGAATTGCATTATATGAAAAAATTTGGAATTTGGGTATGTGACTTCATCAGAGCACTCTACAAGGTTAAATCCCTGCATTTGTACGAAGACACTACGCAGGTAAAGCACATTTTTCATGGTCTATTATTAAGTATATAGCTGAACAATTCTTGGATAAGCAGTAACTTTGTTGTTTGACTTCTGATTATTATTTTTTCTTGCAGTGCCTCATCAATTATTTTCATATTCATCCTCCTATGTTTCATAATTTGGCTTGCTTGAACTTTCGTTATTGTTGTAATTGGCATGCGCTACAATTTGTGCTTGAGCGGACTCCTAATCTAAAAGTGCTTGTCTTTGAACGGAGGAGCTGTTCTCATTATGAAACTTCTGATTCTGATTCTGATTATGAGGAAATAAGGATTGACAAGCCACTCAATGTTCCTAAATGTCTGTCATCACAACTTACAACTTTTCACTATAAAGGATTTGGATGGGCGGAGGATGAGTTGGAATTTGTTAGATATATCCTAAAGAATGCGAGATTCTTGAAGAAATTGACAATCACTTCCAAATTTCCAGATTCAAATGTGAAGCTTCGTTTGCTTAAGGACTTATTGAGGTTTCCGAAGCTCTCTAGGACATGTAAAATTGCTTTTGTCTTTAATTAAATGATTGGTATCTAGAAGAGAAGAAAGCAAAATTAATCAGGAAGAGATAGTGATTGAGAAGGTATAAGTTAAATCTATCATTAAATCAGTTCAACTTTTTGCACCACAACCATTCAGTTCAAATAATGCAATTTTGGAAGTTGGGTTGCTTCAGTTTACCCCCATGGAACAAAGGAATGCTACAAATCTTTATGCTCATGTTTGGATTCTCATGGCTATCTGTCTTTATAAATCATGGATTCCCAATTCTACCACACTTTTGCAATTCAGATGTAAATGTTGAAAATAAAAATAAAAATTGCTCTGAATTCTGAACAATCTTACTTGCAGTTATTAAAATTGACAGCTTCATATTTGTTGGATTTCACAAGTTTTTTGTTTTGTTTATTTTTTTTTATTGCTTTGCCACATATTTGTTTTTTGCCTCCCAACTTCCTCCTTATTTCATCATAAACTCCCCTCATCTTGTAACCGCTGCTAGCTTTGTTAGCCAGATCACTTCTATGGCCCAGTCAAAGCTATTGAATGGCTCAGCCCCGGCTAGTTTGCACTACCAAAGGAAGATAGGAAACTCTATAATAGTAACCTCCTTTCTACCCAGGTATAAAATAATCTATTAGTATTTGTAAATAACCAGAGATGAGAGAAGAACACAACCAACAATAAACTTCTTTGTTGAAATACAGAATATCGCTCAAGAGTTCCTTTACAGACACAACAAATTCTTATAACATTTTCACAAGAAGCAGATAAGTTAGTCCATCACAATTCAAAATAAAATAAAAAGAGATTATACTTGGACCCATCACAACCCAAAACAAGCTTGTTGTGAGAATTCGTCATTGTGTTTGTAGATTTTCTCATCTCTCAAACATTTGGAGGAGAAGAGTCTTTTTATAAGCTTTGTAAACTATTAACTTATACAAAGAATAAATAGGTCAAATGAAAATGAGTTTAAAAATAAAAGTTTAATACGGTTATAACTCTTAAAAAATAATTTATAAGCCCTTCTAAAATAAAAAAAAAAAATAAAAATTGTACGCCCAAAAAAAAAAAAAAAAAAAACTCTCTACCAAAAACCATTCAATGTGTAAAAAATTCATTATTAAATATTTAACTTTTCAATTAATGAAAAATTCATCACAAATATCATATTTTTATAAAAATACCCAACAGGTTGTAAACTAGCAAAGTTGAGATATGTGGTTTATTGGGAAATCAACATTGAACATTAGAACTCCAAACTAAATTTGTTAATATTACAATGGTTTGTGAATGGATATTCACAGATTAAGAAATATTAAATCATTAATTATTTGATGTAATGTACACAATTCAATAAGGGTAAAACTTAGGTACAGCTCCTTCCTTAGGTCAAGTACATTAGATTCCTCAATTTAATTCAAACACATGGTTATCAATGAAACATAAACAATGTTATTTTTTCCAAGAATATTTAAATTTAATTAGGAACATAATGTACTTGACCTAAAAAACTGTATTTAAATTCAATATATATATATAAATATTTAAATTCTATATAAATATATATATATAAATAGATATGTATATACACACCCATTAATGATTAATGGGTCAGTGCACACAAATTTAAGGTTGTTGAATGTATTTTCTTCTATATTCGTGTATAGTTTGACATTATTTTTTGAAACACGAAACAAATAAATACACATTAATTTATATTCAGTAAGCATCTCATGAGTCACGACCAAAGCCATTCAAATACGGTGTGCCATAAATAATAATTGACACTTGAGTTTGAAACCCACTATAAATCTCACAAAGCTTGTGCCTCAACCATAGCTTCACAACTCTGAGTTAGAAGAAGCAATGGCCCAAAATAACAATAGTGACAAGATCAGCAATTTACCAGATTCTATCCTCTGCCATATCCTTTCGTTTCTCCCAACCATAGAGGCCGTGGCCACAAGCATTTTGTCCAGCAGATGGACACCTCTCTGGACTCTCGTCCCAAATCTTGATTTTGACGTCGATGAACTTAACAAGACATTGACTTCCTCATCATCAGATCAGTGCCATTTTAGCTTTGCGCAAATTTTGTCCAGGGTCTGGGCCCTTCGCAATGTGAATAGCGTAGAAAAGTTTCAGCTCAAATGGCTGCTGTCTCATTGCGACCCTATTGATGTTGATTCATGTGTCCGCGCAGTGATTTTGCGTGGCGTGGAACAGCTATGTCTCAACATTAGTCATGAGGAACCTTTAAAGTTGCCCCGTAGCCTCTTTATTTGTAAAACGCTAGTGCATCTAACATTAAGAGGTGATATTGTTATTCATCCACATTCTGCTTCTTCCCTTCCGACTCTCAAGACTCTGCATCTTGAACATGTCAAATATGCAAACGACGAATCTCTCTGTAGGCTCCTCAGTTGCTGCCCGATCCTCCAAACTTTGCACCTAAGAACATTTGATATCCAACGCAGAATTAAAATCATTGTACCTACATTGAAAAGATTACATATACATATTTCTTTCATGAATATCATACTTGAGATAAACTCTCCGAATCTTGAGTACCTTTATTTCAATGGTCATCTGTCTCAAGTTGTTTTGTTGGAAAACCTGTCGAAATTAATTGAAGCAGTTGTTTGGTATGATGATAATGGAAGAAATAGAGCAGAGGACTTCATCAGATTACTCAATAACGTTAAATACCTGCATTGGAAGAGAATTACCACAGAGGTAAAACACCTTTTTCATTGTCTATTATTAAACAGCCGAACACTTCTTTGACAAGTAGTAATATTATTGTTGTGACTTGTCATTATTATGTTGTCGTGCAGTGCCGCATCAATACTTATATAATTCATCCTCCCATGTTTCATAATTTGGCTCGGCTGAACTTTCAAGGTTGTTGTTGTTATTGGCTTGTCCTACAATCCATGTTTGAACGGGCCCCTAATCTAGAAGAGATTGTCTTTGAACCGAGGTTATATTCTTGTAATGTAATGTGGAAATCTTTTTCTAAGTATTTGTTCGACATGCTAAACTGTGTTCCTCGCAGGGGCGGAGCTATGTTACTCCTTGTTTAGCCCCCCCAAAATTTTAATTTTCCTTAATAGAGTATATAACAATAGTCCCCCCCCAAAAAAATAATAACCAGCCCCCCCTCCTTCGTTGTGCATCCTTGTTCTTCTTTACTGCGTTGGGTTGGGTTGTTGCGGCAGTTCAGATCTGGGTTGGGAGAAGTTTCTGTTCAATGACAGACAATGAAAATAAGAAAAAGAAGAAAAGTAAAGTGGGGGAGGGAGGGGAGGTTCTGGATGATGGGACAATGAAAAAAAGAAAAAGAAGAAAAGTAAAGTGGGGGGGGGGGAAGGTTCTGGATGATGGGACCGAATAAAAAAGAAAAAAATCAAGTTGTGAGGAGTGGTGCACGTGTGGTAGTGTAGTGGAGGTAAGAGGAATTAAAAATATATATATACATATATAAATAATTGGCAATATCATTAAAGAAGATAAACTAAGGGAGCAGATGTAGAACCCAAACCCCAGTCCCTGTTACAAAGCTCAGCAATACACTGAGAACCATTTAACAAATCAAAAGATCTCCACACACTGAGGACTATTTTCTTATCTATTGGTTGGAATTTTTTGGGTTTAACGTATTAATTCATATAGATATTATTTTTTGATGAAACATATGGATATTATTGGTTGTGAACATTTTTAATGCATTTTTTTTAATTTATTTAATGTATTGATGTGTATGACTTTATAACTAACTTCATTATAATTTTATTGAAACACTTTGAAATTTTGATTGTATTTTTTTTTTTAATAAAAAAAAATGGTAAGGTAACCTTAACAGTATAGTTAAGTCATTTTTAGTCATTTGTACCAGAAACAGCAGTTTTAAATTAAAATTATCCAAACGCTTAATTAATAGAAACCACACTTTTTCACAATTTTACCAAACGCTTAAATGTGATTTTCAAAATCGTGATTCCAAAACGTTCATTTTGAAATCGCTATTTTTAAAAACGTTATTTTTCAAACAACTTTCCCAAACGGACCCTGTGTTCCTTTTATGCCCATGCCTTTTCTTACCTTTGTAAGTGGTCTTGAAAAACAAAACAAAGAGAGAGAAAGTTGTGTCAACATTGGGAAGAAGAATAAAACAAAAGAAAGTCTCCTATGGTCCTCATGCCAATCCCATCAGCCACAAAAATTTAATGTTTTGTCTCCTTGAACCCGTTTGAGCTTGCTAAGCTTCCTTTGGAAGCTTAGTCTTGCCGCCCTTAAAAATAGCTTCAACCGGACCAGATTTGAGCAGAAAAAATCACTACTCTTTTGTGCTCTCTTTTAGCCCCCCCATAAAATAATTCCTGGCTCCGCCCTTGGTTCCTCGATCTCTGTTATCACACCTTACAAGTTTTCATTTGGAAAGTTTTAAATGGTCTAGCGATGAGTTGGAACTTGTTAGAGATATCCTAGAGAATGCAAGATTCTTGAAGAAATTGACGATCACTTCTAATCTTAAAGATTTGGAGGAGAACTCTGTTCTTCTGAGGGAGTTACTGTGCTTTCCAAGGCTCTCTAGGAAATGTAAGATTGCTATTGTTAATTAAGAGAATGGTAGCTAGAATCTCAAGAACGAAGTAGTAAAGAGAGAAGAATGAGGAGATTAGTTAATCTATTATTTTAAGGTCATTTCTTGTGATTGTGAGTTGTGACAATCTATGTACCTTGACCATCATCAGTTTAGTAAAGTTTGGATTTTTGCACCAGAACCTTCCTGTACAAATGAATGTTACAATCTTGATTTCTTACATTTATAATGGTTCCAATTAATGGACAAGAAATTTTTTCAGTCCACTAGTGTTTCCAATTCTGATTCCCACTTACTTCATTCACACCATTCCAAACTCGTTTACATGTTCTCTCCAGTTGTCATTTATATTTAGCCATTAGAGCCTGGAAGGTTGAATACTTCTTTAGGTAAACTGGTGCCACAAAAAATTCTTCTATTGCAATGAAAATAGGGTTGCCAATGATACTTGCATCAAATGCCATCTTTTAACCCCCAATGTCAACGGATTCAATCTTGTACGGATGTGTATCCCTAAAGAAATAAAGAAATGAAAGATAAAACCTGCATTACACATCTTAACAATGTTGGTTTCATTAAAAATTTACAGCTTTCATGTCAATTTTACCAACCAACTTCTACTTGGTATCACAGAACTCCAAAGTCCAAACTTTAAAGACAGCTGGGTTGAAAGTCGATTTCTTTCACTTCTGTTCCATCACCACAAAGCAAGATAAAATGTTCTACCAAATCAGAGGTAGTAATTAAAATGGAAATTTGATATCTCTCATTAAAGCTAATTAAAAATTTCGATTTATTGTTCCCATGTCAATACAATAATTGTTTTCACAAAATCATAGAATTAAAAAATAGCAGATACGCAATTGAGTCCCATCAAATGCAAAATAAAGCTCAAGGCAAAGAAAAATCATACATCAGCAGAGAGTGTACATGTTTTCAGAATGCTCTAAGATTGAAACCAATTTAAATTATGGATATACTTTGTTCATATGTTACAACACCATATTATAATCCAGTTTCTTAGATTCATAACCATAAATTTATTACATAAAATGTTGGTTGAAGCTGTATGCTAATAAGAGGTTAAAAAAAAAAGAAAAAAAAAGAAAAAGAAAAAAGAGTTTGCTCAGATTGTCAAGAGGGAGCTGCCTTCCTTGATATTCCAAGTTCTTTTGTCAAGGTATGTGGTAAGCAACCATGATTCAGCATTGGCTGCATTGCCGTTTGAGAAAGAGAACTTCAGTGGTGGTTGGCGGGAAATGATCTTTGCAACAAATGAAGCTGTGTCTTCATTGAGAGTTGATTAAGCCCTTGAAGTGTG
>OU015765.1:31951709-31988726 GCA_907173295.1 Fagus sylvatica | reverse complement strand
ACCTCAATAAGTCCTTAAGCAAACGAAGCTTCACATTTGAATCTGGAAATTTGGAAGTGATTGTCAATTTCTTCAAGAATCTCGCATTCTTTAGGATATATCTAACAAATTCCAACTCATCCTCTGCCCATCCAAATCCTTTATAGTGAAAAGTTGTAAGTTGTGATGACAGACATTTAGGAACATTGAGTGGCTTGTCAATCCTTATTTCCTCATAATCAGAATCAGAATCACAAGTTTCATAATGAGAACAGCTCCTCCGTTCAAAGACAAGCACTTTTAGATTAGGAGTCCGCTCAAGCACAAATTGTAGCGCATGCCAATTACAACAATAACGAAAGTTCAAGCAAGCCAAATTATGAAACATAGGAGGATGAATATGAAAATAATTGATGAGGCACTGCAAGAAAAAATAATAATCAGAAGTCAAACAACAAAGTTACTGCTTATCCAAGAATTGTTCAGCTATATACTTAATAATAGACCATGAAAAATGTGCTTTACCTGCGTAGTGTCTTCGTACAAATGCAGGGATTTAACCTTGTAGAGTGCTCTGATGAAGTCACATACCCAAATTCCAAATTTTTTCATATAATGCAATTCTTCTACGCCAATATCAACTACAGCTTCAACTAAGTTGGACAGGTTTTCCAACAAAATGAGTGAACTCATTTCGCCTCGGAAATAAAAGTACTCAAGAGATGGAGCGTTTATCTCTAGTATGTAATCCTGAACACTAATATGGATATGTAATCTTTTCAGTGTAGGTACAATGATTTTAAGTTCATATTCGATCTCCCACTTTACTATTACAAACAAATTTTGGAGCACCAGGCAGCCACTGAGGAGTGTACATAAAGAGTCATCGTTTGCATATGTTACACAAATAAGACGCAGGGTCTTGAGACTCGGAAGAGAAGAAGCACAAGGTGGATTAATTAAAAGCTCACCTTCTAAATTTAGAACCACAAGTGTCTTACAAAAATAGAGGCTACGGGGAAACTCGAAAGGTTGTTTAGGATTAAGGTCGAGATATAGCTGTTCCACGCCACGCGCAATCACTGCACGGACACATGAATCAGCATGGATTGAGTCGCAATCAGTACTCCACTTGAGGATAAACTTGTGTACGCTATTCACATTGCGAAGAGCCCAGACCCTGGACAAAATATGTCCAAAGCTAAAATGGCATTGATTCAACTGATCTGATGACGAGGAAGTTGATGTCTTCGTAAGTTTATCGACGTCAAAGTCAAGATTTGGGACAAGAGTCCAAAGAAGCTTCCATCTGCTAGACAAGATGCTTGTGGCAACGGACTCTTTGGTTGGAAGAAATGAAAGGATGTGGCAGAGGAAAGAGTCTGGTAGATTGCTGATCCTGTCGACCAGGTTTGATTCTTCGGAATCAGAGGGTTTCTGGCGTTTAGAGGTTGATTCAACCAAGCAAGCCATTCAGGTTTTGTTGAGACATAAGCTTAATGTGTGAGATTTATATATACCGTGGTTTGAAACTTTGAATAGGTCCATAACCGTATGAACTTCCCCATAGAAACTAATATTTATGGCAAACTGTGTTCAGACTTCAGAGATACAAAGAACCACCCTCACCAAAGCCTAGGGTATTGGAATCGGTTTGACCCTGGAACTTCTTTATACAAGTAGAATTCTATAATTATGTTATATCCAGGTAACATTTTGTTTAGAGGAGGTTGATGTTACTATTATAGAGTTTCCTACTTAGCAAAAAAGAAAAATTATAGAGTTTTCTATTTTACTTAGTAGTGCAAACTAGTAAGATAATAACCGGGTGATTAGGTTGTCGTATCCTTGGAATGGCGTGTCCAAAAGTATATTGCATCGATTGATAAATTTTTCGTAGATAATAATATATTTCCAAAGTGCGGCATAATTTGTGCCTCAACTTGGTCCCCTCAATTTTATGGAATTAACAATAACAAGTAAAATTTCATGTTATAAGATATATAAAAAATCGCCAACGAGAGGTAAAATACAATTCTAGTGAAATATTAATGCTTAATGCATATTTTTGTGATTTACGCAATTCATTTCATTTATTGATTATGTTCAAAGGAACAACACAACATTTTTTTTTTCAAGTTGTGTTTTTCATTATGTAAAAATTTATTTATGAATTTTAGCTTATAACTAATTAATATAAGGAAAACAAAAGGATGTCATTTTGCCTACAATGATGTATCACAATATTAAGTATATAAGTATATTTTTGGATAAATGCACTGGCACCCTTTGAACTTTTATTTAAAAGTACCAACATTCCTTAAACTAATATTTTAGCTAATATAGTACTTGAACTATCAAAGAAGTAGAAAATAGTTATGTCTATTAACATTACATCTAAATTGATATTCTTTTTTGATAATTCAATGAATTTATTGAAAGGAACACAGTTAGAACCAGATTCTGAGGCTTAAGGAAAGCTGAGACATCAAACAACAAATGTTCAAAAGAGAAAATACTGCACAACAAGACCAGTCAAAATTGTCAAGACACAAGCCTCACAGTAATACTTCTACTAGTAGAAAACAGTTATTTCTATTAACATTACATCCAAATTAATGACTACAAGTTTCTACATGCTAATCAGTAATCACGTTTTTTCTTCGATGAATGAGTAAGACAAAATGTAACGGTGTTGCTTCACATATCCAAGAAGCCTCACTTGGTGGATGGTGTTGCTTCACAAATGTAACAGTGTTTCTGTGGAAAAGTTACATCTTTTGGATAGAACATGTCTCTTCACGATTGGATATGCCTATTACCGAAAGGTGCGTGAGTGTCTATAAATAGGTAGACTCTCATTTGGTTTTGGACACATTAATTTCTCTAACCACCACCTTAACAAGAATGCCATCCACATTATGGACAAATAGTGGTATATGGTTTTGTGGTTCTGTCAGATAGAGAGAAAAGACAGCCACCACCCCTGCCCCCTCCTCCCCCTTATGCATCCACCCCTCCACCACCATCCTAAACAAAATTTATCAGATTATCTCAAGGCAAGTTTTGGGTTTGGCAGTGGCATTTTACAATTATCATCAACAGATTATAAACCCATCACAGGAATTATTGAAGGTAACAGTGGGAGGGATACCCTTCACTGGTGACATTCAAAGGTTACAAAGGTTTTATCAAATAGAACAAAGTTTTTGGGCAAATTTTTTGCAACAAACCTTATCTGAATCGGGCTTGGAATTGTCAAAATTTCTGCAATTAGCCTTTGTTTTCAACATAGACAGCTTGTAAGCACAAATTCTGATTACCAAACCTAAAAAAACCTTTATTCTGTATTATACCCTTATTTGCTACCATCCATGTTGTTGTCAACTCTTCCATACTAGCAGGTTCGTCATACCATTCTTCAACTAGATCCTAGAAGTCTTGAGCGATGAAAACTATCTTCATTTGCGTGCTGCAAATTTCATAGCCTTTGTGACTAAAGATGGGAATGAGACTTTGAGCGTAATCAAGAGTGGACTCACTAGTGCTTGTTGTTGTAGTAGCCAACGTTTATATCAAGAAAGGATTTGGAACAAGGGCTTAGCTCTGATACCAAATCCTTTCTTCATATAAAACTTACTATGGTAAAAGCACTAGCAAGTATACTTTCAGTTATGGTCAAATCTCATTCCCACATTTAATGGTGAGTACTGAGTACTACGATTTTTTTAGCATGCGTATCAAGACTCTTAATCTCTCAGGACTTCAGGGATCTAGATGAAGAAGGGTATGATGTACCTGCAAATCCAAAAGCGTCGACAACATGGACTGCAGCAATGCAGATTCTGTTGAGTGACAAGGCAAATACATGGTGTAATTCATGCTAATACTTGCAAAGGACAACTATATTACAAAGAAGATAAACAAAACAGCATAAAGGAGTTAATTGTAGATTCTATGCCCTGTACTGACTCTACCAACTATATATCTAAATCCCAAGTCCTAACTCTTGATACTCCACAAGATAACAAATTCTGTGACGAGTTAATTAATGAGTCTCCCAATATGACATTGAAGAATATGATTTAAATTCCTGATTCACTTAACTATATGTATCTCTATATAAAAGGGAAACTTCTAAGGATTCTTGCAGGAGCTGACAGGGAGGAGTATGCCGCTGAATGTTGAGTTGATATCACATACAAATTCAACACTAGAAAAATCCAAGAAATAATCAAAGAATGAAAATTGAGAGAATGGGATCCATGATAGCACTAGCAGAAGTTGTCTTCTTCATTGAAAATGTTCCCCCACTCTTCTAATATTCAATGAAACTTGAAACACAGGTTAAACGTGTTTTGTGTTTTGTTGGTTAAACAGTTTTGTGAAAACAAGATAGAAGAACATGATCATTTTTTCCTTTACAAAAGATGCAAGCAATGCATTAAAGTATATAGACCATAAGGTAATTGCATGTCTTCGACTCTACTTGATTTAAAATTGTTACAAGAAATAGCAGTCACATTGATCCAGCAAAAGTGGTTTCAAGCAGGTAGATATATCATATTAACCATGAACCATAACTAATAACATACCTTGATCCCACAAAAGTGTATCCAAATAGGTATATCTATAACAAACCTGTTACTCACTTCACTTTTCTTCTTTAAACTGGACCTGACGCTTTACACAAGGATCATATTTCCAAAGCTGCAGCTTATCAGCAATCTTCCTGCTCCTCTTCTTGGCATAGAAAAATCCAGTGCCAGCAGTCGACACAAGCTTGACAATTTTAAAAACCTTCCTCTTCCCCGCCTTCCTCCTCCCCTTTCTCTTCTTATTTAAGTTACCACCCCTTTTTCGACTCAACTTCTGCAGTGGTTAATTAATAGTTTAAGTGAGTGGTTAATTAATAGTTTAAGTGATTAGTGTATCTAATTTAATTAATTATAAATTCATAGTTTAATTAAATATAGTTTTTTTTTTTTTTTTGTTCTCACATCACATGCCAAATACTTTATAGTTTATCCTTTACTCTTTTTTATTATGATTGTGTTTATATATATGGAACAATATATTATTTCTATTAAAGAAAATATAATATGTCAAGATTCTAATGAGATGTTTAATTATAGAATAAAATTTAAATTCAATTAAAAAATATATATTAAAATAATGACGTGTAAAATTGTGAGAGCAACTTATGTGACGTAATATTATGAGGTCAACCAAAAGTCAAAAAAGCTTCGGTTTTGCATTATAGTATAGATTAGTAATATAATTGAGGTTGAAAGACACATTTATGATGAAAGGTTCATGATAAGTGGTTACTAGCAAACAGCACAAGCTCAAGGGTGATCATCTTAAAACAGAACAGGGTTGTCATGTTAGTCAATGTCAATCCACCTATAAAGGCAATGTTGTGATTTATTTCTACTGTCACCATTGTGCCAGAGTCTTCAAGATGGATTTTCACCATGTTTTGATTTATGTTTGCAACAAAACATATTTTCTGCAATTAAAACTCTTTGAGACCATAATTGTGCTAGAGAGATGAAGAGGGAGCAGGGGTTTTTACTTGACAGAGAGGTGAAAGAAATTCAGCCATCCTCTCATTGGAGGAGGCCTACAATGCAAACCCAACACAGTCATCAATCTTCAAAAGAGATCACTAAAATGCATCAATTAGCAGTACCATATCTTATATTGGAGAATGGAAGAACAGAGAGATATGTGGTAAAAGTACATTTGTTTAGACTAATGGGAATAGATATGAAGGGTATTGGGAAGATGGATTGCCAAAAGGACATGGATCTTTCAAATGGGATGATGGGAGTTTTTGTGTAGGGAATTGTAGTAAGGATCCAAGTGAACAAAATGGAACTTATTATCCACCAGTGTCATCCCTGCTGCCAATCTTGAATGGGATCCTCAAGATGTGTATAATGTTGATTTGAGTGATTGTAAGATTTGTTTGGAGAGGTCTCCATTTTGCCATCACAAAAGAAGTTTGTGGTTTGGAGGTCAACAAAGTCCGGGGATGGTGTTAAGCCTAGGAGAATGTCAGTTGGTAAGTGTTTGGGTGGAGAGGCCATTAGATAGAATGCGTATATGGGATGGTGATGAATCTGGTGATGCTGGTAGTAGGACACCAATGGAGGGGAGAGATTCTTAGGATGATATGTTGGGTCTACATAACGATGATGCAATTAAAAGTACCAAGGAGAGCAAAGAGCAAAGAGACAAGGAAAGACAATATGCAAAGGTCACAAGATTTATGATCTCATGCTCAATTTGCAGTTGGGAATCAAGTAATTGCTGATATAGTATATTATTAGGCTTTTGTCACTTTTTTATTATGTGATCAACTTTGTTAGTCAATGTCAATCCACCTAATAAAAGGCAATGTTGTGATTTATTTATACTGTCACCATGTGCCAGAGTCTTCAAGATGGATTTCCACCATGATTTGATTTATGTTTGCAACAGAAAATATTTTCTGCAATTAAAACTCTTCGATGATTGAAGGAGGCCTACAATGCAAACCCAACACAGTCATCAATCTTCAAAAAAGGTCACTAAAATGCATCAATTAGTAGTACCATATCTTATTAAGATATATGCACCTAAAATGCACGAAAGTGCATGGACATGTGAATAAATTAAAATGCACATCTAGATGAAATTCCTACATGATGCATGAGAATATTGTATGGATATCTCTAGAAAGATGAATTTAACATTAAATCTGAAAATCTGACATCCTCATAAGCTTGAGTGACAAATCCTCTATGATTAATAACATAACGTACCTCACGAACAAAGCTTAACAAATCTCTCTCTTGAAGATGTTAATAAAAAAAAGGATTGATGGTTGGATTAATTCAAGGAAAAATATGTCTGATATTATTTCCATAACAGGGTTGCAGATTTTATACACAAAGTGCAACGTTCATAAACATAAAAAAAGGACCCAACTTCCTTAACTTTTGGCTAACTCATCCATGCATGACTCATAAAAACTAGGATGGATACTCATAACCAGAAACATTAGATAATCACAACCTCTGGAACTACTCGAGAGCTGGGTGTTTATGTCAAGTTTGTCCAATAGAATGTAATCTTTTCAGTGTAGGTACGATGATTTTAAAATTGTATATTTGGTTCTTTGCTTCTAAAAACAAATCTTGGAGAACCGGGCAGTAACTGAGTAACATCGCATGTTTGTATCACAGCAGAAAAAGCGGAAATAACTAAACATTGAGCAATATCTTGTATATTGGAAGCTTGTGGCATGACTGAGGAAGAAGTATAGATTAGAGAAAGGAGGAAATAGAAGGATTGGATGATCTTAGTAGGTAGATTCTTATCCGAAGAATTGATCACATCTTTTTTTTTTTTCTTTTTTCTTTTTTTAATTCCATAGTAAACGGTTTAAGAAATCCAACTTTCCAAGTGAGTATTGATTTGGTGATATTGGCAGTGGCAGTTTGTGGTACAAAAGTTGAATTATAAGCGTTTACCAATAATAAATATCATAATCCACTAAACATATATTCAATGGAACAATCTAAAACAATGCTAAATGTTGTAAGATTTGAACATTGGTTATCACAAACGCAAGAAACCATAAGAAAGAATGTTTTAAAGCATTGCTCAAAGTAGTCCCTTCTATGAAGCACTGCCCTCTAATCTGAGAAAAGAAAGAAACAAGCTTGAGATACATTCAATATAGAATCAACATGCACCCTCTCAAAATGTGTTCATTATCACATACATTATGATATATTGGATTTTGAGTATTGTGTTGTGTACCTTTAACAATTCCCCCCAGTCCAAAATTATGTGAAATTCCTTGCTATGATGACATAAGTAAAGTTCCCAAATTTGACTTCATATCAAGCCGCTTATATCATTCAGCTAAATGCAATTTGACAAGTCCTAGAGTGCCTTGGGAACATCAATAATTCCTTGAGAACACAAAGCTTCTCCTCTGAATTCAGACCGGAAGAAGAGATTTTCATTGTCTTTAAGACCCTTGCCCTCTTTAGAATACGTCTAACAAGTTCCATCTCACCTTTTAACCCTTCAAATCCTTTAAAATGACAAGTTGTAAGGCGTGATGACAGACATTTGGGATCGTCTTGTGGGTCCTTGTAGAATGTCCTGTCAAGAGTAAAATTTCTATATCCATGATCAATAAATGAGTTCGTTCTTTCCTGACAAGAGAACACATGCAGTAGTTACTTAGATTAATTCAAGAGGGAAAAAAATAAATAAATAAAAACCATATCATCTTGTGAAGTTAACATACCATATCAAAGACAAGTACTTCAAGATTAGGAGTCCGATGAAGCAAGAGCGGTAGCACATAATTGAGGTGATCATCAACACCAAAGTTTAAGAAAGACAGTTTATGGAACATGGGAGGATCAAATTCAGAAGCAGAGCGGAGGCACTGCATGACAACATAATAATCACAAAAACAATATTTTTTTTGGATAGAAAACCATAAGAATTTAATCATAAAATCTTTTACCCCAACCGTTTCTGAGTACAAATGCAGGGATTCAACATTACAAAGTTGTCCCAATAAGTCCCACACGCTATTTCCATGCTCTGAAACATAATCAAGTCCAACTGAATTAAGATCAAGGACCGGTTTGACTGAGTTGGGCAGATTTTCCAACGATACATCACCCAGATTACCTTCAAAACGAAGGTACTCAAGAGCTGGAACGTTTATGTCAAGTTCAAACCTGCATTCATATATTGCTACAAACAACTCTTGGAGCACTGGACAGAAAGCGTGTAGCCTCGAAAGAGAGTCGTGGTGGCTATCTGAATCAACAATGGTAATTATAAGATGCAGAATCTGCAGACTCGGGAACACAAACGAAGAACCAGGAGAGGATTCAAGAACAATGAAACTGCCTAGTTTCAAAATCACTAATGTGTTACCATTAAAGACGCTACAGGGAAAGTATAAAGGTGGGAAGGAACCAAATCTAATGTTAACCTCGAGCTCGAGGTCTTTCACGCCACGTGCAATGGCAGCGCGGACCCATGTATCTACATGGATATGGTCAAAATTATCATCCCAATGGAGGCGAAACTTTTGTATGGGATTCGCATTGCGAAGAGCCCAGACCCTGGATACGATATGAGCAAAATTAAAATGGTATTGATTATGACTTTGCTCCCCATCTGAGGATTTCGTTTCAAGTTCTCTGCTGTCAAAATCAAGCTTTGGCACAAGAGTCCAGAGAGTTTTCCACCTGCTAGACAAAATTGCTTGTGGCCACGACCTTTTTGGTTGGCAGAAAAGAAAGTATGTGGCAGAGGAGAGAGTCCGGTAGATTGCTGATCCTGTCCATGTCTGGATAAGAGTGTTTCTGACGTTTTGACGTTGATGCAGCCGAGCAAGCCATTAGGGTCAGTTTTTTGTTGAGCCAACAGCGCTAGAAGTCGGAGATTGGAACTTTGGATAACCTAATGACCTATGAACTTCACACTGTGCTCGAGAAATAGTGATCAACTTCTACTCCTCAAACCAAAGCGTTGCGCCGCATATTGAAATAGGTTGGTTCGTCAAACTTAATTTACTTCCAGTTAGGAGGAATCATCCTCCTAACCTACTATGTGGCAATTAGTAAATTGCTTTGTCGTATGAACTTCCCAATAGGTGGATTAGCATTCAGCTAATACGGATTTTATAATTATCATCCTCATTTTCTCATCCCTATTTGAATTACAATTTTTTTTAATACGTTCATATTACCATCATAAAACAAAGAAGCAAGAGTTTTTATAAAAAAATTATTGATAGCTTTCAAAAGTTATTAAAAATGATAATAAGTTCTCAATTTGTTTTTTGTAATAATTTATTCTCTTTTATAAATTTTTTTTATATAAACAATAAATTGTGAGATAATTACATAATAAACTTTAGTGTTTGATATTATTTTCAAGCTAAACTCAGAAGTTTCAAATATATAAATATTCATAGTATCGTTTCAAATTATTAAAATTTTAACTTTTGGATAAAACTTAGGTACAGTTCCTTAATCAAGTACATTAGATTTCTAGTTGAATTCAAATATATTGAATTTAAATATTCTTGGAAAAGATAACATTGTTTGTGTTTCATTGGTTAATGCAACCATGTATTTGAATTCAATTGAGGAACCTAATGTACTTAACCTAAGGAACTGTACCTAAATTTTACCCTTAACTTTTTATGAGTCTGATAACTAAAATAATAGAAATTTACAAAAATTGCACTTAGTATTTATCTAACTATTAAAAATGTTTCCATAGTGAAATTTCGACTTTGAAAAAATTTGATTATTCATGTGATAAAATCCGTAATAGATAAACAAAATGTAATAAATATATACTATCTTTTTGTCGGTTTTCTTAGTATTCAAATGAATGACCATCAAGTCATATCCTGGCTATGCCACTGCCTTAAGAATACAAATAAAAGTATATTTGATGGTTAATTATTTTATTCTTTTTCATTATTCACAAAATAAAATCATACCTCACACAAACATCAGAAGAAAAATACACAACTATTTTCATGTTGTTTGTATCATCAGAAGAGTGAAAGCAACTCGACATTGTGCAATCATTTGTATATTAGAAGCTTGTGGCATGACCGAGGAAGATGCATAGACAGGGAAAGGGGGAACAAGAAGCATTAGTTTGATCCTCTGAAGGTTTTGTCAACAATTGAGTCGCATTTTTAAGACAAAAAGACTAAATGCATTTATTTCCAGAATTAACAAATTCCAACATTCTTAAGTTAAGGAGTTTTTATACTGGGATAGATGATGATGATGATTCAATGAATGAGGCAATGAATTCTGAATGTTAGTAAACCCAGCATTGAATGCTAGACAATTAAAGCCTCACTCTACACAAATCACGCATTTATTGCTAAATTGTTTCGGTGTTTGTAAGATAATTCTTCTTGGCTTCCTGATTTCCTGTAGAAGCTTCAACTTCTACTTCGACGAGAAGTTACTTGCCTAAGGCCCAAATCACCCGAGATGCTGTGTTAGGCGAGCTCGGGTATCAACCCCTGATCAGAACATTCGGCCCGATCGAGATCATAGTACAGTCGTGTTTCTTTATTCGAAACTTAGGACTAAATTTCCTACCCCTCCAAGTTCATATGAGTAGCTAGATTCTTATCCAAATGATTGATAATTATTTACAAAAATATGGATTTCCACGTGACTACGAATTTGGTCACAGCATGATTTATAAAGATTATAAAAATATGCGGTACATATGAGAATCCAAACATGAGACAAATGATTTGTAGCATTCATTTTTTCCATGGTAAACTGAAGCAATCCAACTTCCAAAAGAGCATTATTTGAACAGAATGGGGTAAAAAGTTGAACTTTTTGTTTTATCTCCTAGACACCAATCTTTTTTTTTCTTTTTTTTTTTGACAAATGACACCAATCTATTAATTATAGACAAAAGCAATTTTACATTTACTAGAGCACTTTGGAAACATCCAATAATTTCCTTAAGCAAAAGAAGCTTCACATCAGAATCTGGAAGACTGGAAGTGATTGTCAATTTCTTCAAGAATCGTGCATTCTTTAGTATATATCTAACAACTTCCAACTCATCCTTGGCCCATCCAAATCCTTCAAAATGAAAAGTTGTAAGTTGTGATGACAGACATTTAGGAACAGTGTGTGGCTCATCAATCCGTATATTGCCAGAAGCCGATCTTTCTTTATGAAAACCACAAGAAATCCGTTTGAAGAAAAGCATTTCTAGATTAGGAGTCTGCTCAAGCACAAGTGGTAGGGCATGCCACTTACAACAATAATGAAAGCTCAAGGACACTAAATTATAAAACATGGGTGGATCAAGATCAGAAGAAAAGATGAGACACTGCACAACAACATAATAATTAGAATTCAAAACAACAATGTTACTCCCTGTCCAAGAAGTGTTTAATAATAAAAGACAATGAAAAATGTGCTTTACCCGTGTGGTATCTTCGTACAAATGCAAGGATTTAACGTTGTATAGTGCTCTGATGAAGTCCCATGTCCAAATTCCATGATCTCTCGCTTCAGAATCATCTGAATCCATGGCAACAACGGCTTCAAATAAGTTGGACATGTTTTCCAACAAAACCCATGGACCCCATCGTCCTCGGAAATAAAGATACTCCAGAGATGGGGCGTTTATCTCAAGCATGTAATCCAGATCATCAATCCAAATATGTAATTTTTTCAGTGAAGGTACAATGATTTTAACTTCAATAGTACATCCTCCCCCCAAAGTATCCTGTTGTATTATAAACAAATTTTGAAGAACCGGGCAGCCACTGAGGAATCTAAAGAGAGACTCTTCTGAATATGTTACAGAATCAAGATACAGAGTCTTGAGACTTGGAAGGGAAGAAGCACAAGGTGGATAAACAGAAATATCACCTTTTAATTTTAGAACCACAAGTGTTTTACAAATAAAGAGGCTACAGGGCATCTTTAAAGGTTCATCATAACTAATGTTGAGATGTATGTGTTCCACGTCTCGCGCGATCACTGCACGGACACATGAATCGACATCAATAGGATCAATATCAAAATGCCGACACTTTAGGCGAAACTTCTGTACGCGATTCACATTGCGAAGTGCCCAGACGCGGAACAAAATTTGCGCAAAGCTAAACTGGTACTGATCTGAAGACAATGAATTCAATATCTTCTCAATTTTATCGACGTCAAAGTAGAGATTTGGGACGAGAGTCCAGACAGTCTTCCACCTGCTGGACAAAAGGCTTGTGAATACAGCCTCTATGGTTGGGAGAAACGAAAGGATGTGGCATAGAAGAGAGTCTGGTAGATTGCTGATTCTATTGCGGGTGTTATTTTGGGCCATTGCTTCAGAGTTTCAGGTTTTGTTGAGGCACAAGCTTTGTGAGGAATTGGATGGATTTATAGTGCTGGGTTTGAAACTCTTGAATAAATGGATGAATGTATGAACTTCCCCATAAAAGCTAGAATTATGGCACACTGTGCTCGAGATATAGGGAACTATCAAGTATCAACTACACCCACCAAAGCCTAGGGCATTGGAATGGGTTTTGGTCACTTAAATGCTTACTGAATGCTCAATTCGGTGGATAAGACAAATAATTCTCTTAAACTTTCCACTAAACAACTAGGTTTTATCATACATTAGAGAATTTTGAAGCTTTGGATTTAAGTCTTAATTAGACCATTTCTTGATTTTTCCCATTTATTCACATCAAGTTTGAAAAAGGTATCATTATGACTCCCCATTTATGAGGCAAAAGATTGACCTTACACACTCCAAGGGCATAATCAACTCTGTTCAAGACAAAGCTTCATCTGTTGCATAGGACCATTTCCCACCAACCACCACTGAAGTTCTCTTTATCAAACAGCAATGCAGCCAATGCTGAACAATCATGGTTGCTTACCACATACCTTGAAGAGGAACTTCGAATTTCAAGGGGAGACTTTGGCAGTGTATTTTTTCTCATCAAGGAAGGCAGCTCCCTCTTGACAATCTGAGCAACATATTTTATGTAATAAATTTATGATCAAGAATCTAAGAAACTGGATCTATAATATGGTGTTGTAAGATATGAAAAAAGTATATTCATAATTTAAATTGGTATTCAATCTTAGAGCATTCTGACAGCATGCACACTATCTGTTGATTTATGATTTTTCTTGGCCTTGAGCTTTATTTTGCATTTGATGGGACCCAATTACGTATCTGCTATTTTTAATTCTATGATTTTGTGAAAACTAACTATTGTATTGACATGGGGAACAATAAATCGGTCATGAATCGGAATTTCCATTTTAATTACTACCTCTGATTTGGTAGAACATTTATCTTGGATTTGTGGTGATGGACATGAAGTGAAAGAAATCGACTTTCAACCCAGCTGTCTCTTAAAGTTTGGACTTTGGAGTTCTGTGATACCAAGTAGAAGTTGGTAAAATTGACATGAAGCTGTAAATTTTAATGAAACCAACATTGTTAAGATGTAATGCAGGTTTTATTTTCATTTCTTTATTTCTTTAGGGATACACATCCGTACAAGATTGAATCCGTTGACCTTTGGGGTTAGAAGATGGCATTTGATGCAAGTATCATTGGCAAGCCCTATTTTCATTGCAATAGAAGAATTTGTGGCACCAGTTTACCTTAAGAAGTATTCAACCTTCCAGGCTCTAATGACTAAATAAATGACAACTGGAGAGAACATGTAAACGAGTTGGAATGGTGAATGAAGTAAGTGGGAATCAGAATTGGAAACACTTTAACCGTGGACTGAAAAGTATTGGTCTTGGGAATCCATTAATTGGAACCATTATAAAAGTAAGAAATCAAGATTTGTGACATTCATTTGTACAGGAAGGTTCTGGTGCAAAAATTCAAACTTTAGTAACTTTAGGTACATAGATTGTCACAACTCACAATCACAAGAAATAACCTTATCATATTAGATTAACTTATCTCCTCATTCTTCTCTCTTTATTACTTCGTTCTTGAGATTCTAGCTACCAATCTCTTAATTAACAATAGCAATCTTACATTTCCTAGAGAGCCTTGGAAAGCACAGTAACTCCTTCAGAAGAACAGGGTTCTCCTCCAAATCTTTAAGATTAGAAGTGATCGTCAATTTCTTCAAGAATCTTGCTTTCTCTAGAATATCTCTAACAAGTTCCAACTCATCGCTGGACCATTTAAAACATTCCAAATGAAAACTTGTAAGGTGTGATACCAGAGATTGAGGAACACGGTTTAGCTTGTTGAACAAATGCTTAGAAAAAGATTTCCACATTACATTACAAGAATATAACCTCGGTTCAAAGACAATCTCTTCTAGATTAGGGGCCCGTTCAAACATGGATTGTAGGACAAGCCAATAACAACAACAACCTTGAAAGTTCAGCCGAGCCAAATTATGAAACATGGGAGGATGAATTATATAAGTATTGATGCGGCACTGCACGACAACACAATAATGACAAGTCACAACAATAATATTACTACTTGTCAAAGAAGTGTTCGGCTGTTTAATAATAGACAATGAAAAAGGTGTTTTACCTCTGTGGTAATTCTCTTCCAATGCAGGTATTTAACGTTATTGAGTAATCTGATGAAGTCCTTTGCTCTATTTCTTCCATTATCATCATCCCAAACAACTGCTTCAATTAATTTCGACAGGTTTTCCAACAAAACAACTTGAGACAGATGACCATTGAAATAAAGGTACTCAAGATTCGGAGAGTTTATCTCAAGTATGATATTCATGAAAGAAATATGTATATGTAATCTTTTCAATGTAGGTACAATGATTTTAATTCTGCGTTGGATATCAAATGTTCTTAGGTGCAAAGTTTGGAGGATCGGGCAGCAACTGAGGAGCCTACAGAGAGATTCGTCGTTTGGATATTTGACATGTTCAAGATGCAGAGTCTTGAGAGTCGGAAGGGAAGAAGCAGAATGTGGATGAATAACAATATCACCTCTTAATGTTAGATGCACTAGCGTTTTACAAATAAAGAGGCTACGGGGCAACTTTAAAGGTTCCTCATGACTAATGTTGAGACATAGCTGTTCCACGCCACGCAAAATCACTGCGCGGACACATGAATCAACATCAATAGGGTCGCAATGAGACAGCAGCCATTTGAGCTGAAACTTTTCTACGCTATTCACATTGCGAAGGGCCCAGACCCTGGACAAAATTTGCGCAAAGCTAAAATGGCACTGATCTGATGATGAGGAAGTCAATGTCTTGTTAAGTTCATCGACGTCAAAATCAAGATTTGGGACGAGAGTCCAGAGAGGTGTCCATCTGCTGGACAAAATGCTTGTGGCCACGGCCTCTATGGTTGGGAGAAACGAAAGGATATGGCAGAGGATAGAATCTGGTAAATTGCTGATCTTGTCACTATTGTTATTTTGGGCCATTGCTTCTTCTAACTCAGAGTTGTGAAGCTATGGTTGAGGCACAAGCTTTGTGAGATTTATAGTGGGTTTCAAACTCAAGTGTCAATTATTATTTATGGCACACCGTATTTGAATGGCTTTGGTCGTGACTCATGAGATGCTTACTGAATATAAATTAATGTGTATTTATTTGTTTCGTGTTTCAAAAAATAATGTCAAACTATACACGAATATAGAAGAAAATACATTCAACAACCTTAAATTTGTGTGCACTGACCCATTAATCATTAATGGGTGTGTATATACATATCTATTTATATATATATATTGAATTTAAATACAGTTTTTTAGGTCAAGTACATTATGTTCCTAATTAAATTTAAATATTCTTGGAAAAAATAACATTGTTTATGTTTCATTGATAACCATGTGTTTGAATTAAATTGAGGAATCTAATGTACTTGACCTAAGGAAGGAGCTGTACCTAAGTTTTACCCTTATTGAATTGTGTACATTACATCAAATAATTAATGATTTAATATTTCTTAATCTGTGAATATCCATTCACAAACCATTGTAATATTAACAAATTTAGTTTGGAGTTCTAATGTTCAATGTTGATTTCCCAATAAACCACATATCTCAACTTTGCTAGTTTACAACCTGTTGGGTATTTTTATAAAAATATGATATTTGTGATGAATTTTTCATTAATTGAAAAGTTAAATATTTAATAATGAATTTTTTACACATTGAATGGTTTTTGGTAGAGAGGTTTTTTTTTTTTTTTTTGGGCGTACAATTTTTATTTTTATTTTTATTTTAGAAGGGCTTATAAATTATTTTTTAAGAGTTATAACCGTATTAAACTTTTATTTTTAAACTCATTTTCATTTGACCTATTTATTCTTTGTATAAGTTAATAGTTTACAAAGCTTATAAAAAGACTCTTCTCCTCCAAATGTTTGAGAGATGAGAAAATCTACAAACACAATGACGAATTCTCACAACAAGCTTGTTTTGGGTTGTGATGGGTCCAAGTATAATCTCTTTTTATTTTATTTTGAATTGTGATGGACTAACTTATCTGCTTCTTGTGAAAATGTTATAAGAATTTGTTGTGTCTGTAAAGGAACTCTTGAGCGATATTCTGTATTTCAACAAAGAAGTTTATTGTTGGTTGTGTTCTTCTCTCATCTCTGGTTATTTACAAATACTAATAGAGTATTTTATACCTGGGTAGAAAGGAGGTTACTATTATAGAGTTTCCTATCTTCCTTTGGTAGTGCAAACTAGCCGGGGCTGAGCCATTCAATAGCTTTGACTGGGCCATAGAAGTGATCTGGCTAACAAAGCTAGCAGCGGTTACAAGATGAGGGGAGTTTATGATGAAATAAGGAGGAAGTTGGGAGGCAAAAAACAAATATGTGGCAAAGCAATAAAAAAAAATAAACAAAACAAAAAACTTGTGAAATCCAACAAATATGAAGCTGTCAATTTTAATAACTGCAAGTAAGATTGTTCAGAATTCAGAGCAATTTTTATTTTTATTTTCAACATTTACATCTGAATTGCAAAAGTGTGGTAGAATTGGGAATCCATGATTTATAAAGACAGATAGCCATGAGAATCCAAACATGAGCATAAAGATTTGTAGCATTCCTTTGTTCCATGGGGGTAAACTGAAGCAACCCAACTTCCAAAATTGCATTATTTGAACTGAATGGTTGTGGTGCAAAAAGTTGAACTGATTTAATGATAGATTTAACTTATACCTTCTCAATCACTATCTCTTCCTTGATTAATTTTGCTTTCATTCTCTTCTAGATACCAATCATTTAATTAAAGACAAAAGCAATTTTACATGTCCTAGAGAGCTTCGGAAACCTCAATAAGTCCTTAAGCAAACGAAGCTTCACATTTGAATCTGGAAATTTGGAAGTGATTGTCAATTTCTTCAAGAATCTCGCATTCTTTAGGATATATCTAACAAATTCCAACTCATCCTCCGCCCATCCAAATCCTTTATAGTGAAAAGTTGTAAGTTGTGATGACAGACATTTAGGAACATTGAGTGGCTTGTCAATCCTTATTTCCTCATAATCAGAATCAGAATCAGAAGTTTCATAATGAGAACAGCTCCTCCGTTCAAAGACAAGCACTTTTAGATTAGGAGTCCGCTCAAGCACAAATTGTAGAGCATGCCAATTACAACAATAACGAAAGTTCAAGCAAGCCAAATTATGAAACATAGGAGGATGAATATGAAAATAATTGATGAGGCACTGCAAGAAAAAATAATAATCAGAAGTCAAACAACAAAGTTACTGCTTATCCAAGAATTGTTCAGCTATATACTTAATAATAGACCATGAAAAATGTGCTTTACCTGCGTAGTGTCTTCGTACAAATGCAGGGATTTAACCTTGTAGAGTGCTCTGATGAAGTCACATACCCAAATTCCAAATTTTTTCATATAATGCAATTCTTCTACGCCAATATCAACTACAGCTTCAACTAAGTTGGACAGGTTTTCCAACAAAATGAGTGAACTCATTTCACCTCGGAAATAAAAGTACTCAAGAGATGGAGCGTTTATCTCTAGTATGTAATCCTGAAAACTAATATGGATATGTAATCTTTTCAGTGTAGGTACAATGATTTTAAGTTCATATTCGATCTCCCACTCTACTTTTACAAACAAATTTTGGAGCACCAGGCAGCCACTGAGGAGTGTACAGAGAGAGTCATCGTTTGCATATGTTACACAAATAAGATGCAGAGTCTTGAGACTCGGAAGAGAAGAAGCACAAGGTGGATTAATTAAAAGCCCACCTTCTAAATTTAGAACCACAAGTGTCTTACAAAAATAGAGGCTACGGGGAAACTCGAAAGGTTGTTTAAGAGAAATTTTGAGATATAGCTGTTCCACACCATGCGCAATCACTGCGCGGACACATGAATCGACATGGATTGGGTCGGAATCAGCATATGAACTCCACTTGAGGATAAACTTGTGTACGCTATTCACATTGCGAAGAGCCCAGACCCTGGACAAAATATGTCCAAAGCTAAAATGGCATTGATTCAACTGATCTGATGACAAGGAAGTTGATGTCTTGTTAAGTTTATCAACGTCAAACTCAAGATTTGGGACAAGAGTCCAAAGAAGCTTCCATCTGCTAGACAAGATGCTTGTGGCAACGGACTCTTTGGTTGGAAGAAACGAAAGGATGTGGCAGAGGAAAGAGTCTGGTAGATTGCTGATCCTGTCGACCAGGTTTGATTCTTCGGAATCAGAGGGTTTCTGGCGTTTAGAGGTTGATTCAACCAAGCAAGCCATTCAGGTTTTGTTGAGACATAAGCTTAATGTGTGATATTTATATATATAACGTGGTTTGAAACTTTGAATAGGTCCATAACCGTATGAACTTCCCCATAGAAACTAATATTTATGGCAAACTGTGTTCAGACTTCAGAGATACAAAGAACCACCCTCCACCAAAGCCTAGGGTATTGGAATCGGTTTGACCCTGGAACTTCTTTATACAAGTAGAATTCTATAATTATGTTATATCCAGGTAACATTTTGTTTAGAGGAGGTTGATGTTACTATTATAGAGTTTCCTACTTAGCAAAAAAGAAAAATTATAGAGTTTTCTATTTTACTTAGTAGTGCAAACTAGTAAGATAATAACCGGGTGATTAGGTTGTCGTATCCTTGGAATGGCGTGTCCAAAAGTATATTGCATCGATTGATAAATTTTTCGTAGATAATAATATATTTCCAAAGTGCGGCATAATTTGTGCCTCAACTTGGTCCCCTCAATTTTATGGAATTAACAATAACAAGTAAAATTTCATGTTATAAGATATATAAAAAATCGCCAACGAGAGGTAAAATACAATTCTAGTGAAATATTAATGCTTAATGCATATTTTTGTGATTTACGCAATTCATTTCATTTATTGATTATGTTCAAAGGAACAACACAACATTTTTTTTTTCAAGTTGTGTTTTTCATTATGTAAAAATTTATTTATGAATTTTAGCTTATAACTAATTAATATAAGGAAAACAAATACTAAGACCATTTTTTTTCATTATAAATCAAAAGGATGTCATTTTGCCTACAATGATGTATCACAATATTAAGTATATAAGTATATTTTTGGATAAATGCACTGGCACCCTTTGAACTTTTATTTAAAAGTACCAACATTCCTTAAACTAATATTTTAGCTAATATAGTACTTGAACTATCAAAGAAGTAGAAAATAGTTATGTCTATTAACATTACATCTAAATTGATATTCTTTTTTGATAATTCAATGAATTTATTGAAAGGAACACAGTTAGAACCAGATTCTGAGGCTTAAGGAAAGCTGAGACATCAAACAACAAATGTTCAAAAGAGAAAATACTGCACAACAAGACCAGTCAAAATTGTCAAGACACAAGCCTCACAGTAATACTTCTACTAGTAGAAAATAGTTAATTCTATTAACATTACATCCAAATTAATGACTACAAGTTTCTACATGCTAATCAGTAATCAAGTTTTTTCTTCGATGAATGAGTAAGACAAAATGTAACGGTGTTGCTTCACATATCCAATAAGCCTCACTTGGTGGATGGTGTTGCTTCACAAATGTAACAGTGTTTCTGTGGAAAAGTTACATCTTTTGGATAGAACATGTCTCTTCACGATTGGATATGCCTATTACCGAAAGGTGCGTGAGTGTCTATAAATAGGTAGACTCTCATTTGGTTTTGGACACATTAATTTCTCTAACTACCACCTTAACAAGAATGCCATCCACATTATGGACAAATAGTGGTATATGGTTTTGTGGTTCTGTCAGATAGAGAGAAAAGACAGCCACCACCCCTGCCCCCTCCTCCCCCTTATGCATCCACCCCTCCACCACCATCCTAAACAAAATTTATCAGATTATCTCAAGGCAAGTTTTGGGTTTGGCAGTGGCGTTTTACAATTATCATCAACAGATTATAAACCCATCACAGGAATTATTGAAGGTAACAGTGGGAGGGATACCCTTCACTGGTGACATTCAAGGGTTACAAAGGTTTTATCAAATAGAACAAAGTTTTTGGGCAAATTTTTTGCAACAAACCTTATCTGAATCGGGCTTGGAATTGTCAAAATTTCTGCAATTAGCCTTTGTTTTCAACATAGACAGCTTGTAAGCACAAATTCTGATTACCAAACCTAAAAAAAACTTTATTCTGTATTATACCCTTATTTGCTACCATCCATGTTGTTGTCAACTCTTCCATACTAGCAGGTTCGTCATACCATTCTTCAACTAGATCCTAGAAGTCTTGAGCGATGAAAACTATCTTCATTTGCGTGCTGCAAATTTCATAGCCTTTGTGACTAAAGATGGGAATGAGACTTTGAGCGTAATCAAGAGTGGACTCACTAGTGCTTGTTGTTGTAGTAGCCAACGTTTATATCAAGAAAGGATTTGGAACAAGGGCTTAGCTCTGATACCAAATCCTTTCTTCATATAAAACTTACTATGGTAAAAGCACTAGCAAGTATACTTTCAGTTATGGTCAAATCTCATTCCCACATTTAATGGTGAGTACTGAGTACTACGATTTTTTTAGCATGCGTATCAAGACTCTTAATCTCTCAGGACTTCAGGGATCTAGATGAAGAAGGGTATGATGTACCTGCAAATCCAAAAGCGTCGACAACATGGACTGCAGCAATGCAGATTCTGTTGAGTGACAAGGCAAATACATGGTGTAATTCATGCTAATACTTGCAAAGGACAACTATATTACAAAGAAGATAAACAAAACAGCATAAAGGAGTTAATTGTAGATTCTATGCCCTGTACTGACTCTACCAACTATATATCTAAATCCCAAGTCCTAACTCTTGATACTCCACAAGATAACAAATTCTGTGACGAGTTAATTAATGAGTCTCCCAATATGACATTGAAGAATATGATTTAAATTCCTGATTCACTTAACTAGATGTATCTCTATATAAAAGGGAAACTTCTAAGGATTCTTGCAGGAGCTGACAGGGAGGAGTATGCCGCTGAATGTTGAGTTGATATCACATACAAATTCAACACTAGAAAAATCCAAGAAATAATCAAAGAATGAAAATTGAGAGAATGGGATCCATGATAGCACTAGCAGAAGTTGTCTTCTTCATTGAAAATGTTCCCTCACTCTTCTAATATTCAATGAAACTTGAAACACAGGTTAAACGTGTTTTGTGTTTTGTTGGTTAAACAGTTTTGTGAAAACAAGATAGAAGAACATGATCATTTTTTCCTTTACAAAAGATGCTTCTACATAGATTCTTCACGAGCCTTGTTTGCATAGATTCATTCTTAGGATGATATTATTCACAAAATAAAATCAAACCTCACACAAACATCAGAAGAAAAATACACAACTATTTTCATGTTGTTTGTATCATCGGAAGAGGGAAAGCAACTCGACATTGTGCAATCGTTTGTATATTAGAAGCTTGTGGCATGACCGAGGAAGATGCATAGACAGGGAAAGGGAGAACAAGAAGCATTAGTTTGATCCTCCGAAGGTTTTGTCAACAATTGAGTCGCATTTTTAAGACAAAAAGACTAAATGCATTTATTTCCAGAATTAACAAATTCCTACCTTCTTAAGTTAAGGAGTATTTATACTGGTATAGATGATGATGATGATTCAATGAATAAGGCAATGAATTCTGAATGTTAGTAAACCCAGCATTGAATGCTAGACAATTAAAGCCTTACTCTACACAAATCACGCATTTATTGCTAAATTGTTTCGGTGTTAGTAAGATAATTCTTCTTGGCTTCCTGATTTCCTGTAGAAGCTTCAACTTCTGCTTTGACGAGACCTTACTAGACCAGGGTCCAAATCACCCGAGATGCCATGTTTGGCAAGCTAGGGTATCAACCCCTGATCAGAACATTCTGCCCGATCGAGATCATAGTCCAATCGTGTTTCTTTATTCGAAACTTAAAGACTACATTTCCTACCCCTCCAAGCTCATATGAGTAGCTAGATTCTTATCCAAATGATTGATAATTATTTACAAAAATATGGATTTCCACGAGACTACTAATTTGGTCACAGGATGATTTATAAATATTATAAAAACTAGGTTTGGATTACTGGCTTTACATTAACCATTAGTTCCGCAAAAATGACCATCAACAAATGGTAAACTGGGGGATCATTATTAGAGATTCTGAGGGGCAAGTCTTAGCAGCTGTTAGCTCTGCGGGGCCCGAAGGTGGTGATCTGTTTGCTAGAAGGCTTCTATGCTTGACACGAGCCTTAATGTTTGCCGGAGAGATTGGCTTTTTTGATGTGGAAATAGATATAGCTGATGCAAGATTGTTTCATGCCTTATCATCGAAGTCTCTAGACAATTCTCGCTGGGGCCATCTAATTGAAGGGGTTAGATTGTGTCTGCAAGCTTGTGCCAGGTGGAAAATGAATTATTTATAACCACTTGAGAAAGAAAGCACGGAAGCTCTAGACCAAAAACGCGCTTACATTTAAAAATAATAAATAAATAATTTTCAAAAAGTGTACAGTGGTAAAAGCGCGTTATACCTTTGAAAAAGTGTACCAAATGGGCACTAAGAATATTCCTATAGTTGAATTGATGCTTGCTTAGTTGCTTCACTTCGAAAGCTCTGACTTCTAAGTCCATACGTTTAAAAAAAAACGTCAACGTGGTTCAAACTTGGAAACTTCCAGGTTCGTGCCATCATGACATTACATGCGCAATTGCAGAGATAAACATAAATCTATTACTAAAGACTTAAGTCTTTTTATTCCCCTTTGATTGTTTTGTTTTCCAAATGGCTTTACTTTGATTCTCTGCTCTGTTTCCTTAACAGCAAAAGGAAACTGGTCAGGAGAAATGAAGGAGTTAACAATCTAAATCGGTTTCCAATTTTATAGTTTTTTGCAGGTGTTGGCCTATTCCTTGTTATGTCATCATCATGTGTTAAGTGTGTTTGTTTCTTAACTGGGTTTCCAAAGATATTGGATACAGTATCTTTGGTTTCTTTTCTTTTTATATTGGAGCGTGTTAATCAGTTTGCAAAGCAAAGTTATGGCTGTAGCAGTATTTGTTGGAGGGGCTGTTCTGGGAGCAGCGTTTGGAGAGGTATTTGCGGTGTTGCATGACACGGTTAAGAATGTGGGAAGCAAAGTCCTTATGTTCAAATCCGTTCTCAAAAGCCTCGAATCCAATCTAGATCTTTTAGCGCCAGTGGTGGAAGAGATAAGCGGATTAAACAGAGAACTCGGTCGCCCAGAAGAGGAAACAAAGAGCTTGATCGAAGATATGAAGAAGGCCGAGGAGCTCATTCGTACGTGCTCGGCAATCTCAGGGTGGAGCGTTAAATTCCAAGCCCATCACTCAAAACAACTTACCGAATTGGATAAGGCCATTGTGAAGTTCTGTCGGGTTCATATGCCAGCACAGATCAAAAGGGATACGTTGCAGATTTTGAAGGATACGTCGCAGATTTCGCAGATTTTGGAGGATAAGTCCTCCCAGATTTTGGGGAATACGTCGCAGATTTCGCAAATTTTGGAGGATAAGTCGTCGCAGATTTTGGGGAATACATCGCAGATTTCGCAGATTTTGGAGGATACGTCACAGATTTCGCAGATGATTTGGGAGGAGTTTAAAGCTTTTCGAGAGGAAAATAAGTTGAAGAAGGAGAAGGTTCAGATTCCAATCACTCCTTGTCGACAGTGCGGGAATACCACACCGCTGGAAATACAGGGTCATGACGTGCCAATTAAAGGTACTAGTCGAGAGGCATGCAAATATTTGCTTAAAATTGGTCTTTGTTATATTGTTAGATGCAGTCTGACATCTTAGCCTGATGCCCTGACAGAGTTAAGAGGATTAGAGCTGCACACTAGTTTTTTTACATATAGACAAATAAAAGCTGCAACTAATAACTTCAATGCTGCAAACAAGCTTGGGGAAGGTGGTTTTGGATCAGTTTACAAGGTATCTGACAATCTTTTTCTATTCTAGATTATATCTTTTATGATATTTGCTTTCTATTCATCTATTGTCCTTTGACATTATGGAGAAATACCTGAAGAAATGCATACCTAAAAATGTGTATTTTCCTATTCCTGATGCAGGGTATATTATTAGATGGTACTATAATTGCAGTTAAGCAACTTTCTTCAAAATCAACGCAAGGAAGTCGTGAATTTGTGAATGAAATAAGCATGATATCTGGTTTACGACATCCAAATCTTGTTAGATTGTATGGATGTTGTATTGAAGCAAAACAATTATTGTTGGTATATGAGTACATGGAAAACAATAGCCTTGCAAAGGCTTTGTTTGGTAAGCTAATGTTTTATAACTTACCATGCATTTTATGTTGATCTTAGAAGAATGAGGAACACACACTAATGATAAATTTCATTGATTGGGTTCTGAACAACAATTTCAGGTCCTGTGGATGGCCAGTTGGATGGCCAGTTAAAATTGGAATGGCCTGAAAGACAAAAAATATGTCTGGGTATAGCAAGAGGTCTGGCTTACTTGCATACACTGAAAATTGTTCATAGAGACATCAAACCTGCAAATGTGTTACTTGACAGGGACCTTAACCCTAAGATCGCTGACTTTGGTGTGGCCAAGCTTGACGAAGTGAAGAACACCCACATTAGCACCAGAATTATTGGAACAATGTGAGCTACCTTCCTTTATTTTGTCCCCTCTTTACTTCTTTTTGGAGTCTATTTTTTCCCTATTTTTGTCATCACCTCTGCAGATCTTGATTATGGGGTAATATGAATAGATGTTAATCTTATAGTATGTAGTGTTGGGTTGTTGCCCTGGAAGTATACCCAGGGCCGGCTCAATGAATTTTGGGGCCTAAGGTGACTATTAATAGTATAAATTATATAAAAACTTAAATTCATATATATTTTTAATCCTAAAATATCTGACGTGGATCTCAGTTGCAACATTCTCCGAGTCAGCTCAACTGTTAACAACGTATATTATTTTTCATTTTGAAATGTTGCCAACTGTCAAAGAACCACCAACATCAAATGTAATAAATGATTAGAAAGTTTTAATTTTTAAATTTTTATTTATACCATTTGTAACTCAAGCACTTGGATCCACTTTGCCACTTAAAGAAAACATAGTCTCTCTATTTTAATTTTCTTATTATTGTTGCTTTTGTTGTTTTGTTATTGCCTCTAGTGCAGTGAAGCTAAACACAATTATTGTGGCTTTATTAATTGTGTGAATATTATTTGTCAAAAAAAAAAAAAGTAATTATTATTGCAATATTGCATGTATAACAGTAGATTGGCTAATCTTGCGCTTAGAAACTTGACTGATGCTGGCCTTTTGGTTTTAGAAGTTCATAGGACCATAAAAATGAACCAAATGCCATAACTTAATGTATGTGTTGCAGAGGCTACATAGCGCCAGAATATGTCTTATCGGGTCATTTAACCTACAAAGCAGATGTTTACAGTTTTGGAGTTGGTGCATTGGAAATTGTTGCAGGGAGGATGAACATAATATATCGACCAGACGAGTATTATGTATCCCTTCTAGATTGGGTAAGAGTTTGACTGATTGGGCAGTATATTTTTCTTGCATGTTCAAAGTTCAAGTTGCATAACTAATTTGTCTTCATTTAAATCAAAGTGATATGCTGATGATATCTTTACATATTGTTTAAGCATTTCAACACAATAGAAAGTCAATCAATTTTGGCAAATATATGAAAGGAATGACTTTACAGAAAAATGTTGTTAATAGTTGCTTTATCAATATTTTAATAAAAACAAAGCTATTCTTTTATTAAGTTACTAACTTTTAATTATTTTTTTTTTTCCAATCATTTAAATTGGTGGCCTGTTGTTTACTTACCTGGAAAACATCATTAAAAAAACTTTAAATCTCATTTTTTTTTTGGTGTTCCTATTCACTTCAGGCCAAAGACTTACAACAGAAAGGGGATTTGATGAAATTAGTGGACCCAGAATTAGAGCCTGGGTTCCACAAGGAAGAGGCACTTAGAATGATTAAATTAGCTTTATTATGCACTAATCCCTCACCAGCGCTTAGGCCCCCCATGAATGTCATAGTAGGCCTGCTTGAAGGCTGGACAGTTGTTGATGAATTGGCCAGGGATCCAAGTGTTTATGGTAATGAATGGAATTTTGAAGCCTTAAGAGACCAGTTTGATCCGACCATAAGACCAAGCTCAGTAGAAAGTCAGAGCCTCAGCCAAACATCAAATGCAACATGGATCGGGTCTACTTCTACATCTGCCCATTATCTCTATTCTACTAATTAATCTTGAATCTCGGTAATATATATATAAGCAACTAAGCATGCTACTGACCTTTAGCTTATGTGACAAGTAATGTGCTTCTTTAATGACAAGAAATTATATTCGCTTCATGAACTTCAAGACTTAAAGGATGAGCTGTGTGGTTTTAATTCCAAGATAATACTTTGAATGTGAATTTATTGGATGGGATTGAGATATGGCTCTGCGAAGGGAACACTCATTTATTTTGCCCACGAAGGGAACACTCATTTATTTTGCCCATTGTCAACTTATGACAAAAATGTCGATCCACCTATGAAGGCAATGTTGTGATTTATTTCTACTGTCACCATTGTGCCAGAGTCTTCAAGATGGATTTTCACCATGTTTTGATTTATGTTTGCAACAAAACATATTTTCTGCAATTAAAACTCTTTGAGGCCATAATTGTGCTAGAGAGATGAAGAGGGAGCAGGGGTTTTTACTTGACAGAGAAGTGAAAGAAATATAGTCATCCTCTCATTGGAGGAGGCCTACAATGCAAACCCAACACAGCCATCAATCTTCAAAAGAGATCACTAAAATGCATCAATTAGCAGTACCATATCTTATATTGGAGAATGGAAGAACAGAGAAATATGTGGTAAATGTACATTTGTTTAGACTAATGGGAATAGATATGAAGGGTATTGGGAAGATGGGTTGCCAAAAGGACATGGATCTTTCAAATGGGATGATGGGAGTTTTTGTGTAGGGAATTGTAGTAAGGATCCAAGTGAACAAAATGGAACTTATTATCCACCAGTGTCATCCCTGCTGCCAATCTTGAATGGGATCCACAAGATGTGTATAATGTTGATTTGAGTGATTGTAAGATTTGTTTGGAGAGGTCTCCATTTTGCCATCACAAAAGAAGTTTGCGGCTTGGGGGTCAACAAAGTCCGGGGATGGTGTTAAGCCTAGGAGAATGTTAGTTGGTAAGTGTTTGGGTGGAGAGGCCATTAGATAGAATGCGTATATGGGATGATGATGAATCTGGTGATGCTGGTAGTAGGACACCAATGGAGGGGAGAGATTCTTAGGATGATATTATTCACAAAATAAAATCAAACCTCACACGAACATCAGAAGAAAAATACACAACTATTTTCATGTTGTTTGTATCATCGGAAGAGTGAGAGCAACTCGACATTGTGCAATCATTTGTATATTAGAAGCTTGTGGGATGACCGAGGAAGATGCATAGACAGGGAAAGGGGGAACAAGAAGCATTAGTTTGATCCTCTGAAGGTTTTGTCAAACAATTGAGTCGCATTTTTAAGACAAAAAGACTAAATGCATTTATTTCCAGAATTAACAAATTCCTATCTTCTTAAGGAGTATTTATACTGGGATAGATGATGATGATGATGATTCAATGAATGAGGCAATGAATTCTGAATGTTAGTAAACCCAGCATTGAATGCTAGACAATTAAAGCCTCACTCTACACAAATCACGCATTTATTGCTAAATTGTTTCGATGTTAGTAAGATAATTCTTCTTGGCTTCCTGATTTCCTGTAGAAGCTTCAACTTCTACTTTGACGAGACCTTACTAGACTAAGGCCCAAATCACCCGAGATGCCATGTTAGGCAAGCTCTGGTATCAACCCCTGATCAGAACATTCTGCCCGATCGAGATCATACTCCAGTTGTGTTTCTTTATTCGAAACTTAAAGACTACATTACCTACCCCTCCAAGTTCATATGAGTAGCTAGATTCTTATCCAAATGATTGATAATTATTTACAAAAACATGGATTTCCACGAGACTACTAATTTGGTCACAGGATAATTTATAAAGATTATAAAAATATGCTGTAGACATGAGAATCCAAATTCCAAACATGAGACTCAAGATTTGTAGCATTCATTTGTTCCATGGAAAACTGAAGCAATCCAACTTCCAAAATGAGCATTATTTGAACATAATGGGGGTAAAAAGTTGAACATTTTTTTTATCTTCTAGATACCAATCTATTAATTATAGACAAAAGCAATTTTACATTTACTAGAGCACTTTGGAAACACCAATAGTTCCTTAAGCAAATGAAGCTTCACATCAGAATCTGGTAGACTGGAAGTGATTGTCAATTTCTTCAAGAATCGTGCATTCTTTAGTATATATCTAACAACTTCCAACTCATCCTCAGCCCATACAAATCCCTCAAAATTAAAAGTTGTAAGTTGTGATGACAGACATTCAGGAACAGTGTGTGGCTCATTGATCCGTATATTGCCAGAAGCAGATCTTCCTAGATGACAACAGTGAGTCCATTGACAGACAAGCGTTTCTAGATTAGGAGACCGCTGAAGCACAAGCGGTAGGGCATGCCACTTACAACAATAATGAAAGTTCAAGCATACTAAATTATAAAACATGGGTGGATCAAGATCAGAAGAAAAGATGAGACACTGCACAACGATACAATAATTAGAATTCAAAACAACAATGTTACTACCTGTCCAAGAAGTGTTCACCTATATATTTAATAATAGACCATGAAAAATTTGCCTTACCTGTGTGGTATATTGGTACAAATGCAAGTATTTAACGTTGAACAGTGCTCCGATGAAGTCCCATGCCCAAATTCCATGATCGCTCGTTTCAGAATGATCTGAATCAATAACAACAACGGCTTCAACTAAGTTGGACATTTTTCCCAATAAAACCCATGGACCCGATCGTCCTCGGAAATAAAGGTACTCCAGAGATGGGGCGTTTATCTCAAGCATTTTATACTTACTATAAATCCAAATATGTAATATTTTCAGTGAAGGTACAATGATTTTAATTTTAAAGTCTTCCCACTTATAATCATATCCTCTTATAAACAAATTTTGAAGAACCGGGCAGCCACTGAGGAGCCTAAAGAGAGACTGTTGAATATCTTACAAAAATAAGATGCAGAGTCTTGAGACTCAGAAGGGAAGAAGCACAAGGTGGATTAATAAAAATATCACCTTTTAATTTTAGAACCACAAGTGTTTTACAAATAAAGAGGCTACAGGGCATCTTTAAAGGTTCATCATGACCAATGTTGAGGTGTATGTGTTCCACGTCTCGCGCGATCACTGCACGGACACATGAATCGATATCAATAGAATCAGAATCAAGATACTGACCCTTTAGGCGAAACTTTTGTACGCAATTCACATTGCGAAGGGCCCAGACACGGAACAAAATTTGCGCAAAGGTAACATGGCACTGATCTGAAGATGATGAATTGGATATCGTCTCAATTCCATCGACGTCAAAGTAGAGATTTGGGACGAGAGTCCAGACAGTCTTCCACCTGCTGGACAAAAGGCTTGTGGCTACAGCCTCTATGGTTGGGAGAAACGAAAGGATGTGGCATAGAAGAGAGTCTGATAGATTGCTGATTCTATTGCGGGTGTTATTTTGGGCCATTGCTTCAGAGTTTCAGGTTTTGTTGAGGCACAAGCTTTGTGAGGAATTGGATGGATTTATAGTGCTGGGTTTGAAACTCTTGAATAAATGGATGAATGTATGAACTTCCCCATAAAAGCTAGAATTATGGCACACTGTGCTCGAGATATAGGGAACCATCAAGTATCAACTACACCCACCAAAGCCTAGGGCATTGGAATGGGTTTTGGTCACTTAAATGCTTACTGAATGCTCAATTCGGTGGATAAGCTTTAATGAATCTTGAATAATACAAATAATTTTCCTAAAGAACTTTCCACTAACAACTAGGTTCTATCATACATTAATTAGAGAATTTTGAAGCTTTAGATTTAACTCTTAATTAGACCGTTTCTTGTTTTTCCCCATTTATTCAGATCAAGTTTGTAAAAGGTATTAGACTCTTTCCAATTATCTGACAGAAAATTATTCAGTACTATTAGAACACAAAAAAAAAAATTTTGACACTGCACCCTACAAGGGCTTTATCAACTCTGTTCAAGACACAACTTCATTTGTTGCAAAGACCATTTCCCGCCAACCACCACTGAAGTTCTCTTTCTCAAACAGCAATGCAGCCAATGTTGAACAATCATGGTTGCTTACCACATACCTTGACGAGGAACTTCGAATTTCAAGTGGAGGTGCTGGCAGTGTGTTTTTTCTCATCAAGGAAGGCAGCTCCCTCTTGACAATTTGAGCAAACTCGAATATTTTTTTATAACCTCTTCCTCTTATTAGTTATTAGCATACAGCTTCAACCAACATTTTATGCAATAAATCTATAATTATGAATCTAAGAAACTGGATCTATAATATGGTGTTGTACGATATGAAAAAATTATATCCATAATTTAAATTGGTTTTCCATCTTAGGTCATTCTGACAGCATGCACACTATCTGTTGATGTATGATTTTTCTTTGCCTTGAGCTTTTTTTTGCATTTGATGGGACTCAATTGCATATCTGCTATTTTTTAATTCTATGATTTTGTGAAAACAACTATTGTATTGACATGGGAACAATAAATCGAAATGTTTAATTAGCTTTAATGAGAGATATCAAATTTCCATTCTAATTACTACCTCTGATTTGGTAGAACATTTATCTTGCTTTGTGGTGATGGACAGAAGTGAAAGAAATCGACTTTCAACCCAGCTGTCTCTTAAAGTTTGGACTTTGGAGTTCTGTGATACCAAGTAGAAGTTGGTAAAATTGACATGAAGCTGTAAATTTTAATGAAACCAACATTGTTAAGATGTAATGCAACAAAGTTTTTGGGCAAAAATTTTGCAACAAACCTTATCTGAATTGGGCTTGGAATTGTCAAAATTTCTGCAATTAGCCTTTGTTTTCAACATAGACAGCTTGTAAGCACAAATTCTGATTACCAAACCGAAAAAAAAAAACCTCCGTCAAACAGATCAGTGACTCACTTCATATTCATATCATAATTAAATAGAAGTTTGTGATTTACTGTTTCTACAACATTTGGTCAAACTACTTTTCCTGCTCATTACCATATCGCTTCTCTGTTATGGAGAATAATTTGTAATTGAAAATTAATATTTAACATGTCAAATTGGTTTAATGTGGAAGAAAGGTATTGGATCATGATTAAATGTCTTGCATATGTTTCATTTGATAGGATTGTAGGCTGGCAGTTGTCAAACCGAATTCCTATTCTTGAAGTCGATTGGATTGGTTGGCAAAGTTAGGTGGTTTGCTAATTTTAATAAAGGAGAACAAACTTATTTGAATGTAAGAAAAACATGCCAAAAGCAAAGGCTTCACCCATGAAAAGACCATCGAGTTTTACTTCATAAAATAAATTTTATTCAGTATTATACCCTTATTGCTACCATCCATGTTGTTGTCAACTCTTCCATACTAGCAGGTTCGTCATACCATTCTTCAACTAGATCCCACAGTCTTGAGAGATGAAAAATATCTTCATTTGCATGCTGCAAAGTTCATAGCCCTTGTGACAAAAGATGGGAATGATAATTTGAGCGTAATCGAGAGTGGACTCACTAGTGCAAGTATTTGTCGTAGCCAAGGTTTATATCAAGAAAGGATTTGGAACAAGGGCTTGGCTCTGATACCAAATCCTTTCTTCATATAAAACTTAGCTATGGTAAAAGCACTAGCAACTACTATGATTTTTTGAGCATGCATATGAAGACTCTTCATCTCTTAGGACTTTTGGGATCTAGATGAAGACGGGTATGATGTACCTGCGAATCCAAAAGCATCAACAAATATAGACTGCAGCAATGAAGATTTTGTTGAGTGACAAGGCAAAAACATGTTGTAGAATAAAATTCATGCTAATACTTGTAAAGGACAACTATAGTACAAAGATGTTAAACAAACAGCATAAAGGAGTTAATTGTAGATTCTATGGCCTGTACTGACTCCACGAACTATATATCTAAATCCTAAGTCCTAACTCTTGATACTCCACAAGATAACAAATTTTGTGACTACTTAATTAATGAGTCTCCCAATATGACATTGAGGACCATGCTTCAAATTCCTGATTCACATAACTAGATGTATCTCTATATAAAAGGGCAACTCCTAAGGATTCTTGCAGGAGCTGGCAAGGAGGAGTATGCAGCTGAATGTTGAGTTGATATCGCATACAAATTCAACACTAGAAAACTCCAAGAAATAATCATAGAATGAAAACCGAGAGAATGGGATCCATGATAGCACTAGCAGAAGTTGTCTTGTTCATTGAAAATTTTTCTGCATTCTTCTAATATTCAATGAAAACTTGAAACACAGGTTATATGTGTTTTGTTGGTTAAACAGTTTTGTGAAAACAAGACAGAAGAACATGATCACTTTTTCCTTTCCACAAGATGCAAGCAATGCATTAAAGTATATAGAATTATAGACCATAAGGTAATCGCATGTCTTCAGCTCTACTTGATTTAAAATTGTTACAAGATTTAGCAGTCGCATTGATCCAGCAAAAGTGGTTTCAAGCAGGTAGATATATCATATTAACCATGAACCATAACTAATAACATACCTTGATCCCACAAAAGTGTATCCAAATAGGTAGATCTATAACAAACCTGTTACTCACTTTACTTTTCTTCTTTAAACTGGACCTGACGCTTTACACAAGGATCATATTTCCAAAGCTGCAGCTTATCAGCAATCTTCCTGCTCCTCTTCTTGGCATAGAAAAATCCAGTGCCAGCAGTCGATACAAGCTTGACAATTTTAAAAACCTTCCTCTTCCCCGCCTTCCTCCTCCCCTTTCTCTTCTTATCTAAGTTACCACCCCTTTTTCGACTCAACTTCTGCAGTTTTCACCATTCAAGATTTAGAGCTACACAACTCCAAAAGATGTTTTTGCTTTTCCAAGAAACCAAAACACAATGAAAGGCTTTAACAACTTTTTTGATGATCAAACGAACCCCAATAGCTGTCATGCATAACTTCATGATTCCGTTTCAACCAATAAAAAAATCATGATTTCAAAGATGCAATTCATTTAGCAAAGGTACTTTAAAGAGAAAAAAAAAAAAAAAAAAAAAGTCACATATCTGATATCACACATGATTCACCCAACAACATTCAAAAGCCACTGAACCTATGGCATGAAAACCAAATGAGCAAACCCACAAAATTTGGAAATCAATTTGTCAAAGTGGGTACCTTTCTCGTTGCAGTGTTTGGAGCATATTTTTTTGACATGCAAATAACAGAATAACGAGTTGGCCTCTGAAGACTGCTCATTGACAAACAACCTAACATTTGTCAAATCCAGGTACCCAAAATTCAGTATATTTGCATTCTACTTCGTTTAGTTGCTAAGAAAAAGTAGGAAAAAAAAAATAGTAGGAAAGAAAAATACTTAAAACGATTAAAGACAGCTTAAAAGAGAAACCTGTTTTCAATTATTTTTTTCCTATCTCATTGTACTTAGAATCAAACAGAACCCCAGTTGAAAAGGTGGTTCCTTTTATATCAAAACCATCAGAATTATACAAAAAGAAATGAAATTTGTGTGTGTTTGTGTGTGTGAGAGAGAGAAAGAGAGATGGGTTGGTGGATTAACATTACCTTTGGAGAAGAGAGTGTTAGTGGAGAAGCTGAGAGGCCTGAAAGTGACGAAATTTGAGTGACAAGAAGAAGAGAGGCTGCTGGCAAATCGATTTCTTTGGTCCCAAGCTAGGGCCATGCTTGAAGAAACCACGCCAATGATTGCAATTCCCATCTCTCTTTCTCCCCCTTGATGGAATTCTGTTTAGTTCATGAGAGAGACAAGAAATATTTTAGAAAATCTCAACTTTGTCGTTTTATACCTTCACTCTCTCACTCATATTCGAGTTTATTGGCAAATTAGTCTAACATGAAGATTACCTATTTAACGTCTCTAAACTCTAAAGTTTCAAATAACTGAAAGAAGCATTTTTTTTTTTTTTTTTTTTATTCTTAAGGTTTCAAAATTAATGTTTTTAGTTCCCAAAGTTTCAGATGAGCGTTTTTAATCCATAAATTTTTAAAATGGAAGGTTTTTTATTCCTCCTATACATATATAAGTAAGAAATATTAAAAAATAAAAAATCAAATTAGAAATTTTTAGAAAATAATTTAACTAATTTAATTAGATTTGTTTATAAAATTAAACCTAATTTAATCCGTATTTGGTTAGTGTTGAGTTACTTTATATAAAAAATGGTGATTTCTAATTAGTTGAGCATTATTTGTAACTTAAATAATTAAAATATATATATATATATATATATATATATATATATATATATATATATATATATATATATATATATATATATATATAATACAATGATAACATAGAAATATGAGCTTTCAAACACTTATGTAACTATATTAAAATAGCTCAATTAAATATTAAAAGTTTAACATTGCATGCTTGAAGCTTTAAAGGAAGAAATCCAGATGGATTCCTCTTCATTCAATAAAACAAAGAAAGAATCGCTTGTCTATACTTCTGTAGTTTGGGGCTCCAGTCTGTGTGTATTCATTTGCATCTGGCTTTGAGCAGGACTTGCAATTATATCCAAGAATATAACCATCAAAGAAAAGAGATCTTTATCAACAAGGTTATGCAATACACTGATAAGCTCAGAGTTTATAGATTACAAGATACTATCAGATTTTGGAACCAAAAAAAAAAATCAAAACAGAACTATAACTAATCTACATCAAGTACTGTCTCAGAATCCTCCAAATCATGAATGATATGATATAACCCTAAATAGAGAACTTGCATTACATAAATTTTCACAGCCTGCAGGGGGTTCTACACTGCATTTACAGCGGCGGCTGGGGTATACCAGCCATGGTGGATCTCCACAGCCTTCTTTCTCCGGGCAAGCCGAGACTTCCTGCGTGCTCCTGTGTTCCTGTGCAATGTTCCCACCTTCACTGCCTTGTCTATAACTGAATATGCCTCTGCAATTAGTTTCTCAACCTGAACAATTTCTTCAGATGCTGCATCAGGTTTCTTCTTGAGCACATCAAGAGCTTCCAAAACCTGGAAAATTTGAAAAACAAATTCACAGTAACGATCCAAAACTTCATAGAAACAATTCATGATCTTTATCTAAAGGTTTTTATAGATTTTTATCAGGACAGGACCCAAGCTTCTAACTTTCTCTTGTTAAAGCATTAATGCAATCACCATGGTCCATTATACTAGAAGATGATTTTATTAAAACAGGTACAGTAACAACATTATAGTTTTATTAAAATAACCATTACTTAAAGTTATGGAAAACAAGTATAATTACTAAATCCTGATACTGAAACTGTCAAACAAAGAGATCAATAACGAGTGTGAGGAGGATGAGACATACCTTCCTGGTAACTACCAAAAAGAAGGGAGGGAAAAAAAAGCATTGAGCACATTCTAATTCTTAAAATTAATGAATAAGCATTAAACGGAAAAAATAAAGGAAAACCAATTATAAAAAGTTCTATTAGTCCCCAGCTAGCTGGGACTTGGGACTAATAACACAAACATTCTTTTCATTCGAATCATATATAGCAGAAGCAATGGCACCTGAATTTTTCATACCAACTTCATCCATATTCTTTTCCTTGCCCACAGCTCTCAACTGTGTTAACTACTAACCACTGTTAAACCCATGAGCAGTCCCCATGAATATCCCAGATAATCGATACTGGTCTGCCAAGTCAGTGGAATGTCCATTAGTCCT
>OU015765.1:31853337-31951609 GCA_907173295.1 Fagus sylvatica | reverse complement strand
TTCCTGTAGAAGCTTCAACTTCTACTTTGACGAGACCTTACTAGACTAAGGCCCAAATCACCCGAGATGCCATGTTTGGCAAGCTAGGGTATCAACCCCTGATCAGAACATTCTGCCCGATCGAGATCATAGTCCAATCGTGTTTCTTTATTCGAAACTTAAAGACTACATTTCCTACCCCTCCAAGCTCATATGAGTAGCTAGATTCTTATCCAAATGATTGATAATTATTTACAAAAATATGGATTTCCTGGAGACTACTAATTTGGTCACAGGATGATTTATAAAGATTATAAAAACTAGGTTTGGATTACTGGCTTTACATTAACCATTAGTTCAGCAAAAATGACCATCAACAAATGGTAAACTGGGGGATCATTATTAGAGATTCTGAGGGGCAAGTCTTAGCAGCTGTTAGCTCTGCGGGGCCCGAAGGTGGTGATCTGTTTGCTAGAAGGCTTCTATGCTTGACACGAGCCTTAATGTTTGCTGGAGAGATTGGCTTTTTTGATGTGGAAATAGATATAGCTGATGCAAGATTGTTTCATGCCTTATCATCGAAGTCTCTAGACAATTCTCGCTGGGGCCATCTAATTGAAGGGGTTAGATTGTGTCTGCAAGCTTGTGCCAGGTGGAAAATGAATTATTTATAACCACTTGAGAAAGAAAGCACGGAAGCTCTAGACCAAAAACGCGCTTACATTTAAAAATAATAAATAAATAATTTTCAAAAAGTGTACAGTGGTAAAAGCGCGTTATACCTTTGAAAAAGTGTACCAAATGGGCACTAAGAATATTCCTATAGTTGAATTGATGCTTGCTTAGTTGCTTCACTTCGAAAGCTCTGACTTCTAAGTCCATACGTTAAAAAAAAACGTCAACGTGGTCAAACTTGGAAACTTCCAGGTTCGTGCCATCATGACATTACATGCGCGATTGCAGAGATAAACATAAATCTATTACTAAAGACTTAAGTCTTTTTATTCCCCTTTGATTGTTTTGTTTTCCAAATGGCTTTACTTTGATTCTCTGCTCTGTTTCCTTAACAGCAAAAGGAAACTGGTCAGGAGAAATGAAGGAGTTAACAATCTAAATCGGTTTCCAATTTTATAGTTTTTTGCAGGTGTTGGCCTATTCCTTGTTATGTCATCATCATGTGTTAAGTGTGTTTGTTTCTTAACTGGGTTTCCAAAGATATTGGATACAGTATCTTTGGTTTCTTTTCTTTTTATATTGGAGCGTGTTAATCAGTTTGCAAAGCAAAGTTATGGCTGTAGCAGTATTTGTTGGAGGGGCTGTTCTGGGAGCAGCGTTTGGAGAGGTATTTGCGGTGTTGCATGACACGGTTAAGAATGTGGGAAGCAAAGTCCTTATGTTCAAATCCGTTCTCAAAAGCCTCGAATCCAATCTAGATCTTTTAGCGCCAGTGGTGGAAGAGATAAGCGGATTAAACAGAGAACTCGGTCGCCCAGAAGAGGAAACAAAGAGCTTGATCGAAGATATGAAGAAGGCCGAGGAGCTCATTCGTACGTGCTCGGCAATCTCAGGGTGGAGCGTTAAATTCCAAGCCCATCACTCAAAACAACTTACCGAATTGGATAAGGCCATTGTGAAGTTCTGTCGGGTTCATATGCCAGCACAGATCAAAAGGGATACGTTGCAGATTTTGAAGGATACGTCGCAGATTTCGCAGATTTTGGAGGATAAGTCCTCCCAGATTTTGGGGAATACGTCGCAGATTTCGCAAATTTTGGAGGATAAGTCGTCGCAGATTTTGGGGAATACATCGCAGATTTCGCAGATTTTGGAGGATACGTCACAGATTTCGCAGATGATTTGGGAGGAGTTTAAAGCTTTTCGAGAGGAAAATAAGTTGAAGAAGGAGAAGGTTCAGATTCCAATCACTCCTTGTCGACAGTGCGGGAATACCACACCGCTGGAAATACAGGGTCATGACGTGCCAATTAAAGGTACTAGTCGAGAGGCATGCAAATATTTGCTTAAAATTGGTCTTTGTTATATTGTTAGATGCAGTCTGACATCTTAGCCTGATGCCCTTGACAGAGTTAAGAGGATTAGATCTGCACAACTAGGTTTTTTTACATATAGACAAATAAAAGCTGCAACTAATAACTTCAATGCTGCAAACAAGCTTGGGGAAGGTGGTTTTGGATCAGTTTACAAGGTATCTGACAATCTTTTTCTATTCTAGATTATATCTTTTATGATATTTGCTTTCTATTCTCCTATTGTCCTTTGACATTATGGAGAAATACCTAAAGAAATGCATACCTAAAAATGTGTATTTTCCTATTCCCGATGCAGGGTATATTATTAGATGGTACTATAATTGCAGTTAAGCAACTTTCTTCAAAATCAAAGCAAGGAAGTCGTGAATTTGTGAATGAAATAGGCATGATATCTGGTTTACAACATCCAAATCTTGTTAGATTGTATGGATGTTGTATTGAAGCAAAACAATTATTGTTGGTATATGAGTACATGGAAAACAATAGCCTTGCAAATGCTTTGTTTGGTAAGCTAATGTTTTATAACTTACCATGCATTTTATGTTGATCTTAGAAGAATGAGGAACACACACTAATGATAAATTTCATTGATTGGGTTCTGAACAACAATTTCAGGTCCTGTGGATGGCCAGTTGGATGGCCAGTTAAAATTGGACTGGCCTGCAAGACAGAAAATATGTCTGGGTATAGCAAGAGGTCTGGCTTTCTTGCATGAGGAATCAACATTGAAAATTGTTCATAGAGACATCAAATCTACAAATGTGTTACTTGACAGGGACCTTAACCCTAAGATCTCTGACTTTGGTGTTGGCCAAGCTTGATGAAGAGGAGAACACCCACATTAGCACAAGAATTGCTGGAACAATGTGAGCTACCTTCCTTTATTTTGTCCCCTCTTTACTTCTTTTTGGAGTCTATTTTTTCCCTATTTTTGTCATTGCCTCTGCAGATCTTGATTATGGGGTAATATGAATAGATGTTAATCTTATAGTCTGTAGTGTTGTGTTGTTGCCTTGAAAGTATACCCAAGGCCGGCTCAATGAATTTTGTGGCCTAAGGCGACTATTAAAATGTATAAATTATATAAAAACTTAAATTCATATATATTTTTAATCCTAAAATATCTGACGTGGATCTCAGTTGCAACATTCTCCGAGTCAGCTCAACTGTTAACAACGTATATTATTTTTCATTTTGAAATGTTGCCCCTCTCAAAAAATGAATAAATTATATAAAAACTTAAATTCATATATATTTTTAATCCTAAAATATCTGTCAGTTGCAACATTCTCCGAGTCACCACTGTTAACAACATCATTTTGAATGTTGCCAATGTCAAAGAACCACCAACATCAAATAAATGATTAGAAAGTTTTAATTTTTAAATTTTTATTTATACCATTTGTAACTCAAGCACTTGGATCCACTTTGCCACTTAAAGAAAACATAGTCTCTCTATTTTAATTTTCTTATTATTGTTGCTTTTGTTGTTTTGTTATTGCCTCTAGTGCAGTGAAGCTAAACACAATTATTGTGGCTTCATTAATTGTGTGAATATTATTTGTCAAAAAAAAAAAAAGTAATTATTATTGCAATATTGCATGTATAACAGTAGATTGGCTAATCTTGCGCTTAGAAACTTGACTGATGCTGGCCTTTTGGTTTTAGAAGTTCATAGGACCATAAAAATGAACCAAATGCCATAACTTAATGTATGTGTTGCAGAGGCTACATAGCGCCAGAATATGTCTTATCGGGTCATTTAACCTACAAAGCAGATGTTTACAGTTTTGGAGTTGGTGCATTGGAAATTGTTGCAGGGAGGATGAACATAATATATCGACCAGACGAGTATTATGTATCCCTTCTAGATTGGGTAAGAGTTTGACTGATTGGGCAGTATATTTTTCTTGCATGTTCAAAGTTCAAGTTGCATAACTAATTTGTCTTCATTTAAATCAAAGTGATATGCTGATGATATCTTTACATATTGTTTAAGCATTTCAACACAATAGAAAGTCAATCAATTTTGGCAAATATATGAAAGGAATGACTTTACAGAAAAATGTTGTTAATAGTTGCTTTATCAATATTTTAATAAAAACAAAGCTATTCTTTTATTAAGTTACTAACTTTTAATTATTTTTTTTTTTCCAATCATTTAAATTGGTGGCCTGTTGTTTACTTACCTGGAAAACATCATTAAAAAAACTTTAAATCTCATTTTTTTTTTGGTGTTCCTATTCACTTCAGGCCAAAGACTTACAACAGAAAGGGGATTTGATGAAATTAGTGGACCCAGAATTAGAGCCTGGGTTCCACAAGGAAGAGGCACTTAGAATGATTAAATTAGCTTTATTATGCACTAATCCCTCACCAGCGCTTAGGCCCCCCATGAATGTCATAGTAGGCCTGCTTGAAGGCTGGACAGTTGTTGATGAATTGGCCAGGGATCCAAGTGTTTATGGTAATGAATGGAATTTTGAAGCCTTAAGAGACCAGTTTGATCCGACCATAAGACCAAGCTCAGTTGAAAGTCAGAGCCTCAGCCAAACATCAAATGCAACATGGATCGGGTCTACTTCTACATCTGCCCATTATCTCTATTCTACTAATTAATCTTGAATCTCGGTAATATATATATAAGCAACTAAGCATGCTACTGACCTTTAGCTTATGTGACAAGTAATGTGCTTCTTTAATGACAAGAAATTATATTCGCTTCATGAACTTCAAGACTTAAAGGATGAGCTGTGTGGTTTTAATTCCAAGATAATACTTTGAATGTGAATTTATTGGATGGGATTGAGATATGGCTCTGCGAAGGGAACACTCATTTATTTTGCCCACGAAGGGAACACTCATTTATTTTGCCCATTGTCAACTTATGACAAAAATGTCGATCCACCTATGAAGGCAATGTTGTGATTTATTTCTACTGTCACCATTGTGCCAGAGTCTTCAAGATGGATTTTCACCATGTTTTGATTTATGTTTGCAACAAAACATATTTTCTGCAATTAAAACTCTTTGAGGCCATAATTGTGCTAGAGAGATGAAGAGGGAGCAGGGGTTTTTACTTGACAGAGAAGTGAAAGAAATATAGTCATCCTCTCATTGGAGGAGGCCTACAATGCAAACCCAACACAGCCATCAATCTTCAAAAGAGATCACTAAAATGCATCAATTAGCAGTACCATATCTTATATTGGAGAATGGAAGAACAGAGAAATATGTGGTAAATGTACATTTGTTTAGACTAATGGGAATAGATATGAAGGGTATTGGGAAGATGGGTTGCCAAAAGGACATGGATCTTTCAAATGGGATGATGGGAGTTTTTGTGTAGGGAATTGTAGTAAGGATCCAAGTGAACAAAATGGAACTTATTATCCACCAGTGTCATCCCTGCTGCCAATCTTGAATGGGATCCACAAGATGTGTATAATGTTGATTTGAGTGATTGTAAGATTTGTTTGGAGAGGTCTCCATTTTGCCATCACAAAAGAAGTTTGCGGCTTGGGGGTCAACAAAGTCCGGGGATGGTGTTAAGCCTAGGAGAATGTTAGTTGGTAAGTGTTTGGGTGGAGAGGCCATTAGATAGAATGCGTATATGGGATGATGATGAATCTGGTGATGCTGGTAGTAGGACACCAATGGAGGGGAGAGATTCTTAGGATGATATTATTCACAAAATAAAATCAAACCTCACACGAACATCAGAAGAAAAATACACAACTATTTTCATGTTGTTTGTATCATCGGAAGAGTGAGAGCAACTCGACATTGTGCAATCATTTGTATATTAGAAGCTTGTGGGATGACCGAGGAAGATGCATAGACAGGGAAAGGGGGAACAAGAAGCATTAGTTTGATCCTCTGAAGGTTTTGTAAACAATTGAGTCGCATTTTTAAGACAAAAAGACTAAATGCATTTATTTCCAGAATTAACAAATTCCTATCTTCTTAAGGAGTATTTATACTGGGATAGATGATGATGATGATGATTCAATGAATGAGGCAATGAATTCTGAATGTTAGTAAACCCAGCATTGAATGCTAGACAATTAAAGCCTCACTCTACACAAATCACGCATTTATTGCTAAATTGTTTCGATGTTAGTAAGATAATTCTTCTTGGCTTCCTGATTTCCTGTAGAAGCTTCAACTTCTACTTTGACGAGACCTTACTAGACTAAGGCCCAAATCACCCGAGATGCCATGTTAGGCAAGCTCTGGTATCAACCCCTGATCAGAACATTCTGCCCGATCGAGATCATACTCCAGTTGTGTTTCTTTATTCGAAACTTAAAGACTACATTACCTACCCCTCCAAGTTCATGAGTAGCTAGATTCTTATCCAAATGATTGATAATTATTTAAAAAACATGGATTTCCACGAGACTACTAATTTGGTCACAGGATAATTTATAAAGATTATAAAAATATGCTGTAGACATGAGAATCCAAATTCCAAACATGAGACTCAAGATTTGTAGCATTCATTTGTTCCATGGAAAACTGAAGCAATCCAACTTCCAAAAGAGCATTATTTGAACAGAATGGGAGTAAAAAGTAGAACATTTTTTTTATCTTCTAGATACCAATCTATTAATTATAGACAAAAGCAATTTTACATTTACTAGAGCACTTTGGAAACACCAATAGTTCCTTAAGCAAATGAAGCTTCACATCAGAATCTGGTAGACTGGAAGTGATTGTCAATTTCTTCAAGAATCGTGCATTCTTTAGTATATATCTAACAACTTCCAACTCATCCTCAGCCCATACAAATCCCTCAAAATTAAAAGTTGTAAGTTGTGATGACAGACATTCAGGAACAGTGTGTGGCTCATTGATCCGTATATTGCCAGAAGCAGATCTTCCTAGATGACAACAGTGAGTCCATTGACAGACAAGCGTTTCTAGATTAGGAGACCGCTGAAGCACAAGCGGTAGGGCATGCCACTTACAACAATAATGAAAGTTCAAGCATACTAAATTATAAAACATGGGTGGATCAAGATCAGAAGAAAAGATGAGACACTGCACAACGATACAATAATTAGAATTCAAAACAACAATGTTACTACCTGTCCAAGAAGTGTTCACCTATATATTTAATAATAGACCATGAAAAATTTGCCTTACCTGTGTGGTATATTGGTACAAATGCAAGTATTTAACGTTGAACAGTGCTCCGATGAAGTCCCATGCCCAAATTCCATGATCGCTCGTTTCAGAATGATCTGAATCAATAACAACAACGGCTTCAACTAAGTTGGACATTTTTCCCAATAAAACCCATGGACCCGATCGTCCTCGGAAATAAAGGTACTCCAGAGATGGGGCGTTTATCTCAAGCATTTTATACTTACTATAAATCCAAATATGTAATATTTTCAGTGAAGGTACAATGATTTTAATTTTAAAGTCTTCCCACTTATAATCATATCCTCTTATAAACAAATTTTGAAGAACCGGGCAGCCACTGAGGAGCCTAAAGAGAGACTGTTGAATATCTTACAAAAATAAGATGCAGAGTCTTGAGACTCAGAAGGGAAGAAGCACAAGGTGGATTAATAAAAATATCACCTTTTAATTTTAGAACCACAAGTGTTTTACAAATAAAGAGGCTACAGGGCATCTTTAAAGGTTCATCATGACCAATGTTGAGGTGTATGTGTTCCACGTCTCGCGCGATCACTGCACGGACACATGAATCGATATCAATAGAATCAGAATCAAGATACTGACCCTTTAGGCGAAACTTTTGTACGCAATTCACATTGCGAAGGGCCCAGACACGGAACAAAATTTGCGCAAAGGTAACATGGCACTGATCTGAAGATGATGAATTGGATATCGTCTCAATTCCATCGACGTCAAAGTAGAGATTTGGGACGAGAGTCCAGACAGTCTTCCACCTGCTGGACAAAAGGCTTGTGGCTACAGCCTCTATGGTTGGGAGAAACGAAAGGATGTGGCATAGAAGAGAGTCTGATAGATTGCTGATTCTATTGCGGGTGTTATTTTGGGCCATTGCTTCAGAGTTTCAGGTTTTGTTGAGGCACAAGCTTTGTGAGGAATTGGATGGATTTATAGTGCTGGGTTTGAAACTCTTGAATAAATGGATGAATGTATGAACTTCCCCATAAAAGCTAGAATTATGGCACACTGTGCTCGAGATATAGGGAACCATCAAGTATCAACTACACCCACCAAAGCCTAGGGCATTGGAATGGGTTTTGGTCACTTAAATGCTTACTGAATGCTCAATTCGGTGGATAAGCTTTAATGAATCTTGAATAATACAAATAATTTTCCTAAAGAACTTTCCACTAACAACTAGGTTCTATCATACATTAATTAGAGAATTTTGAAGCTTTAGATTTAACTCTTAATTAGACCGTTTCTTGTTTTTCCCCATTTATTCAGATCAAGTTTGTAAAAGGTATTAGACTCTTTCCAATTATCTGACAGAAAATTATTCAGTACTATTAGAACACAAAAAAAAAAATTTTGACACTGCACCCTACAAGGGCTTTATCAACTCTGTTCAAGACACAACTTCATTTGTTGCAAAGACCATTTCCCGCCAACCACCACTGAAGTTCTCTTTCTCAAACAGCAATGCAGCCAATGTTGAACAATCATGGTTGCTTACCACATACCTTGACGAGGAACTTCGAATTTCAAGTGGAGGTGCTGGCAGTGTGTTTTTTCTCATCAAGGAAGGCAGCTCCCTCTTGACAATTTGAGCAAACTCGAATATTTTTTTATAACCTCTTCCTCTTATTAGTTATTAGCATACAGCTTCAACCAACATTTTATGCAATAAATCTATAATTATGAATCTAAGAAACTGGATCTATAATATGGTGTTGTACGATATGAAAAAATTATATCCATAATTTAAATTGGTTTTCCATCTTAGGTCATTCTGACAGCATGCACACTATCTGTTGATGTATGATTTTTCTTTGCCTTGAGCTTTTTTTTGCATTTGATGGGACTCAATTGCATATCTGCTATTTTTTAATTCTATGATTTTGTGAAAACAACTATTGTATTGACATGGGAACAATAAATCGAAATGTTTAATTAGCTTTAATGAGAGATATCAAATTTCCATTCTAATTACTACCTCTGATTTGGTAGAACATTTATCTTGCTTTGTGGTGATGGACAGAAGTGAAAGAAATCGACTTTCAACCCAGCTGTCTCTTAAAGTTTGGACTTTGGAGTTCTGTGATACCAAGTAGAAGTTGGTAAAATTGACATGAAGCTGTAAATTTTAATGAAACCAACATTGTTAAGATGTAATGCAACAAAGTTTTTGGGCAAAAATTTTGCAACAAACCTTATCTGAATTGGGCTTGGAATTGTCAAAATTTCTGCAATTAGCCTTTGTTTTCAACATAGACAGCTTGTAAGCACAAATTCTGATTACCAAACCGAAAAAAAAAAACCTCCGTCAAACAGATCAGTGACTCACTTCATATTCATATCATAATTAAATAGAAGTTTGTGATTTACTGTTTCTACAACATTTGGTCAAACTACTTTTCCTGCTCATTACCATATCGCTTCTCTGTTATGGAGAATAATTTGTAATTGAAAATTAATATTTAACATGTCAAATTGGTTTAATGTGGAAGAAAGGTATTGGATCATGATTAAATGTCTTGCATATGTTTCATTTGATAGGATTGTAGGCTGGCAGTTGTCAAACCGAATTCCTATTCTTGAAGTCGATTGGATTGGTTGGCAAAGTTAGGTGGTTTGCTAATTTTAATAAAGGAGAACAAACTTATTTGAATGTAAGAAAAACATGCCAAAAGCAAAGGCTTCACCCATGAAAAGACCATCGAGTTTTACTTCATAAAATAAATTTTATTCAGTATTATACCCTTATTGCTACCATCCATGTTGTTGTCAACTCTTCCATACTAGCAGGTTCGTCATACCATTCTTCAACTAGATCCCACAGTCTTGAGAGATGAAAAATATCTTCATTTGCATGCTGCAAAGTTCATAGCCCTTGTGACAAAAGATGGGAATGATAATTTGAGCGTAATCGAGAGTGGACTCACTAGTGCAAGTATTTGTCGTAGCCAAGGTTTATATCAAGAAAGGATTTGGAACAAGGGCTTGGCTCTGATACCAAATCCTTTCTTCATATAAAACTTAGCTATGGTAAAAGCACTAGCAACTACTATGATTTTTTGAGCATGCATATGAAGACTCTTCATCTCTTAGGACTTTTGGGATCTAGATGAAGACGGGTATGATGTACCTGCGAATCCAAAAGCATCAACAAATATAGACTGCAGCAATGAAGATTTTGTTGAGTGACAAGGCAAAAACATGTTGTAGAATAAAATTCATGCTAATACTTGTAAAGGACAACTATAGTACAAAGATGTTAAACAAACAGCATAAAGGAGTTAATTGTAGATTCTATGGCCTGTACTGACTCCACGAACTATATATCTAAATCCTAAGTCCTAACTCTTGATACTCCACAAGATAACAAATTTTGTGACTACTTAATTAATGAGTCTCCCAATATGACATTGAGGACCATGCTTCAAATTCCTGATTCACATAACTAGATGTATCTCTATATAAAAGGGCAACTCCTAAGGATTCTTGCAGGAGCTGGCAAGGAGGAGTATGCAGCTGAATGTTGAGTTGATATCGCATACAAATTCAACACTAGAAAACTCCAAGAAATAATCATAGAATGAAAACCGAGAGAATGGGATCCATGATAGCACTAGCAGAAGTTGTCTTGTTCATTGAAAATTTTTCTGCATTCTTCTAATATTCAATGAAAACTTGAAACACAGGTTATATGTGTTTTGTTGGTTAAACAGTTTTGTGAAAACAAGACAGAAGAACATGATCACTTTTTCCTTTCCACAAGATGCAAGCAATGCATTAAAGTATATAGAATTATAGACCATAAGGTAATCGCATGTCTTCAGCTCTACTTGATTTAAAATTGTTACAAGATTTAGCAGTCGCATTGATCCAGCAAAAGTGGTTTCAAGCAGGTAGATATATCATATTAACCATGAACCATAACTAATAACATACCTTGATCCCACAAAAGTGTATCCAAATAGGTAGATCTATAACAAACCTGTTACTCACTTTACTTTTCTTCTTTAAACTGGACCTGACGCTTTACACAAGGATCATATTTCCAAAGCTGCAGCTTATCAGCAATCTTCCTGCTCCTCTTCTTGGCATAGAAAAATCCAGTGCCAGCAGTCGATACAAGCTTGACAATTTTAAAAACCTTCCTCTTCCCCGCCTTCCTCCTCCCCTTTCTCTTCTTATCTAAGTTACCACCCCTTTTTCGACTCAACTTCTGCAGTTTTCACCATTCAAGATTTAGAGCTACACAACTCCAAAAGATGTTTTTGCTTTTCCAAGAAACCAAAACACAATGAAAGGCTTTAACAACTTTTTTGATGATCAAACGAACCCCAATAGCTGTCATGCATAACTTCATGATTCCGTTTCAACCAATAAAAAAATCATGATTTCAAAGATGCAATTCATTTAGCAAAGGTACTTTAAAGAGAAAAAAAAAAAAAAAAAAAAGTCACATATCTGATATCACACATGATTCACCCAACAACATTCAAAAGCCACTGAACCTATGGCATGAAAACCAAATGAGCAAACCCACAAAATTTGGAAATCAATTTGTCAAAGTGGGTACCTTTCTCGTTGCAGTGTTTGGAGCATATTTTTTTGACATGCAAATAACAGAATAACGAGTTGGCCTCTGAAGACTGCTCATTGACAAACAACCTAACATTTGTCAAATCCAGGTACCCAAAATTCAGTATATTTGCATTCTACTTCGTTTAGTTGCTAAGAAAAAGTAGGAAAAAAAAAATAGTAGGAAAGAAAAATACTTAAAACGATTAAAGACAGCTTAAAAGAGAAACCTGTTTTCAATTATTTTTTTCCTATCTCATTGTACTTAGAATCAAACAGAACCCCAGTTGAAAAGGTGGTTCCTTTTATATCAAAACCATCAGAATTATACAAAAAGAAATGAAATTTGTGTGTGTTTGTGTGTGTGAGAGAGAGAAAGAGAGATGGGTTGGTGGATTAACATTACCTTTGGAGAAGAGAGTGTTAGTGGAGAAGCTGAGAGGCCTGAAAGTGACGAAATTTGAGTGACAAGAAGAAGAGAGGCTGCTGGCAAATCGATTTCTTTGGTCCCAAGCTAGGGCCATGCTTGAAGAAACCACGCCAATGATTGCAATTCCCATCTCTCTTTCTCCCCCTTGATGGAATTCTGTTTAGTTCATGAGAGAGACAAGAAATATTTTAGAAAATCTCAACTTTGTCGTTTTATACCTTCACTCTCTCACTCATATTCGAGTTTATTGGCAAATTAGTCTAACATGAAGATTACCTATTTAACGTCTCTAAACTCTAAAGTTTCAAATAACTGTTTCAAAGAAGCATTTTTTTTTTTTTTTTTTTTTTTTTTTTTTTTTATTCTTAAGGTTTCAAAATTAATGTTTTTAGTTCCCAAAGTTTCAGATGAGCGTTTTTAATCCATAAATTTTTAAAATGGAAGGTTTTTTATTCCTCCTATACATATATAAGTAAGAAATATTAAAAAATAAAAAATCAAATTAGAAATTTTTAGAAAATAATTTAACTAATTTAATTAGATTTGTTTATAAAATTAAACCTAATTTAATCCGTATTTGGTTAGTGTTGAGTTACTTTATATAAAAAATGGTGATTTCTAATTAGTTGAGCATTATTTGTAACTCTATATATATATATATATATATATATATATATATATATATATATATATATATATATATATATTAACATATATATATTAGAAATATGAGCTTTCAAACATAACATAGATAATGTAGCTTTCAAATATTAAATGTAACTATATTAAAATCAATTAAATATTAAAAGTTTAACATTGCATGCTTGAAGCTTTAAAGGAAGAAATCCAGATGGATTCCTCTTCATTCAATAAAACAAAGAAAGAATCGCTTGTCTATACTTCTGTAGTTTGGGGCTCCAGTCTGTGTGTATTCATTTGCATCTGGCTTTGAGCAGGACTTGCAATTATATCCAAGAATATAACCATCAAAGAAAAGAGATCTTTATCAACAAGGTTATGCAATACACTGATAAGCTCAGAGTTTATAGATTACAAGATACTATCAGATTTTGGAACCAAAAAAAAAAATCAAAACAGAACTATAACTAATCTACATCAAGTACTGTCTCAGAATCCTCCAAATCATGAATGATATGATATAACCCTAAATAGAGAACTTGCATTACATAAATTTTCACAGCCTGCAGGGGGTTCTACACTGCATTTACAGCGGCGGCTGGGGTATACCAGCCATGGTGGATCTCCACAGCCTTCTTTCTCCGGGCAAGCCGAGACTTCCTGCGTGCTCCTGTGTTCCTGTGCAATGTTCCCACCTTCACTGCCTTGTCTATAACTGAATATGCCTCTGCAATTAGTTTCTCAACCTGAACAATTTCTTCAGATGCTGCATCAGGTTTCTTCTTGAGCACATCAAGAGCTTCCAAAACCTGGAAAATTTGAAAAACAAATTCACAGTAACGATCCAAAACTTCATAGAAACAATTCATGATCTTTATCTAAAGGTTTTTATAGATTTTTATCAGGACAGGACCCAAGCTTCTAACTTTCTCTTGTTAAAGCATTAATGCAATCACCATGGTCCATTATACTAGAAGATGATTTTATAAAACAGGTACAGTAACAACATTATAGTTTTATTAAAATAACCATTACTTAAAGTTATGGAAAACAAGTATAATTACTAAATCCTGATACTGAAACTGTCAAACAAAGAGATCAATAACGAGTGTGAGGAGGATGAGACATACCCTCCTGGTAACTACCAAAAAGAAGGGAGGGAAAAAAAAAAGCATTGAGCACATTCTAATTCTTAAAATTAATGAATAAGCATTAAACGGAAAAAATAAAGGAAAACCAATTATAAAAAGTTCTATTAGTCCCCAGCTAGCTGGGACTTGGGACTAATAACACAAACATTCTTTTCATTCGAATCATATATAGCAGAAGCAATGGCACCTGAATTTTTCATACCAACTTCATCCATATTCTTTTCCTTGCCCACAGCTCTCAACTGTGTTAACTACTAACCACTGTTAAACCCATGAGCAGTCCCCATGAATATCCCAGATAATCGATACTGGTCTGCCAAGTCAGTGGAATGTCCATTAGTCCTTGATATGGAGATGTCACACATACTTGCTTCATGGACGTGTATTTGGTTATTTAGATAAATTAGTTATTTGTATTGAAATATATACAAGGAGAGGTAAGGATAAACAAGCATTTTAAGGCAAATTCTCTCTCTCTCTCTCTCTCTCTCTCTCTCTCTCTCTCTCTTTTTCTTTTAAGTGTCAAATGCTTTTAGTTCTACTTACAGCAAAGGCCAAACCTGGCATATACTCAGGTGTGTGTACTCTTTACGTGGATGTTTTACAGATCTTATAAACGATGAACTATTTGTTAAGAGGTTAAATCAAACATACGGGGGGCTCATTCCAAGTCACAGGCTTGCTAGGTATGTCTCCAATTGAATACCTAAAGTTTAAAGAGAGCATTTATACATATCAAGAAACCGTATAAATGCTAGTTCTTCGAATGCCACTCCGAGGCATCAGGATACCCTGAACTAGCTCACACCCTCTTATTCTCTCTGTTGTAAGGAACAAAACCAATGCAAGAGTGTTCATACAAATTTCAAGACACTGTACATATGATTGTTCAACAGAGACCACTGTGATACAAAATAATTATCTATAATATTAACAGCTACCACGAAATTGAAGATGATCAAATGTTTCATCTTCAATGCAGAGGAATAAATTTTACTGGTAAAGCAATGAGCATTTTATTGACATCCAAATACTATAATGCATAACACATCCAAATTTGTCCAAAGTATTTAATATATCCAGCAAAAAGAAAACATTTGCAACACTGTGGGTCCCTACTCTAGGCTTAAACTGACTCTTGCATAATACTTGTAAGTTTACTCAGCTGCTAGTGATGGACTTTGATGCAAGTCTGAAGAACTCATCATCCATTCTAGCAATTAAAATTCTTATGACCTTAATGCATGCCTCTTTTAGCCAATAAAGACTATAAGGAGAGGTTTCTAATATTCTCTTCTTTATCAAGTTTAGAAGTATGACAAATACGAAGACAAATGCGCAACAAACCAAGTCCCAATTCGAATGTACACACTAGTGTTCACCTAAAGACTCCTAGATCAACTATGCATCAAGATGGAGTGGCTTCGCTGGCTTACAACAATAGCAATAATTGTAGCTCTCTGTTGCGTCTGTGCACAAAGACAGGCACACACAGAGACCATTTAGAGAGTCAGTTTGGAAAATTCACACAAGAATATAATACCTTTTCTTTTTGATAAGTCAATAGAAAATCATACCAATAACTATGGAATTGCTTCTTCTTTTTGCGAAAAAACTATGGAATTGCTAAACATCAGAATTGGGCCACTAAAATAATACTACAACACAAATTACAAAAGGGTCACAATCAAGGCCACTTTGAGAGTGCCTAGGATCATGAGTTCATCACACATTTTAAATTTAAATTTTAAGCTCAGTTAGGGTTCCAAGACATCTTTTGAGAGTTCAATTCTGGATCCATTCATGAAACGTTCTGTCCATGAAAGACATCAAATAATGAGGTCTACAAATTGCAATTCCAAATTCTACCTCAATGATTCAATACATAGGAATGATACCAATCCAGATATGGACATGGATGTTCCGTTCAGATATGGACCAAGGGTATCAAAAATGGCAACTCCTCAAACTTCCATGTGCATTTACCATCAAACCATACTCCAAATAGATATTTTAATCCACACATGAAGTAGAAAAACAGGAAGAAAAAAAAAAAATCATAAAAGTTTAGGCCTCCAAAGTTGTGCTGAGAATTGTCAAACATGACAATATTAATAGGAAGAAATGCCCTTCACGTTATAGTAGTATCCAGATAAATAACACTGATTTTGAAGAAAAAACAAATCCTCTTTACTGTTACACTCTTAATGATTCTTACACAAAAGAAAAGTTCCATTTCAAAATGCTTTGATATAGAACTTCATAATCTCAAATGCAGAGGACAGTTCAAAATGATACACACACACACATCATTTCTGGTAGCTAAAAACCTCTACTAAAACATAATTACCATCCTAAAACCAGACAAACTTTGAATCCACAACACAAATAGAACCAAACATAGTCTTCTTCACAAAGTTTCACACCCTAAAACATCATCTTGATAGCATTCAACACAAAACAATGAAAAATAAATCCATTTTACACAAATAAGAACAGAAATTAAGAAGCAAAAAATAAAGCTATCAATTTAAACACAAATTAATTTTGAATAATGCATACACTCTTCATCCGGGTTTTGACTTCGGATTTGCGGGATTTGTTGTAGATGCGCCTTTTCTCAGCTTGACGAGCCCTCTTTGCAGCTGAGTCTGCTTTTTTCGTAGGAGCCGCCTCACACACTACAAAATGGCGACTTGGCCTTTGTATCGTCCTCATTGACAAATTCCCTGAAATTCACAAAACCCAGAATTCAAATTCCTCTTCAATTTTCATTACCAAAACAAGGAATTGCCAACCCAAAAAAAATTATTCAACAGCACTTGGGCTAACTGGGTTTTTTCATTTATCAAAAGTAACAACATGAAACATAAATTTCTGTTATTTTCTTGTTTAAACTTTCTCATTTTTCTCAGCAACCAAACGCGGAAATTCATTAAGAAAAATAAAAATTGTATCTTGGACAGAGAATACAATAATGAAATATTAAAAAATGGATAAAACGCAATGTGAACTGGGTCTTTTTCATTTATCAAAAGTAACAACATGGAACATAAAATCTATTCTTTTTCTATACTTTTCTTGTTGATACTTTCTTAATTTTCTCAGCAACCAAACGGGGCAATTCATTAAGCAAAAGAAAAATTGTAATTTAGACAAAGAATACAATAGTGAAATATTAAAAAAGAATGATAAAATGCACTTAGAGAGAGAAAGGGAGATGGATTTTTAGAGTTATGCATTTACCATTGGAGAAGACATAATTGTTTGAGAGGTTAGTGGAGAAACTGAGTGACTTGAATGTACTACTCCAACTTGACTGATTTGAAGAAGAAGAAGAAGAAGTGCCATTAAGTGAAAGATTTCTCAGTTTTGAAGGGAGTGCGAAACAAGATAATGATAGGGTTGCCATGGCTCTCTCTCTGTAAAACACTATTGCTCTCTTCAATCTTCAGAAACCAACCTCAGCTCTGCTTCTCTTAGCTTCTTTATCCACACCTACAGGAGGGGGTGGCAAGATTCCGGTTTTGTCCTTGTAAGTGAGGCTCTCTGACTGAGCTTTTTCATTTTAAGATCAAGGCTATTTTGGTAATCTAAATAGTATTGCACTTCCAGCCCATGGGCCCAATTCGGGTTTGATGTTTCATAAGTTTAACCAGACTTTCTCAAACAAAAAAGGGTTTAACCCACAGACCAATACAATGTTTTGATTTCTTCTTTGTTGTAAAATAATAGAAATGGAAAGTCTTGGAAGATATATGAATTCTTTTGTTATAACACTTTTCTTTAAAGTACTTGGTAAGAATATGTCTAGTGAAAACTTTGTCAAGAAAAAAACCAATTGAAAAAACAGGGAGTGGAGAAGATGGAGCTCAGCCTTAAATATTGCATAAAATGATTCAGCCATAGCCAAATCTGGTTTGGAAAGTTTGAAATTACCAAGGAAGATATTGTCCTTGGAGGGCATATTATCAACTGCAACAACAATTTACCAGAGCATCTCTGTCATGCATTGGACATAATTCGATGTTGTACACTTATATGCACTTAGTATAATTATACATACAAGAATATAATGCTACATAACTGCTTCTCATATGGGCTCACCACTTATATCACTTTATTATTTACTATTAACAACTCGTCATCTCAGCAATTGTAGAGTTACTGATCATTACAAAGCTAAGGTTTTCACCCAAGTTGTGAAACAAAGATGCTTCAGGATGCTAATGTGAAAAGTGAGATTTTCCATCAATCTCACTCCTTGAGTCCTTGATGCCATGTGAAGCATTAAGTCATGTAATCTCACATCTCTCTTATGTACAGCCCGTCCTAGACTCCTAGTATTATTTCATTGCAGAATAAGAAGAAATAATAGCCTTGAGTTCATAACTTTAAAGCATCGTATTAGAAGGCTCTTTCCCTTTCAGATCTTTCCAGTCACATTCATGTTAATGTAGCTTTGCAATTTGTCTGAGAGGCAGGTCTATGAAACTACAGCCCCATGACAACCAACAGCAAAGAGTCAAGTATATATACAAGGTCCTATATTTTTGTCATCCCCAAACTGAAACGACATAGTTCATGTGTTATAAAGAAGACTCATGGTTTAATTGATCAGCTCACAGTAGCTGATAATTATCTAAAATCTCTCAGCTGTCTTTACTACAGGTTGAGCTTCAGCATTCTTTCCACCGAGATATGGACCCCTTCTAACAGCTTCCTGCAACTGCAAAGGAAAAAGGAATGTGTCACCAGCGGGGGAAAAATAACTGTTTTTCCCACACACACACACCAAAAAAAAAAAAAAAAAAAAAACTCTAACCTTGGCCACTATTCCAGCAAGAGCAGGATCATTGATAAGTTTACTTGAGGACAGAAAAGCCTTGTGGATTGACTGGCAGCATTTATATCTGGCTTCCATACCTGAAAATGTACTACTGATTTTATAAATGAAATTTTGGAAAACTGAAAAACATAGTTGGAACAAAGATTCTAAAAAAAGAGTGATAATTTTTTCTCACCAGGATGAAAAGAAACCAGAAATCAAATTACTGAGCATAATTAAAGTTTTAGAAATTCTTAAAAGTATAGAGGAACTTCAAAATATGAAAAAGAAAAAAGAATACTGATTTTAAGTATCTATGCACACAAGTTGAGTCAATACTTGTTCTCATGGATTTCAATAATGGAACAATTTAAAGATTACGATTTTAATTTAATTTCTCATAATTCCATATTTGAGCAAACCATTATAGAACAGCTCTTAGTTAAGCCTGTTTCTTTTTCCTTTCTTTTTTTCTTTGCTTCTCGTATAAGAATTGGAAAGCTAAGTCATATGCAGGAAAAGATAACAAAATAATTCTGGAAGAAGAGACCAAAGAATGGGGTATACCAAAGAGAAAAGCCTGGAAAAACCAACAAAACAAAACCATAATACAATAACGAAAGAACCCTAAAACTACTCTTCCAAGAGAATAGGAATGCCAAACATGAAACTAGGATTCTTGCACACCATTTTGGGTTCAAAACCTACCAGGTGCATGTCTAACTTACCAATAAATTATAAGGAAAAAAAAATGGTTGCTCTACATTTGGTCATTAAGTTGGGCTCCACTTCCATGTCAAAATGAATGCAGAACCACACATGGCCCCTATGTGTAGAAGGGCCACCAGAACATCTATCAGGTCAAGCACTTTGCTCTTTCGAAAACCTCAAGCTTCACAAAAAGCCAAGCACTCTGCTAGAGTTGCAGCATTCCAAAATGAAAAAATTGACACCCACCCTACTTGAGTGCAGCTGACACTTTCTTGATCCTATCCAGTGAAGATGAGAGTGGTCAAACCCCACAACAAATTCCGTTGTCATCAAAAGGCCAAACAAAAGCCATTACAAGTTTACAACCACAAGTCAAATATACTCTCCACTTAACTAATCTGTCTCATCTCGTTTTTCAACTATTAATACTCATTCAAAAAATGGAGTCCCCTTTAATTAACAATGTCAGATATCTAGATCAATAACTACTTGAGATGTGAAAAAAAATTATATCTAACTTACAGTGCTTATTGTTATTAAGAAATAATTTACTGCAGTAGCATGCAAAGATAATATTAATAAAACACATGATGTGATGATTAACAAAGATTATAACATAGAGACAAGAAAACAGACCTATCTTTGTGGTTTCAGTACTTGCGTCAGTCACTATATTTAGAATCTCTTGTCTTGAGCAAATCTCCATCAGGAACCACAGCCGAGCCACCAAACCAGTTATCACTCTATAACCCTGAAAATATTTGTATACAAAAGATAACATCATATTTCTTTGATAAAGGGTCACTAGCAAGTACAAACACCAAATACAGGACTTCACTTAAGGGTCATTATGTTGTAATAAAGTTCAACTTTTTTTTCAACTGTTTTTAGCAGCAAATGGAGTATCAATAGAACTAAAGGAACTTTTGTGTCTTCAATTCACCTGATGAGGTTACCTACCATCCTAATCCACAATATAAAACGGATTTTGTCCAAAAAGGGAAATACCATAGATCTAACAGAAAGAAGAAAAAACTGAAATTAAAGAAACATGATGCTTTCAGAAAACATAATCGAGAGAACCTTCCATTAAACCAGGCCTATAAGCAAGTAGATTGAATGACAGAAATAAAGTTAAAACGATTTAAGAAAAAAAAGGTCTAATCAGTTTTGGTTTGTGGTAATAATAATAAATGAAATGGTTCCCTGACACCTGACAGTCACTAAACTAATTAGTTTGAAAAAATAAAATAAAAAAACTTTATTGTACATCAGCTCTGTAAAATTTCATATCAATAGCTACAGTAAGGAAAAAATCCAGAGCTCAAACAGATGAAATTCTTACCGCCAAACGAATTTCTGAATCCTGATGAAGAACTGATACAAGAAGGCCCTGCCAATAGAGCCAACAACTTGGTAAGTCTTGACATTTTAAAAAGCAAGCAAGTGAAAAATAAAAAGGAATCCAAGTCTGTGTTCCCAAACAAAAATCTGAGAAAGTGCAATCAAAATGAGTGCATAAGGAGAAAAAGACTTGACTTCATGCAACAGGATTGAAACCCAAACTACAGGCACACTATCAGGACACTTGACTAACTACACAGGTTGTCTGCCAAATGCTTTGACTCGGTATATTTTGTTTGAAGGTGACTTTTTTCTGTGTCTTTTCCACCATAATCGAAGGAATGTTATCCATTAGAATAATGGTTAAAGAATTAAATTCACCATTTCCCATGACATAAGCTTTTGCCACGTGTGATAGTTTATGGTACTAGAACAGGTAGTCTTGAGTTTGAAATTTTTCTCCACTCTACCTTATATTTAAAAATTAAAAAATTCCACATGTTAGGGCCTATTTATTGAGGGAGAATCTAGACCCCATACATGAGGGGTAGTGTTAAAATAATAGTTAAATGATTAAATTCACAATTTACTAACAATTTAAGTTTTTGAGACAAGTGGTAATTTATCATAATCAACCAATGCTCTTCCCATAAAACAAAAAGAAACCAAATTTACCAATGATCGAAATGATATGAACATCAGAAATAAATAAAGAATGAAAATAATATTAAAAACAAATTACTTACAGACGGAGTCAGCTTTGAACTCTTGGATGCCGCTCCATACATTAAGCGTCGCAAGCTATCTTCTGCAACTTCATTAAGTATAATTTTATTCTCCGGTCTTGATTCTCCTGCTATGTTTCCAAGGGCATGCAGTGCAGACTGTGTTTGCCATTTAAGAATATTTCAGAATTATAGAAGCGTAGGATGCGTCAAGCACAAGATTTGCTCAAAATTATAAATATAGGATTTCTTAACACAAGTTGTAAGCATTTTAGGGCATAATGCAGGGGATAAATCTTATATTCCATTATCTGCTCTATGATCAAGACTCAACTAGATAATACAGTTGCTGCACGTTGCATCTCAGTTTCAAAAAATTTGTTTTTGTATTTCATCTTTCTTTTCTTTTGGTCAATCATTCTTTTCTGATGGGTACAAATAAATTACAAAATTTTAAGCAAGCAAATAGCTTAATAGAGAATCAATTGGAATTATTCCTAGAACTAGATTACCTAACTATTCAACATAATGTTTAAGTAAATGAGAATTCTAGTTTCCTTAATAGTGTATTTGGAAGTTTCAAGGGAGAGGGGAGCAGAGGGTATGAGGGGAAAGGAGAGGAGAGTGGAGGGAAATTGTTATCCCTTCCCCTTATTTGAATGTTATGTTTTAAAAATTAAGTAGGGGAAGGGGAATAGATATCCCTCCACTTTGTTTGGATGATTTAAAAATTAAAAAGGGAATGAGAAAAATTGATAAGATATCATAAGGGAAAAATTGACAATTTAAAAACATTTAGGGGAAAATCCAAAAAAAAAAAAAAACTATAGTTGTATCCTTGCCACTCCATACTTTTTATTTTCCATGACGTGTCAATTATCTCTTTAGTCTTTATTGCTTATCAAAAAGTGGTAACCCTAAAAGCTAGAGACCATTTAATTCAGTACCGGTCACAACCTCATATAACTCAAATTTAATAAGATGTTTACACAAGATAGCAACCTCATGGAACCTTGAGGAGAGGCAATGATCATGGGAAGGGATAAAAGCTGCTTCATGTAACCAAGTGAAAGATGGCAGCTATCACTAATGCTGTGACAAAGCGGTCACTGTTAAAACCATTCCTCAGTTTGAGCTAGACACATTATCATATCTGCTTGATCTACTCACAACCTCAATTTAGATTCAAAAAATTTAAAACCATATAGCCCTATATAGTTATATATCTTGCCATATTCTTGCATTCTGTATCAACCTCTCTGTTTTTTTCAGATTTTTCCCTCTAATGTTTCATATTTCCATCTCAACAAGACAGAACAATTGCTCTTCCGTATGTCATGGCATAAATTAAAATTTCTCACTCCTGCTTTTACACACTCGCATGATTCTTTGTAATAGCCTGCAGCCTGCTTGTCTAAGAATATTTTATTTCTAGAACCAAAATTAATACATGATGAGCAACATTCAAAAACAGTGGAGAAAATTATTTATAAAAAAAATACAAGGATAATGTGAAGGAATCTGCATGCTCACCAGCTGTTTGCCATGTCCTTGCCGATCAAAAGCAGCATCAATAACATGTCTTGCAGCAGGTGGTGAACTTGAAAGTAGCAATACAGCTCCTTGGATCACTACAAGCATCACAGAGATATTAATTTTGCAAATTAAAAGATGGCACAAAACATGTTCGAGATAAAAGCAAGCAAACTGGAATGAAGAGAATTGTTGAAAATGCTCACATAAGATACAGAGCAAGGAGGATAAGTTGTCCTTCATCCCCAACATTAACAATATGAAACAGTGAAAGTTGGGATATTTAACTATTTCAGTGAAGATTTAATTCAAGGTATGTGCGAAAAGTCATCACAAATCTGCGAAACTAGGGATATTTAACTATTTCAATGAAGATTTACTTCAAGGTATGTGCCAAAAGTCATAAAAAATATTTGCAGTCATAAGGGGAAAACCCAAACTTAATAGATTCAGATGCACAACAATTAAATCTTGTTGAAGAAATGGGAACAAATTCAGAAATGCTAAACATCAAAGGCAACTGCCCCATTCCACTCACAAAATAGATCATGTGACTGCATATTGTAGAACCGTTGTCAAAGCCATATTTCTTCTAAGCATATAAATCTTAGAAAACTACATACTACAATAGACATAGATGTCTCACTTGCATATTGAATGATTAGTTTGCATTTGCAATATTACACCCCTAGTAACCATGTCAATAATCATCTACCGTGAAAGCTTAATCTGTGCGGAAGTGGGTGAACAATGTATGTCAAGCACATACTGACACATCACCTTAGAGGCAAGCCCAATACAAAAACAAACAAGTGGGGTTCCAACGATTCAAAACAATATTTTAGACAAACAAGACTCCGATACCATGTAACCATCCATTTGTTCCAAAAGGTTAAGTTGTCAAGAAATAGGCCAACAATGTAATAAGACATATAGAACTTACTAGTGTCCCAAAAATATTTTTTTAACTAGAAATGCCAGAATTACAGCTTTTACTAGTATATAGTTCTGGTCTCCAAAGTGTTCACCACAGATGTTTTTGTCATGCTTGACAATACCTAAATATATAATGCTTAATACCAATTTGTCCTAACGAATGCAGGATGAGTATTTGATTTGGAGAAACCCAGCCAGTTATGAGAAATTATCAACATTTTTCAATATAGATTGCAAATGGAAGGTGAGATACAGTTTCAATATACCATCTTTTATTGGGATGGTGTTGTCATATATAACCAGGTAGGATTATGGAATTTCAACCCGCATTATCCATAGACATAGACATTGACAATAGATATTATGTGTTTGATTTAAGCCCATGAGAGAAACAATACAATTTTTTTTACAGATATATACAATTCATGCACCAATATAAGATTGAACCCGTGACCTTAACCTCCACCATGTGGAGAGAATAAATTGGATCCAAGGACCACTGGCAAGAGGATCAGATAACTAATATATATTGAATTCAAGCAACAACAAAAAACATTAAATAACTTCTGCTACACACTTGAGTTTGTAGCTTGGAGTAATGGATACAAACCTACTATACAATGAATTAAACCATCAAATAATACAAAACATAATGCAGATCTGCTACACATTTTTTGACTAATTAAAGGTGGACATTTCTTAAGTGTCAACAAAAAAGATCAAACACGAAGGACACATACACCTCAGCCTACACAGTTAGTAACATACTTACATGACCCAATTTGACCCAATGCTTCAAGTGCAGATTCACTTTCATCTGTATCTTGGCTTTCTGACGACTCAAGTATTTTATCAATGGCTGATATCACAGCTTTAATACCTGAGTTCAGAAGGAAAAATACCACAATAAGAAAACACTTTGGAATCTTCTTTTAATAGTTAAGTATTTTTCAAATTTAACAAATCACAAAAATGAGCTTCTAGTAATACATACTTTAACGGAACAAATTGTTTGTCTAATCATTAAAAACCCCAAAAAGTAAACTTCTAGTTAATAATCCCACCCCAGGTCAACAAAGTGATGTATCTGCATGCAATGAAATTTAACAATGATGTGTCCCGACTCTAGAACAATAACTAAAACCCAGACTGAACCAACAAGCAACCATCCAGATCATCAAATCCATCCGTTTTCTCTCTTTGCATAATTAGGTTGTGATGCAGCCAGCAATGAACTCAAGAAAAAATAAAAAAGATCAAACACCAAAAGATCCAAGAATTATGGCCTCATTTTGATGTGGGCCTTCTTAGCACCTTTCATAGGCTACTTTAGTTTTTTTTTTTTTTGATCGGTAATAAGAAAATTTTATTAAAAAAAGAGGAAGAAAATTCCCCAAGCACACAGGGTGTGTACTAAAGGGATAGGCTACTTTAGTTATTATTGAGTCTTACTATTATGTGCTCTTTAGGAGAGCTTATTTTCAGTGGTTTATTGGGCTTAATAATTAAGCTGGGCAAAAGAACAGTTGTGCCTAAAAAAAATAAAGCTTGAATCAAATTAGCTGAATAAACTCTGAAAAACAAGCACTGTGTTTCTTTAGGAAAGTTGCTTGATCGGTTTTAATTAAGTTTTGCTAGAATAAGGGCAATCTGATAATTTTCAGATTTTCTGAAATGCACTGTAACAGGCTGTACCAGAGGCCCAAGAATCTTATTTTATGTTTTGAGTCCCTTTTTATATGGTGTAGAAGTTTTTAATTACTTTTCTTTGTTATTAGAATTCCTAGTGTTTCCAAGAAAAGGTAATTTAGGAGTTCTAAATTCCTAATATTTCTAGGAAAGGAATTGGCAATAGCCCATGTAAAGGCTTCCATGTAGTCAATAAAATTGAGATAGAGAAATTGAATTTACTAAATTCCAACAACTTATTTTAAGCTTTTAGGGTATGATTGCCTTCTCCTTCCTAAGTGTGATTGCCTACTGTTTATCAAAGTTTATCTTTCTTTGTTTCTCATTCAATTCTTTGTTTCAACAACAAACAACCATCAAATCCCTCAAAATTCATTCAAAATCCAATCTTTTAGTTTCCTAACCCTTCCCAAACCCTTAAATACCAAACCCCATTCAAGAACCCTTTAAAGAATTTATCAAGAATCCTAATTTAGTGCTGAATTTCTAAAGGTCCTACATCAGGTTGACCATCAAAGCAACAGGATAGTGGTGGGAAGTGTTAGGCCAGTGCTCAAGCAGGTTTAATATTTTTACTTCCAAATGGCAAATGGAAAATGCTCTTCAAGGAGCATACTTATGTAGGGTTAGAAACTACCATTTCCAACTATGGCAACACATAAAATTTAGTTGGAAGACCCACAGGCAGGACTCATAAGGTCTTCATTGAAGATGGAATGCCCAATTACCTTTTTATGTTTTTTCAGAATGCAACACACAGAGTGCATATATCATAGATAAGAGTAGCAATCCATAACAACCAGGCTGCAGTATATCTAATATTCAGGATGAAAAAAGAAATAGTAGTTATTCCATGTCTTTTCACATATCTAGTAGTAGGAAAACAAAAATCAGTGACATCAGATACACAAGAAGTCTTACTAGATTCATCAACAAACATATAAATATTCTCCTTGGACAGAAGCCTTCCACTTATCATCATCGCTCTCGATCTAAATATTGATTCTGTTGATGTGCTGCTACCATGAGAATATTTTGTGAACACAAGATTAAACAAAATATATATATATATTACAATAAATGACTATGCTCTCAAACATGTACCTGATGATAGAACCAAGGAAATTAAGAAGGGTGGTTCTTGACAAGAACTCTGTTCCATGCTGAATTTCTGCCAACTTCATCCATTGGGCACATATAATAAGGACATATTTAAATACATAAAGTAAGAAATCAATAAACAGAGATGTGAATGAGTGGAGAGTGGAGAAAAAATAAGAAGGAAATCAATACCTACAAAGGAAGCACCATGTTTATGTTTTTTATAATAAATGACAAATATAACAGAGAATTCAGTTGTACTAACAGTTGAAACCAAGGAAACCTCAATCGTTAAGATACAAGACTGAGATTCTACTCCAATGGAAAGGTAATGATTTTTGAACAAGGTGAAAACAAAGTCTAGTTACCATGTATTTCAATGTAATGAAATATGTTGGTCGCATAGATTGATTTCGCACGTATTGTATGACTCTACATCATTGATGGTCACATGGCCACTGGAATGTGTAATTCCATAGTTCCAATTTCTAATTTCTTAATTTCTTTTAGCATGCACATTAAACAACTAATTTTTTTAATCTAATTGCCAAATTACTGGATCTAGGACAATGAAGCTAACTTCTATAATCGTTCCATCTTGATATATTTTGTGTTCATATGCTGCAAGAGAATCATAATTGTTGCAATTAAGCATTAATACTGCAAACATATGAAATTAAGACATTTTCTGTCAATATATCAATAGAAAATGTTCTGGCATAGAGGAAATCAATAAGTGCACAAAGAGAGAGTGAGAGAAAGAGAGTATGAAATGATAATCAGATGGCCACTGGTATGTGTAATTCCATAGTTCCAATTTCTAATGTCTTAATTTCTTTTAGCATGCACATTAAACAACTAATTTTTTAATCTAATTTCCTAATTACTGGATCTAGGACAATGGAGCTAACTTCCATAATCGTTCCATCTTGATTTTTTTTTTTTTTTTATAAGTATTCCATCTTGATATATTTTGTGTTCATATGCTGCAAGAGAATCATAATTGTTGCAATTAAGCATTAATACTGCAAACATATGAAATTAAGACATTTTCGGTCAATAAATAAATAGAAAATGTTCTGGCATAGTGGAAATCATTAAGTGCACAAAGAAAGCGAAAAAAAAGAGTATGAAATGATAATCAGCAGCCAACCTCATACAACAGCTCCAAAACACTTAATGTCACAAGGGTATCACTTGTATTGTTGATTTCTGCCTCAAATAAATTAAGTAGATTTGAATTGTAAATAGCTGATGCCACCAAGTTGGAAACAGAGAATAGCTTCACTATTAAGGCCAAAACTCGAACCTTTCCCTGAAAATATTCATAGTGTGAGAAAGGAAGAATACAAACACTAAGCAAATAATCATATGATACAGAGAGAGCACACATTGACAATGGCCAGCATCACTCATTGACATTTATATACTCCAAATATGGCATTTACATAACCAATGTGAAAATTGTGGAGCTAAAATTATTGGGCAAAGTACTGACAAAACGTCTCTGTCCTCAACAACCAACCCCCCCCCCCCCCCTCTCTCCCTCCTCCAAAAAAGAAAAAACACACTGAGTGTGTCCAATCATTAATAATAGATTGCAAAAACGAAATAGCAGATGCCATTCAACACTCACTTTGAAGGCATGTAAGATATTATCAAACACCCCCCCCCCCCCCCCCCCCCGGGAGAGGGAGGTGTGGGGTGGAGAAGAGAGAGCTTATAACATTTATGGACTTGTATCCACAAATGAAGCAAAAATTCTCAAAAACAAAACTCGACAAATTTGGATATTTTCTGCTGGTTAGAGTCACAGGACTATACTTAATCATGAAGTACCGACTAGCATACCAGTGATGAACATCGGGCTACTATATTTCCAAGATGTGTAGCTTCATTGTTATTAGCTGGGAAGATGATATCCTACATAAATTTCGGGTAACAAATGACAATGAACATTTTTGGCAGATTATAAAAGTAATGCCATAAAGGAAATTTGACCTCATAGAGAGACTAATAATAGCCTTTTTCCCTACCATGCCTTCAGGAGAGCCAGCTAATTTCTTGATTGCATCCATTGATGCAGCTGCAACTTGTTCATTGCTACAACATGGAAACCCATGTCAAATTTGTTTATATGCAATAATAAACTTTTAAGGGAAAAACAGAGGTTATAAGTAGCATGTTTCAGTTGTATGCAGACAGAAAATATATAGTTAAAAATAGAAAGTGAAGGAGTCTTTTGAGAAGAGATGGTTTACATTATGCCTCCACAAAAGTAGCTCCAAGATAAGCCCCTAGTTTTATAAAGATATTTAATGCTAGAGAGAAATCTTGTCATCACTTCTTTCCTTACCCGGTGCAATAAATGGTACTACCGGCCTGTGGGTAGGTTGAATTCCATTGACAAATTTTTTTTTTTTTTTTTTGATAAGTGAATTCCATTGACAATTTTGAAGACACACAATGTCTACTTATCACAAATAATTCAGTTGAAAAAATCTTTAATGTTGCAATACTTGCAATCTGGGTCTATTGGTTGTGGGAATATTTTAACATTCCAGAATGGCCACATTATTTTACCTATTCTACTAGGCTTTTGGATATGCTGTAGACAATATGGCTGCAGTTAGTGACATTCTACTTGGAATTGAAGGAGGCATTAAACTGGAATTTCTCTTAACATATTTTGAAACTAGTAATGTCATGACTTAAAGAAAACGCTAACCACATCTGCACTACAACCCAAAAGGACTAGTCAACTCCTAATCGCTTATATAGCCTATATCTACCAACACACACCTGATGTGGGACTCAACATACACCCACGCAGTACACACTCATACAATCCAAATCCCATTCGATTCACTCAAACTAGGGTATCACAATCTCCCCTACTTAAACCCCTAATGTTCTCGAGCCACGTGGTATTACCAGGTTGGCTTTGGTACCATTTATCACAACTCGAGGAATGTACTAGCCACATTTGTGTTACATTCCAAAAGTACCAGTCAAGTTACAATTAGAGCTTTTTCCAATAGCTTATATAGCCTAGATCTACCTAATACATGCCCAATGAGGGACTCAACACACGCCCACGCAACAAACATTCATACAATCCAATCCAGACGATTCACACAATCTTATCACAAATGGTAACACAAGTAAATGGGCTAGAACATAGGAGAAAAGGGTAAGGGCTTGAGTAGCTCAAAATTGTTGAAAGACTCAATTTATCTTTCATTCAACTGGATACTAAGATAGGCCGATGTAGAGCTGCAATAAAATTGGAAACTTTGCTATGAATGTCATGAATCTTAGTCATACCTTGTGTTACAAAAAAACACAAATTCAGATGAGGCTAAGGAAGATGGTGAGGTCTTAACAGAAAGGCTTTGATAGTCCCATCTACTAGACTTTTTTGAACTCTTAAAAGACAAAAGAAATGTGTGTGTGTGTCTGAGAGAGAGAGAGAAGGCAGAAACAAGAGAAAATGTAATGACACAAAAATAACAACCTCAGTGAGGACCACAGCATGAACATAAAGTCAAACAAGAAATAATTGAAGAGAATCAATACAAATGGCAGATAATATTCAACACTTAATGTGCACCATAATTGCAAAAAGTTATATTTGTTACCCATAGACAATGCGATCGAACAAGTATTTCAAGTATATTCAACACTTAGTGTGCACCACAATTGAAAAAATACAGTATTTCTTACCCATTAAGGAGGCAATCAAGCAAAAGAGGATATACATCACAGTCAACTATTAGCCGTGCTGGAGAAACAGTATTGTCATCCAAATGCTCCAAAAGACAAGTAACCTGCAAATATATTATAATGTCACAATAAATAACATGGTAAAAAAGTTTGTCCACTTGCATTACTTAATAACTTCGCATAAGTACTTATGCAGTGAATTATTGAAAAGCATTTTTCAGAACAACAAAAGAAACTCAACTGCTCAGTACTCCCACCAACACAAATAGCAAATTTTAAAGTGACAAGTTTCTAACATTGCATATTCTTCAGCAATTTCAAAGAAAGTTAGTCAGAGATGCATATGAAATGCAAGTACATACCGTTTTACACGCTAAAGACCTCACTATTTGAGAATCAGCCTTCAAACCAACTTGTACAAAAGGCTGAAAAAAGAGCAAAAGAACAGTTAAATGCTAATCAAACTCAAACTAATCACCCTATATGATTATTCAACATCAAGTGCTGTCTAAAGAAGCAAGTCGCATTATGAGTAACAGAAACACAGTCATTCTACTCAAAAAATATGATACGTACCATAAACTGGGGGATTAGAGCGGCACCATATTTTGTGTTGAATATCCTTTCAAGACAAGCAACCAAAGTATTCTCTAGACCAGGCACATTTCCTTTTGTTTGTAAGACACTGCATGTGAAAAACATGAAGTCAACAGTACACTAAAAAAAATAAAAATAAAACTACTCAAAAGGAATTTTCTTTTCTAAAATCCCAAAACAATGTCAAAAGAAAGTGCAGTGCTTCAGGCACAACACTTTCACAACAATTTCACAATAATGTTAAGTTGTCTGGTTTTTATTAGTTCTTTTCTAGACCCACCATTTACATCACTTTATTATCAATCATTCACAACTTGACACCTCAGCATTGTAGTAAGAGCATTATGTCGCAGAAGAAAACCCAACATAGAGAACATTTAATCAAACATAATTGCCCTCATTAAATAAAAACAACTACAACAACACAACAGACACTACCATATACTTTAGAACCAAGTAAAATTAGAAACCTTAAAACAGCTATTTCCAAGGCAATAAAATCACAACTTTATTACAACTTGTAACCCCCAATAATTTACAAACCCAACAAAATCAATTGGGCAAGTGAACAAATACATACATGATTTTGTAATTACCAAACAAAAATTTAGCTGCATTACAACTTGTAAAGTAAACCCCAATAATACATACACACATGACACATACATACATACATACATACATACATACATACATATGAGGAAAAATTGAAATGGAATGTTACTTTATTATGACTGGAAGAGGGAAGCGATTGAGGAATTCCTTCGCTGAAGTGTCGTTTTGAGAACCTGATAAATTAGAAATGTATATTAGACTATTTCATATGAAACCAAAATAAAATCCCCAAAAATTAAAAAATTAAAAGAGAAGGCAAAGAATGAAAAATAGAATAGGTTATAGGTACCAGGATATAATGCAAATTCTGAAGCTGCTTCGAGTAGCTGAGTTGGATCGTCCACTGAGTACTCTTCGTTCATAGCTGCTTTCTTTCTCAACAAGTCACTTCTGTGAAAGGGAAACTACTACACTGACGTCCAAACAGAGAATCAAAGCTACCCGTGGGTCGTGGCGATGCTTTTGGTAACGTGTCGTTTTTGGTTCAATAAGCACCGACAGTCCGACACATTTGTATTTTACGGGTCGGATTCGGACCCCAATCACCCCTCGGTACTTTTTGGATCGGATCTTAGATTGTACTTTCTTTATTTTATTTTATTTTGGGTAAATTAAAATTAGGGTAAAATACTAAAATGTAAAAAAAAGCCTCCGAACTTTGGATCAAATCAAATTATCTTTGTTATTTTGATTTGAAATTTTTAATCTCTAAACTTAAGGAAATTGTCAAATTAGTCCATCTAATATATATATGTTAATACCCGTTTAGTTGCATACGTTCATCGACCGATAGTAAGGTGGTGAATGACAGTGGTGAAGGAAGCTGACAAAAGATGACAACGAAACAGAAAATATGAAGATAGCTGCTAGTGAGAGAGCGTTAAAAAGAAATTGAAAATGAATTTTTATTATGTTTTAATTTAGATTTTTTTTTTTTATTATTATTAATGTAGTCACCTGCATTGCATGTGATAGCGTTTTTCATCTACAAAACTAACCAAAATCTACTAGAATGATTAATTTGATCATTTCCCTAAGTTTAGAATTTAAAACAATAGGGGTCAGTTTGACTTTTACTTCAAAGTTTATGTGTGTTTTTTTGTATTTTACTTTTACCCAACATAATATAAGAAATGTACCTGAACAATTGGCTGGACTAGCTAGAAAGCATAAAAGTGAACTCTACTCTGGCCCAGGAAGCAATTCAGGTATGAAAATACTGAAAATTAGTCTGGCCCTGGCCCAATGTGTCCTTCTGTTGGACCAATCCAACAATAAACTGAACAGGTAAGGTGTCCTTCTGTTGGACCAATCCAATAGTAAACTAAACATGTTGGTCCGCTCATCAATGTGTTGTACTAAATTAACATGAAACATTCAACCCAAAAAACAAACAAAACAAAAAAATAAGGAAAACCGGTTTCAAAAACTGAAATACATAATTAATGAAATACATAAACAAAACGACACTGCAACAATAATTGGAGCAACGGACATTTCAATTTTCAAATACATAAACTCCAATCCCATGCTTTTTAATGTTTAGATGTTACTCTTAACCCTATCTCAGAGCTATTTTTCTAGTCAGACCAAAGACCAAAGACCAAAGTGTAGCTCATATCAATTATCATGTTTAGGTTACTAGCTAGGTAAGTCCAAAACTTACAAAAATATGGTACACCCGCGTGCTGTGCCATATCCATGCACGAGCTGGACCCTTCCAAAGTGGTCCTATGCATCATAGTCCTATACACTCAAAAATGGTAGCATTTTACTAGTTGATGTTGGAAAACCCTACGCTTATTATGATTTTTGCCCCCCATTTAAACCTTCATGTACCAAACTCTGTTGACTATCTAATATCTTCCTCTCTCACAATCATTGCGGACCTAGACCAATACTAGATGCTTCCCACGCTGCAAAATGTGCACCACATTTATTTGATGTGTATGCATGCAGGGGGGAGCTACAAGTTCTCGAGGGGGACCGAGCTAGAATATGTCTAGTTCTTTTTTATAAAAGCCTATTGTTTGTCCCACATTGCAAAGGTTATCCCAAGTTTTATTGTTGGAAAAAGACCTTGCATTGGCTTACACATCGAAATGACCAAACCAAGATTGATTTTTGTGATTGCCTTATGCATCAAAATAACCCTCGAGCTAGAATGTGTCTAATATTGATTTTTCAAAAAAACATATTATTTAATATGACCTTTACAGAGGGTTGTGTTTGTTCCTAGAGTTGCAACCCTTCTAGAGGGTGAAACTCTTTATGAAATAGTACAAGAGTGTTTATATATAGACCCTAAGTCTTCAGGCCATTTAATCCTTGTCTCCCTCATTTTTAGATAAACTTTCAGCATGTAATTTTCACCCTCACCAGACTTCCATTGTTTTAGGGCCAAATGCTGATTTGTTTTGAGTTTATTAATATAAACAGACGCACACAAACCTTGGAATAGTAGGCAAGAATACACTTGTACCAAAATGTTTTGTTCTAATAGACAAACCTTGAGGGGTTGGTCTAGTAGTTACTAGGATTCATGTAATCCATGGGGTTGTGGGTTCCAATCTCTTAGCCAACACCATGAGGCCACCCCAAGGGATCCCTCAGAAGGGGGCCGAACTGCACACACTTAAGAAAATAGTTAGGTGTTCAAAGAGTTTTGCAAACACCCAAGGAAATAGTTAAATATTCATGAATTATGTCAATGGCTTATAAGGATCGACTATCAACTTCTTAATAATAGGGTGGTTGTATTTGTACTCACTCTTATAGTTCCTACTATAAATAAGAAATGAACATTTTCAGTCGTGAATATTGTCGAAACTAGATTTCGCAACAAATTAAATAGAAGATTTTTTAATGGACTCTTTGATTTTTGTACATTGAAAGGAAACTTGCTGTGAAATTTACTACATAATCATTCATATATGATTTTTGGTATTTAAAAAATGTCAAGTTCCATTTTGATAGATCATAAATGACAAAGTTAAAATTTATTAAAAAACAGTTTTTTATTTTTATTTTTTTATTTTGTTAGTAGTGAATAGAATACTAAGAATAGATAATAGTTTGAGCAAAAAGAATAGAATAGCTATTCATTTTAATTTTTTATATTAATTTAATTTTTAATTTTAATATATTTCTTATTCTTGAATGGTTAAAAATTCTGGTTCATAATTTTGGTCGCCTAAGGATAAAATCCCGACCGTCCGTGAGTGACTCATTAGGTCATGGTTTGAAGCTTAGGATATTTAGGACCCAAGGATCACCCCAAGCTAAAATATTTTTCTATCTCTTACCCAAAAACATGTTCCTCTCTAGATTGCATCCTTTGTTTTCTCTATAGTCTATATCCCTCCATATCCAACACAAGAAGCCTTTCTAGTCCTGCCACCTTGCAGCCATTCATTTCTACTTCCATACTTTCCTTTAAGGAGAGCAACACATAAGTTAGCATAGTAAGCCACCAGCTAGCATCCAATCAAGTTTAGCAACCATGGCAGGCTTGAAATCCCAGGCCTCCGAATCAATTTGGTTGACAAATAGAATTGCAAGCCTTCCAAACCGAAATTATTCTTTTTTGGCCTCACCCTTCCACCAAGACCATAGAACTCCAACATCAAGTTTATTGCATATTAATGGTTGGGTTTGGGGTATAGGATTGCTTAGAGCTTGGAGAGTATAATTTTATAAGTAAAACCCAAGGAATAAGCAAACAGAGCATATTGTTAATGTTTAACAACAGCTTTTCATCCAAAACCCACGAAAGGGTCATGGAAATTCTAAGGCTATTTGACTCAAGTACTTGTAAATATAATAATTATTTCATACATGAATTATTATCTCATAAATCACATAACCGTACATACAAATAATGTATGAGATAAATTATCTTATAAATGGGAGGGCACGCGTTCAACCCCGAAGACTTCTCGTTTACTTATAGATGGAAAAAAAAACAAAGCATAGATTTTTTAATATAATCATATCATTCTTTTTAGGAGCACAATATGGTTACATTGCATGTGTCAGTTATAATTTCTTGCTTGCATAGATGGTCCAATCCCTACTTGCTAGTACATATACATGTTACTTTCACACAAGAAAAACAGATAATGTCACTAAAGAGCATTAAATTTGTCCCTTCCGCAAGTAGGGGGGTTAGCAATGGTCCTCTCAAAAGCTCTTGCCTGCAGACCCCATGTGGAATTGATCTGTGCTGCCGACCCTCCTTCAATCTCATTCAACCGACTATTAAATGCTGTGGAAATGTTTGGTAAAGGGAAAAATAAAAAAAATAAAACCACTAAGAGCCAAGGGTTACACATTCAAACAATCGCAAATAACAATCCAACATGTCACAGCCTTAACTAACGGAATAGCAAAAATTTGAGCCAAAATTTGACTTAAGATCCTACTTTTTTTTTTTTAACTAACTACTTTTTCAAAACATCTACATCTGATTATCTATTCATAACTCTATTTTAATAAAATATTATTGTTTTATTTGTTTTTTTATTATATTTTCTAAAGCACTCCATTGGGAGTGTATTTTAGGGTGAATTTTAAGGTTTATTATATTATTTATTTCTTTGCCTAAGCTACAATGCTTAGGTAAAAATGCCTAATCACTATAGCTCAAAACTATTTTGCTATTGGATTGCCAATCCATTGAGAGTGTATTTTAGGGTTTATTAGGCATAGTTTACTTAGAATAGGGTTTTGTCTAATGAGTTGGGAATGCTCTTAGGAATGTGTTTGGAAACTCCAAAAATCAGGAACTTGGTCCAATTGTATGGAATGTTAAAAGCCATTAGTAGTTCAATTCTATTTCACCAAAATGAATGAATTCTAATATACTAAGGTTGCGTTTGGATACTTAGATTTGGACCTTTAAAATCCTAGATGAATTTGTCACAAATCCAAATCCTAAAGGTTTTAAGTCATCCAAACAAAAAATTTGGATTTGGACCCTCAAATCCAAATCCACCCCAACCAAACAGACCATAACTAATCATCAGAAGAGGTCGGATTTGTAAAGAATTGGATGGGTCTCAAAGGTCCTTTGAAGATAGGGGATGTTAAGTGGACACGGTTTCAATCATAAACTTCTATATGATGGATATTCGGGTATACATTATTAGACTTTAGCCCAAAAGTAAATGTGATCATGTCACTTGCTATAGGTCTACACTAAAGTTTTTTGTTTTTTTGTATTTTTTATGAATGTATCTACACTACGTGTGATGTAAAGAATGGACCATTCATTGATTAACCTACAGAATATAAATTCCACTATTTTCCTCGAGGTAAAATATCATCATTTCAATACAATAAAACATCACAAAACATCATAACCTACAAACGCTGTTGATCCTCAGATTTCTCCCACTTGTGGTATTATAGATTGTCCCCAAAGCTATAAACACAATAAATCAATGCCACCTTTATACAAAACAAAAGCTGAATCTATGATACGAGTCTTCCAAAACATGAAGGGAACTCAACTCCAATTGCCATATTAATGTTCATACTGACAATTACAATAAACATCACATGGTGCTTCATACGTATGAAACAGGACAAGTGCCACTTCACCTTCTAAAAAGGGATAGGTATATACATGAACTTCCCATTTAAAGCAACACACCGTCCTAAAAATTAACCCTCTTATCATATCCATTTATACGCATGTGAAGCAGACTATAATCAAGTGGATCAATCACACAACTCTATCATTACTCAAAATAAATACCTGCCACTGCCATAGAAAATACGTACTTAATTACCAAAAGCAAGCTAAAGATTTTTCATAGAAATATAATATAAAACACATACATAAGTGCTGGTTGGTTCGTCATACATATAAACAAACGAGTCACTTTCTAACTTCTAAGCAATAATAAGTCAAATATTAGCATAAGCTAGATGATAGCTACTACCACATCTGAGTTTATGACTATGAAAGCGAAAAACCTACAAAATACCAAAACTACCCTAAGTACATAACCATCATTATCATAACGTAGAAGCCCACAAATGGAAAAACAGATATAATAATATATAAAGTCTTAGTAGGTCCACATGCAGTCAAGCTCAGTGGGACCCATGCCCATCCTAACACAACCACCACCACCACCACCGGATTCAACCTTTGGCGGGTCCTCTTGCATGGGCCATGTCCCACCAGATAGGCCCAAGTCAGCCGAGCCGCCATGAAGCTGAGGTGGCAGTGGTGGCGGCGGTGCCATTGGCTGAGTGAAAAAGAATGGAAGCTGGAGATTCTCCTGCAATGACCTGAGGCTCGGGAAAGCCGAGACTCCGAGGCTTCTTGGGAAGCGTGCAAATGGGTCCACGCCGGAAAGCTGAGGAGGTAGGTCGAAGCTGGGGTTGAAGTTGTTGTTGTTGCTGTTGTTGGCAGCTGCTGTGGCTGCAATGGTGGAGAAACAGGACACGTGCTCCTTGGCAATTGGGCTGTCGTACGAGCATCCGTCACGGTCGTTGAGTGTGGCAGTGGGGTAAGGCGATGAGTCAAGGAGCGGTGGGAGTGAGACTGAGACTGAGGAAGGTGAGCTTGGTTCTTGGTTATAAATACTAATGTTGGAACTGAGCCTTGATTTTCTTTGAGCCACTTCCTCCTCCGCCACCGCTCGTGGCAGCTCCACATACACCACCACCGGAGCCACTCTTCTGGAAGACTCTGGATATGACCCACTCATCCTATTAATGTGAAGAAGAATGAAAGAAAACAATGTATGTCACTATGTCAGTAAATAAAAAAGAAGGCATTTTTACATGCAAACGATGGTTGCATAATCAGGATATGACATGCAATAGGAGTATGTGATGGGTTTAGTCTTTTTAAGTTGGCATTAATTGAAGCAATCATGTGATGCTTTGGTTACTGATTATTTCTTCATACAAAGTACAAACTTTCCATTTATCTGAAATTTAAGGGTTTTGCTTTTAGCACTTTACTATACAGTCTATTATATTCCACGTTAGATCCCTGCAGATCGCACAGATAATTGCATATTGGACATGTTAAAAAAGTTTAGCCGATGAAATAAAATTTAAGTGCTAGACTTCCTATACAGAGAGTAATTATATGGAGAGTGGAGACTGTCAACAAGTACTACTAATGAGTATTGATTCCATTCTCACAAAAAAAAAAAAAAGTACTACTAATGAGGTGCAACGGGACAGAACATGTAGACAACATAATTTGCATGCATTTAAAAATTTTCATTACTAGTGTTGTAATAATATCTGTGTGTTCTGAATTCGAAACATGAATGAAGGCACCAAAGATTTTTAATATTTTCCTCATCAGAAATGATGCAATAAATTTAATATATTTAATTTCAGCCAACTGAAAAGTAAGAGTTGCGACATTAATGGATGGATGACATATACAACTGCCATTAACATAGACCTGAATGCCTGAGTAGTACTACTACAATAGTATTAAGCTTTTTGTTGAAGTAGGAGTTAAAGGAACAATACCATCTAGCAGTAGAGCCAGGGCAAATAGAAAACTAATAAACGGCCAAATTAACTAAAAACCTAACCTAATCCAACATTACCTATAGAACCCTAGTCGCATATACAATGTTGTATCTGAAACCTATGATCACCAAGTTCAACTCAGTAAAAAAACACAAAATGACTAAGAGAGAGAGAGAGGAACCTTGGAGCTCCTAGAGAGGTAATGGTAAGCAAATTTGCCTTCAAGGCGATACTCATGCATGACCCAGTTGCTCTTCTCTCCCTTGGGGGCTCTCCCTCTGTAGAACACAAGGGTCTTCTTCATTCCAACGAGAGAACAAGTCTTGGAGCTGTAGATTTCTCTATCTTTCCCAGTGGCTTTCCAGTACCCAGCCTCAGTAGCCCTGTTAGTTCTCAGCCCAGTTGGGTACTTGCGGTCACGCAGGCTAAAGAAGTACCACTCTTTCTCTCCCATCTTCGCTTTCTCTGCCAAAACAATCCATAAAGTCACAAACTTTATCAAATTTGTAAACCTTTATAGTGTCAATGAAATGAATATTAGTGAGAAATTAAGCTAATTACCAGGGAGCTCCCAAGGCTCACACTTGTTGAGGTCAACTTCAGCAATGGCTCTCCCTGTGAAGTTACTGTCCAAGACCTTCTTTAAGAGATAGTATGTGATAAGCTCTTCATCAGTTGGGTGGAAGCGAAACCCAGGAGGCAAATGGGCATCGTTGTTATCAAAATAGTTGTAGGACTCCATGAAAAGTTGAAAACCCAGTTCAAAAAAAACAAAAAAGCAAAAGACTTGAGATGAATTCTGTGAGGGTTATGAAGGGAGAAGAAAATGGTTTTGGGATTCTGCTAGTTGGTGAGGGTTAGGTGTGGGTTTGGTTGAGAATGAGAGAGTGTGTATTATATGGGGTTTTCTTAAGGGATTTGATGAATCGAGTGGCAGAGAAGAGGCGAAATAATAAGGTATGATATGGCTGGAAAAATCTGTGTTTTTTCTCTGCCCTGTCCTCTTCTGTTCTCTCTGACAACTCTCTCTCCCTCTCTCTCTCTGGAGCTCTGCCAAAGCCCTTATCATATCCTCATAGCTAGAGAGAGAGAGAGGTAGAGATAGATAGAGAGGTGGTGATGTATGTGTCTGAAGAAGTGGGCTCTGTGGTTCTGTTTTCAGTATGCGTGCGTGCGTGAGAGAGTGTGCAGGTATTCCTCTTGTCAGTGAAGAAAATGAAAGAGTGGGAACAGAAAGTAGTTTTAAGAGAGAGAGAGAAGAGGTTTTGTTTTGTGAGAGAAATAAAGAAAGAAAGAAAAGAAAGATAAAGAGAGAGATATTGATTTTCACCATCTATCTCAATAAAGCTGTTTCATATCTCCCTTGTCAGCACAGTACTACTACATGTATATTTAATAATCAAATACACACACCCAAACCCAATTGGTTCACTTCTTCTTAATTCTCACACGCTATCCTCTTCCTCCTAATCTTTGTACTTTTTAATTTCTGCCAAATCTTATTTCTTTCTCTCCTGATACTGTTTATCTTTGAGATTCACTTATGATCATCTCTGTATTCGGGTATTTCTTCATTTGTTTTGGCATTGGTGTCCTTAAAGCCAAAGTTAAAAAAAGAGTATGTGGTTGCTGCAACCAATGTCTAATAAATATGATTTCACTTTTTATATATCACTGTTCCAAGAGTTACTTTTGCTAGTTATATTAAATGTCCTTTTCATTTTTTTACTGGAAATGACCTTTTTATGTTTATGGCATATGCTAATGAGGTACAGCTACAGTTGACACATAAGACAACAAAAGTTTCCCCAGAGAGTAGCAAAAAGCAAGGTGGAAATAAAAGTTTACCCGACCTTTGTGTTGTATGGTTTTTGTAGCCTTGTGGCTATTGGTATGGTTGGAACTCTTGAGTCTTGATGTAAATAATTGGTTTTTTTTTTTTTTGGGTTTAATGTGTATTTACTCACCTCAATTTAATATATATTATTCCTCACTGCAGCCTGCCATTTTGGAAATATATGTACTAATACTATTCTTGCGGTAAATAAATGATGATACTTTTATTACATAAATTTTACAAATAAATAATACAATAAAAAGTACTTAAAATGGTTAGTTATTATATTATTAATGTAACACTAATCATATTTATTGTTATGTAAGTTTCTAAAAAAATTTAAGGCAAATTGGTTATAACATTTTTATCAATTTAATATACATGATGCTAAGTCATTTAAGGCCGGAGTTTATGAGTTCAAGACCATTAACTATAATATCCTCATATTCTAAAACATAATCAAGAAGATTACGTGCCCATTTTCAAAAAAACGCATTTGGAAAATGTAAAGCAGCATTTATGAGTTTGGTAAAACTAAATTCACGGATTAAATCTGGGATTTAGCCTTAAAAATCGCTTTTTCCCAACGAAGCTCTCCAATCCATTTTCAAAAATACATTCTCTATATATATGAACGTTTTAAATGAGGTAACATTATATACATTCTTGAATTTATAAAAATTAATTTTTTTTCTTAAAATAGATTCATTTCAAATGGAGAAAACTATATCCTTTCATTTTGTTATCAAACACTATACACCAATTCAATGATATCTCATAAGTGAAGTTCATCGCCTCGTCTTTCGAATATCTCAAACTTTCTTATGAATTGATAATCAGTTTAAGTGTTTAACCCACTTTCAAGTGGAACTAAAGTTTATTTCATAGAACCTGATAAGCCAAGGTGATTAGGCTCATATGATTCTAGTAAGGCAATCTATGAATAGATGCTCTACACAAGATACATTCCATGTCTTTTGCATGTAATATTTTTTGGAGTACTGACCTTGTTGGGATAATATGTCATGCTTCCATTAGAACATTTTCAATCTTTCTTGGATTTTCAATTTTCATAGGCATATCCAATCATTCTTTTCAAAAGGGGGATTTTCTTAGTATCTATCAAGATTTACATCAATTGATATGCAGATTTTGTTGAGAATTTTCCTCACCTTGGTTTTGGGGAAGTCTAATTTGTAGAATTTACGTGGCGGATTCCCTCTCAAAAGTTTCCCATGCTTTCTCTCTATCCCATCTTATTGAATGGATGAGCTCGAAAACCTAATTTAGGTCCTTAGGAATTTGATCTTTGGGTTTTGGAATACAACCTTCCAAATCTAGCACCCATGGACAAGGAGCATTCCAAATATCAAAAGCTGTCCCATTCTCCACCTTCCAACATACACCTTTAGATGCTAATATTGTCTTCCACACCCATGATCCACCATTCTGATTAGGAGCATTACAAAATTGGCTTCTGTTTTTTTAGACCATTTCATTATCATGTATGGGTTCACTAAAATTCATAAGCATTGAAAGCAATCCTGTTCAATAGAGACTTTTTTCTTCTTTTTTTCTTTTTTTCCCAACAATCTTTCAATTGTTATAATTCTGCTTACTGCAAGGGTAAAGTTTGTAAATAAAACAATTCTCTATTTGGTATGTCCACGATTAATGCAGTCTCAAATACTTCAATTGTCAATTCTAAATATTGTGATAAAATGAGATTCTATCACAAACTTACAGTTAAATTAATATATTTAATTGTTCGAACGTAATCAGCTACCGATAGAAAATTTGCTAAATTCATAATTTAAGAAATAGTAACAAATAATAACTCATTGGCCATCACTTTTTAAATAAATGTTAAAAAGGAGCTAAATATCATGTTCCATATACAGGAAACACAAGCCCATCACAATTACAACCATCTTATCAATTTTATATATTTGTCAATTCCATAGTCAATCCATCTCCACCCAAATAAATTTTAAAAAATAAAAAATAAGAAATATATTTATATGGAAGAAAATATGATAGTATAAGACCGTATTTTATCAACTTTTTAGGGCTATTATTTATATTGGTGAAATTCATAACCATTTAGGATATTTAATAGGTTAATGATTTTTATACACTCTTTTTTAATTGTAATTTTTTTATACAAATATAATAAGGTAAATAATAATCTAAATGATTTCTTTTATTAAAAAATAGTTGATCCATTAAGAGAGAGATAGATGAACGAGACCTCATTAATATTAGTAAATGTGTTCCTCATAATTTTTATTATTATTTTAATAATTTGATAATTGAGTGAAGGAATGATTTGAACCATTGCTTTCTTATCAAGAATGAAATCAATCAAATACAAGTTGAGGTACAAGGCATTTAACACCTTATTATTATTTACATTCATGTAATATATAATTTCAAAAGAGTAGCAATGAAACTCAATGCTATGCTATATACCACATCTATAAGAATGATATTTAGCAAAAAAAATAAAAGGAAATGATATTTCCACACTATTTATTTATACTTCCACACTAATAATGTGGAAATATCAAAAAATGAGATGAAATAACACCCTCTTAATGGTGTGGAAACAACACCTCTAAAAAAAATCATTTATAAGGATAATGGGAAAAGCAATCCTATAAGAATTGGGGATTAATTAAGTACATTTGTATACTCTCTTAGGATAAAATAAAAAACACCCTCATGAACTTTTGGTTAAAATCGAACATATCCCGTGATTTTCTAATTTAACATTAGAAGTTCTTGAATTTTGCCAATTAGTCAAATTGATTCTTATGTCTAAACCTTTGTGAGGAATAAATGAAATTAAACATAATCTTTAATTGAATTTTTATTTAAAAATATCTTTTTATTCAGAAAAACATATTCTAAAATGAATTTTTAACATAAATTAAAAAAAATCAAGTGATTTATTTGATCTTGATTCAAAATTTATGGGGTGTTTTTAATTTCCTTGCTTTCTAAACAAAATAAATCAATGATGGTAAATTAAAAAAAAAAAAACCGCAAATGAGTTGTTCGAATTGATTATATATATTTCACTTCTAATGAGTAAAACAAAACCTGATGAAGAGACCAAAATATGAAAAAGAAAGGTGGGGGTCTCCTTTTTGTTTTGTTTTGTTTTTTTTTTTTTTTTTAATTTTTTATGGGAAATGGGCTATTCCTATCAAAGTCTGGGAATATAAAGAGATGAGGAGGAAAGCTGAGCAGTCTCAGAGTACTTGACATTGATTTGTTGATTTTACACCCAAAATGACACATGAAATTGGTAAGAATTTTAAGTTCTGCAAAACTTCAAATCATTTTAATTAAATGTTTTCAATTGTGTGGTGGGGGTGTATTGGTTGTGTGTCTTTCAACTGAGAAAATGATTAATTAAGCATGCATGTTTCTATTCAGAAATCCCATCCATCCAATCTATTCCATCCATCACAATCAATGATAGTGGTTGGGAGGGATTGATGCAATGGGATTTTGACACAGCATGCTCGGATTTTGAGACCACAGCTCCACTTTCAGGCTTTACATCAAATCATCTCTTCGATCTCTCTGCATGCTAAGCTCTCTCTTTCTTTCTCATCCCTCTGATTGGGATTCTTTGTGGCCCCATTTCTCCCATCTTTTCATACCATCTTTTTTTCCTAGTTGTCAAGGCTCTTCCTAACAGTAGTTACCCAAATAAGCCAAAAAAATCCCCCCACGATCTTCTCCTGTTTCGGTTACCTTCATTGGCTTGGGATTCACAGCTTGTTCCCTCTCAAATACTACCAACTAGCCTAAGTTTTGCCCGGTTTTATTAAGCTATATTTGTTATACTACCATACCCTTTTTTTAATGTACGAGAACCTATGATTTTCTGTCTTTTTGGTAGGCAATGATCTATGATTCAAGAGACATGTGATTCTCCTGCATTCCTAATATTAGAATTTTAAAAACATATTGATTAGAAAGTATTAATTATATTAGAATGATATAAAATAATATATGTAATCAACCCATACTATTATGTGAAAAATTCATAACCGATTCTAAATTTTTTTGAACTAAAGTTTAGTTGTTGTTGTTTATAATTAGATATAATAATTGATTGTAAAGTGATTGTCTACTCAATACTCACTTAGAATGTGTTGTTCACTTAGAATGTGTTATAGCAGGATAACTAAAACATTGATGATTAAGATCATAAGGGTCAAATTTGATTTATAGGTCTAATCATGTTAACGTTTCTAATTTGCCAACACATTTGTATTCAAAATTGCTTGTATCAAAGCTAACTAATACATATCAAGGAGTTTCACATTGTTAAATGGGATGCCACACAAGTACTAGGCATAGAATCATATCAAAATTATTGTATCTTTTTATAATACCATGTTAGAGTTGGTCCAATTAGATAAGTGCTAAACATTTATAAATTAAATCTCATCTATGAAGAATCTTGTAACTCAATTAGCATTGCTCGGTCTCCTCTATGAGGATAATTTATTTTGAAGGAACTCTATAAAGAGACTTAATGTTCAAATATTTCCTCTCTCAATTATTAAATTATAAAAAATAAAAATAAAAAATCATCTGAGACTAATATGAGACAAAGAGGTTTCATATTATAGATAATTATATGTTTTATATTAAAAAGAAGTGTGGAAATCAAGATTAACGATAATATATTATTGTGCATATTTTCTCTAATTAATATATATTACACATCAGTAATCTTCTACTAATACTCCTCATTTTATAAGTTGGAGATTTGAAATTTAACTTATTGTGAGTGTAAATTTTTTATAATTAAAAAAAATTTCTTCATTTGAAGAAAAACCCACATTAGAAACCACAAGCATATATTTTATAATAAGTTGATAATTAATACTAGTTATGGGTGTAATATACTTCTTATTAATAGATATCCACGTGTATATAAAATGTATAATGAATGGATGATTACCGAAAATGAACATGTTTTCTTAACCTTTGTAACAAGTAACAAGATATAAAAGAACCTTCTCAATCTACGAGATCAACTCAATTTTATTAGTTTATTTTGTTTAAAAAAATAAGTGGATAAAGTGAGATTTCAAAAACTATATTTATTAAATAAATAAAATAATCTAAAAATCTAAACATTATAAACAATAACCCAATAGAATCTCAGTGGTAATAATCAAATGAATTTTCAAGATTCTAAAGAGTAATTTACTCCAATAAACCCAACACTTACTAACAACATAGAAACATGGGATTCAAAATCCCAAACAAAATTCTAAACTCTTCTTAATTTATTATGACCACCACCATTATATCAACTTAACAAGAGAAAAGTTGAACCGGACTGACTCCATTTGAGCCGGCCGGTTCAGTTCCAAATCCAACTAAAATATAGTAGTAACTAGTTCCCAATTGCACGCAACAAGTTGACTTTTTAACACAACCAAAAAAAAATCAGATTGATTCTATAAATATATCTTTTTATTTTTATTTTCCCCAAAACCTTTTTATTTTGTTAAAAAAAAAAAAACAAAAAAAAAAACAAAAAGAGAAAGACAGAAAGGCGCGTGGATCGAGAGAGATCGAGTCGGCCTTGCGGATCGCGCGTGACGACAATATTAGATCACCCCCGCCGCCCTCCACCTACGGCGCATTGTAGTGCGGGCCCTCACTCAAACAAAGAAAGTATATATATATATATAAATATTATATTTTGGGGCATTGGATTTGGACCACCATGGCTTTTAACTTACGTAGTGGCTTTTCCTACTGGTACAAACAATTGCTATGCTGAACACACTCTGGTGCACTGCGCAGTACACCCAACCAACCACCTCTCCAAACCTAATCGTTTCGTAGCCCTAAATTATTTAGTAAACAAGAACAAATACAATAATCGTGTGGTGTGTGCCTGTGCCCCACCCAAACACCAATAATGTGTTATGTGTGTGATTGAACATACAAGGAGCATTATATAATCTGCTGCTACCTTTTGTCCTTGCTCTTCACACGTCATAGTCTCTGTGGGTCCATCCAACGTGGCCTCAGGATGTGTTCCCTTTGGTTTTAGCACTTAATGCTCAGACAGATTGTCCGGAAGGGATCCTAAATTATGAAATTTCAAATTACTTCACCAATAATGGTGTATTGGATAATTTATTATGGATTTTGCTAATAAAAATTTAGAATGGAATTCATTATTTATGTAAAAAAAGAAAATATGTAATTAATGTATCATGACTGTTTTTTATTAAATGAATTCATATGGTGAATTCTTAGAGCAATCTTATTCCTAATCGGTAATGAGTGTTTTTTTTTTTTTTTTCTTCTTTTTTTGTTTGGATAATTATATTTTAACATTGTTTTAAATCTTGGGTATGACTTTGTCCAAAGTATTAGATAAGACACATCCACGACACGTGTTTAAAACAGGTCACGTGTCGGTCTTGTGTTTCGTTTAAAACTCTAATATAACTTTAAACACCTTGATGATTGGAAGAAAAAAAAAAAAAACACAAATTAAATTGATGTATATTGTAGTGACCACCACAGGTTATATACATACTATTGAGTTAGCTTAATTTAGGTGTATGGTTTAGTGGACAAAAGATCTTGGGTTTGGTATGGCTGAAATGGTCTATTTTGAGGTCTTGTATTTTAGTCCTCAACTCACTCAATACTTAGAGTTATTGTAGTCTTTTGTTGCCCTTGTTGTATTTTTGGGCTTTTTGTTGTTTCTTTGTGTTGTTGTATTTCCTAGCTTGGTGCTTTGTTTTAATATAATTTACTTATCAAAAAAAAAAAAACTCACTCAATACTTAGAGTTATTACAGGTATTTGAGGTACACGACTAAGCCTAGTGGTATTTAAACACTTGAAAATTAGTGGTTATGATCATAGTGAGTATCATACCCTAAAAAGACACATGTGTACTATAGCATTTTCTTAATAGGAATCTCTCCATCTCTTTCCTCCATCTATAGTGTCCTCTCTATCTGTCATTTTTCTGTCTCTCAAAATGTTTCTCTTTCTAATATGGAGAAGAAGAAAAATCAACGCCCATAATAAAACAATGCTATTTGAGTGTAATAAATACCCATGAAAATTTGTCCTTCCATCATATAGATTGCTCTGTTAGTGGGTCTTAAAAGATATAGTATTGTGATTTTGGGTTAGCGTAAGCACATTCACACAAACAATATATAAAAACATTCAAACAAGACAAGACAACAATATCTATTATGGTTTAGCCAACTCCATGATTACATTTACAAACAACGTCAATTAAAATCCTCTATGGATAACAACCACACGATTCATTGTCACAAACCAAACTCACATATATTCTCACAAATAATACTCACTAACATGACAAACACAAACACATTGAAACCTCTCACAAAATCAAACTTATCCAAACCCCATTACACCCAAACAAACTCTTAATACTAACTAATAAACTCACGAAATGACTCTCACAATCCCAAAAACCCCAATACACCCAACATTATTCTCTCACTCAAACAATAACAAACTCTCAACTAACAAACACATGATCTCTCAACTTCAAGGAATCTACCAAATTATTTTTTTTGAAGAAACTCACTCGAGTTATTAAAATTTTCACCTATTCCCATGTGGGAGTACCCTGACGAAAGCCACCCCTCTGCAGCATTTTTCTATAAATAATACTTCGACACCTATTCCATATTGGACTAAAAATACCTTTTTTTTAGGACAAAAAATATCAATTTATTTTCGAATTGCCTTTTAACCAAATGTATTTTTGCTCGGCCAAGAGAGAAAAGGTTTGTAAGCCATTTTTGTTACGTTATAAAAAAAAAAGAAGCTGACGATGGCATGAAGGTTAGAAATCACGAGCTTTGGTTTTTGACTTTTCACATGTCACATGTGGATTCACAGTAAAGCAAAATAATAATAATAATAATATAATTATTATTATTATTATTGATAGGTGTACAATACTAAATATACATCATTTGCACATACTACTTAAATGTAAGTATATGTATAAATTGTCAACATTTGTAAATGTTAATTTCTACAATTTATGAATTTATATTCAAATTTAGTGGTGATGTATACCAATAATTATCATAATAATAATAGTATATAATTTGTGGTGATTCTTAGAACTTGATTAAGATCTTATGCAATTGGTGAAAAAAATATTATATAATAATACTTTTTAATGGATGGGATGAAAAGTTATAAAACACTTTTTGTTGATTCAATTCAAATATATTAAAAAGGGTTTAAAAAAGAAGAAGTTACTTTTGGATAATTAAGATCAAAAATCATTTTTCACTGAACGGTTATAAAAAATATTGATTGCATCATGCAATAAGATCTCGGTCCTTTCATGATCGAGATCCTATTCAAAAATTATCTTTTCATGGTCGGCCAATATAAAAAGTATTGCACCATGCAATACTGCATGGATCTCAATCATTCCTTATTTCTTCATCTCTCATGCATCCATACAGTGATACGGATTCTCTTAAGAATGTAACAGCCTGCAACGGGATTTCAATGGGGTGGTGGCACCCAGTCTCCTCACAAATCAATCTCATACCACTTTTGCTTGATTTTTTTTTTTTTTTTTTTTTTTGAGATTTTTACAAAAGAATGATTGATATGTGTATTATCCATTTCATCAATCAGGAGTACGGTCCAGAATTGATTCCTTTACTTTACACATATGAGTATATGACAAAGAATTGTGGCATGGAAACAGATTTGGTCTTGTTTTCATGCAATACTTGAGATGCTACCTCTTGGGTTTGAATTAATTCTGCAACTAGTTTACAAGCTTCTCTGATTTGACTGCAGTAACAAAGCACTTTGTTGTTTTGAGGTTCCCAGTTTTTCGTCCTCCTTAGGAGGCTTTTAAGCTTTTTCCCACATTTGACAGTGAAAACACCTAAAATAAAAATAAAAATTAAATGATGTAACTGTTAATGGTAATGTTTTCACTTTTCCATTTTTTTAAACGAAAAAAAAACAGTTTTCATGCATTTATATAAAAAAACTATTTCAAGAGTAGAGAGGTTTCATTCAAGGTCTTTAATTTTTATCTATTTTTTCAAATAAGGACAATATCAAAATAAGTTAATCATTTTGTAAAGACTTATATATCGAGATAACTAATAATTTGTTAACTACGATGTTATGATATAAAAATTCATTGATTTAATTTTCAATTGAAAAGCTAAGAGGTATCTTATTGTTTTTTGAGAGAGACTGGACATCTAAACATATATTCTGAGAAATGATTTATGCATGTTAATTTGTTGTACAAGGTTGTTGAGAATCAAAAAGTCTCATAAGACATTTAAAATCTTGTATCTTTACATATAAGATTTTTGGCCTCTCTACTTATTATCAATTGGTTTTGGATTTGATATTCCACCTTTACCAAAGGCAAATTAGATCACTCGCTGAGTTTTTGAAGGCTATATAACCTTTGATATTTGCAAATAGCGACGGATTAATGCATGGCTACAAAAGTGTTAAAAATACCATTGCCAAAGTACTCTCAGTGTACGTTTGTTAAAACTATGGGGACCACGTTTTTTTTTTTAAATGAAGCTTTCAGATCCAGTGTCAAAAAACACGGTTTGAGGCAAAGTAAAAGTTCATTTCATACGTTTTGCTTCTCACCAAACGCCAAAATAATAAATTACAGTTACAAACGACGCTTTTTGGTGTCCTAACGGGTTGCCAAACGGTCACTCGATCTGCTACTTGTGGAAAATTCCATTATATAGTTTGTTGTTGCCTTTGGACACGTTTCTTAATAACTTTCTGATGCTTTTAAATGAAAACCAAATTGCTGCACAAGAAAGAAAGAAAGATCAAGTTGGTAAGGAAATTAATAACTTTCCTTCTTCTTCTTTTTTTTCAATCCTATGTTGCACTGGATTAAATCATCCACATGTTTGCCCACATAAAGGAAACTTTGATCGGATTGGGCCAAAATTTTCAACCAAACCTAGCACCTTAGTTCCATAAAACTTACCATCAATTCAGTACAGACTACAGAGCCAAAGACAATGTGACCAATGAATCACCCCCACAAAAAAAGTGAAAAAGATGCCATTGGCCAAAGTCATTCCACTTTGTCATTCGATGTGATAATGTGAACCTTTTAAATTTTGGGGTCTTTGCCTTTCAGAATTCCCTGTAGCAATATACATGAACAAAGGAAGTTGAATAAAATGACAATGCCAATTCATATTTGGGTCCCCATCAAACATCTAAAGTTGTGAGAGTCACAAACCTTCGTATCTGAATGATTTCCAAGAGTTGATACTATCACATCCACAAAGGTATTGTCTCCATCAATCGTACATGTTGATTCTTTTGATTTTCAGACATCATGATGATCAATTATGCATCTATGCAAACCAATCGCATTTTTAATTTACTTAATTTGTCGGATGTAGGCCTTGCAAAATTGTGAGAAGAGAACCATTCGACATACGTATAAAAACAACAAAATGTGACTAGTACTAGCGACAAAACATCAATTGTCTTAACAGCTTGATTTGTTTTGAGACAAAAATGAAGTTATATAATATTCCTTTAACATTTCCCCTTACAACTTAGAAAATTATTTTTATTTTGTTGTGCCTTTTTTCTTTTACTCCAAGCAATGAGCTTTGAAATGGGATAAACATTGTCATTACAATTCTCCTTATTAACAAAAGGGAAAATTGTTAATGGAGGAACATAAATTGTAATTTTTACAAGTATAGGGATAGGAATAACATAGGAAGCAAAATTGGAAATAATATGTGATAACCAAATCAGAACTCAAACCCGGAACCAGGAATCTTAAACTAAACTAGGTGAATTCTTAGTTCGGTCATAACCGAATTACTCATTTGTGTTCGGTCACTCCTGAACTACACAGCTGTTCGGATTAAAACAGTTGATATGCTATTCGGTCACCCCTGAACTACACAACTGTTCGGATTAAACAGTTGATATACTGTTCGGTCACTCCTGAACTACACAATTGTTCAGATTAAGAAGTTGATATACTGTTTGGTCAATCCTAAAATAAACTAAAAGCATATTAAAAGCCAGCACTCAAATGCCTAAAATATCTAGTGTAGGGATCATTGAATACACCACCTGACTTAAACTTCAAATAGGAGATATTGAACTGACATCTGCTTTACCATCCATAAATGCACAAAATATCTCTCAAATATCCCACAGAATATCTGTTAAAATATCTAAAATATGTTCTATAAGGTTCTGAAAATATTTCAGGTACAAGAACTCTATAAAAAGGGAGGAAAAGGTAACGCAGGAAGGGGGGCAAAAATGGCTGAAATGACACAGAAAGGCTGAAAACAACAATGAGACTTGAGAGAAAGGTCTCTCAGGTGCTCCGGACAAAAGATTTTACTCTATTTTGTAGCTATACTAGATATATTACAAATCTCTATGTGAACGTAGGCAAGTTGCCGAACCACCTAAAATCCTATGTGCTATGTTTGTTTGCTCTTAATCAATTCTTGCACTGTTTTATCATCCAAACAGTCTCCAATGGACTGAGATTCATCATGGCCAAAGTTTTATTTGCGGTTCTATTATTGTCACATTTTAAGTTCCTCCAGTTAAGTACTTCAAGAATAAAATGACTTTTAACGTTTTAAAAGTAATTTTATTATTGATTTCTTAAAATCCTATTCATCACAACAAAAATTCACATACTAAGTCCATTGTGAATTTTTATTATTGTTTTAAAATAAATTGATAAGATTTTATAAACTCCGAGTATCATATATTTTCCTCTCTATAGGCCAAAAAAAGAAAGAATAGATTTGGCTTCGTTTGTTTTGCTGTAAAATATTTTTCGAAAAATATTTTCAGTTTTGCAGGTGTTTGTTTCACTGTAAAATGGTGGTCAAACGGAAAATAATTTCCGTTGATCGAAAAATCCTTCGTTAAAATTTAGAAAATGGTTTACACTCAATTTTTTTGTAAACTATTTTTAAAAAGCGCACACCTGACCCTCGCCTCTTTTGTTCTATCTTTTACACAATACTGTAAAATATTTTCTGAAACATTTTTCAAAATACAACTAAACACGGAAAAAAATCATTTTCTCTAAAATCATTTTTATCTGAAAACATTATAAAATAGAAAATATTTTAGAACGGAAGAAACAGATCCAAAATCTTATACATTACGGTGACTGTGTTTTGCATGTTAAACTCAATTTACATTCCTCTATCCAACGGTACGGGGGATGTGGGCTGTCGTGTTGTCAGCGTGGATGACGCTGATAGGAGGGACAGGATTAAATTGAAATGATAGCTTGCAAAGCACATGATTACAGTCTCCACTCTGTTTGGGCAGTAATGATAGTATGTGACAATTCTACAAGCACCCATAAATAGTATTCCCATTTTTTAAGGGTCGCTGATGGTAGCATCATTGATACACATTTTTGGCATGTAGGTCTAGATGGATATCCAGGTGCCAACTGTTGGTTTTGGCTTCTTGTTATTGGACCCACATCTGCCAGATCTGATCTTGTCCAATCATCACATGTTGTCTTGTCTCTATTCCTTTCTTTTTAATGCAAAATTCTCCTGCTTCAAATATTATCTTCAAATATTATAGGAGAAATTGGATTTTCCCTTTGTTTACTTCAATTTATCTCTTATTTATAAAATTGAATAATATATATTTTTTTTTATGTATTGAAAATATGGGAATAACTCAAATCAAATAGTCTAATTTTATATTAAATTCAAGTAAAAAAGAAAAGGAAATTATATTATATTAATATATAATGAATTAATGATAAATTTTAAGTATTATAACTTGAAATTGAAAAAGACACATGATTTTTTTTTTTAATTTCATTTGAATTTAAACAAAAAATTAAATATTTTCAATACATAAAAAGGAACTTTGTTTGATTTTATAGATAATTGGGAGAATTGAGATGAACCTAATAATTAAAGGAAAAATTGCAATTTGTTGAATGTTTTATTATTAAAATTCATAAACTATACAATATTAAAAAAAATGTTATTGTTTTCGTTTAAAACAACACTAAATACTTAACATATTTTACAATCTTTTCACAATTTTTTTTTTTTTTTTTTTTTGAAATATGATAGAAATTCTAATCTAAACTCACACACACGTATATTTTGAAAATCCCGAGGGTCGAACCCACACCCTCATAGAGAGTAGCTTTTTTGGGGAGATGATTACCACTAGGCCGAATACCCAAGTGGCAATCTTTTCACAATTGATGGTATAATAAATTGAAATTAATAAAAGCATAAGACAACTACTATCTTCATTTTTTTCGTCGCCCAAGTTTGTAAACTAGATATATACTTGTTCAGTTTATTATGTTAGGTTGCATTTATAAAAGAGGGTGTGATTTAAAAAAAAAAAATTATTGACTGCCATGTGGATGTTAGATTAGAAAGTGAGATTCGTTTTTTCTTTATAGAAATTGAGATCCATTAGTCAATAAGCTTAGGGCTCCTTTTCTGTCTAGTTTTTCTTTAATCATATATGTACTTTAAATTTTTTCCTTTTATGCGGTTGAAGGTTTTTTTTTTTCTTTAAATAAAATATGTTAAGGAAACAAAGCAACCTCTGGACCAGCCCAGCTTCTTTCTATTATGACAGAAAACAATTTAGTACATTAGAGATGGATATGGACTCTGGGCATTACACTTAAAGGCCCATTTCACCATGTTGTGAGCTGTTATAAAAGCATTCATACTAGGCAAGATATTTGCAATTTTTAGCCCAACTTATACCTAGGTAAGTAGGTATTGCATAGGTATTGAACAGTTTAAAAATGTGTAAGTTAAAAATTTTAAACAGTTAAACAGTGAAAAAAAGTAAAAAATAAAATAAAATTTAAACATGAGTGGCGTGGGATTTTTTTTTTTCAGCATCTGTTTAATTATAGCTAAGCAACATGCTTAAATATTTTATAAGTTTTCTTTCAAGCACATAAAAAGTCTTATTAACAAGCCTAAGCTCAACTTGTTTATCCTCGAGTCTTATACCTACAACTTACAAGCTTGTTCATAAACAAAATATTTAAGCTCGGTTCGTTTACTAAATAAATCACAGAATTAGGTTTAAGGTTGGCTTATTTATAAACCAACCAACATAAATAACTTTTTTACATAATCAAGTTGTTCGTTAACAATTCGATTCGTTTATCGTTCTAATTATCTTAAGCAAATGTTCTTCGAAGTGTATTGTTTCATTTAAAAAAAAAAAACTCTTAGAGGTTTTAACACATAATCAGTTGTTTCAAATCAAATCAACTTGACAAGCTCCCATGCCTACATGCTGAGAACGAGCTCAACTAATCACTTCCATGAGGATTTTTTATTTTTTTATTAATTAACCTAAGCATAGGGTTCTTATGAAAGAAAAATTTACAAAGATGCTAAAAATAATAAAATGTTGGCAAGTTTTTTTAAATTATGTGTATCTCTGAGCGCATGTTAAAAATAAATTACTATAGAAAAAAAGATTCCATATGCCTAGGAATCTAGGTACATGAAGAAAAATTATATTGGTTGGTTTATAAGGACTAGGGGTTTTACTTTCATACCTCTTATATATCCTTTTACGAAACTTCTAGTTCTAGAATATATAGAACGATGCTCTCTAGGAACCATCCTCCCTGCTTTCTTTCTACTAAAAATATATATATATAAACCCCAATGGTCAATTGCAATACGTGTAAGATAAACTTGTAGATATATACGGAATATTTAAGTCAGAGAAATTATCAGCCAAATGAGATAAACACAGCAGGTAACAAGTTTTTTTGATTTGTTTTTTTGTTGTTTCTAAATTCAACTTTCACTAACTCAAACAGATAGAACAATCTACTTTTCAAACGTCCCAAACTCCTCTAGGAAAGAGGAGTAATTACAACAAAGATAAGGAGGAGGGAATGAATTTAGTCAATGAGTGTGCAACCCCATTCATCTCTTTTCTCACCTAACTAAAAGAACAAGAAATGAAAGAACTATATGATAAAGAAATATTACTGATTATGCCAGCAATTTCCAGTTGATACTTGATAGGTTCATGTGCATCATTTAAGATATCAAAACACACATTCACATCTCTTTTAATTATAGCCTTTTGAAACATCTAGTTCTTGCTAACTCAAAGATGTCTCTGCGCATTTTTTTTTACTGATCATAACAAAGTTAAAATTGTTGAAGAATTTCTGATAATAAGTTAATAACGTGTTTTTTCTGATCATAACAAGTTACGCTTCCAATATCATTTCAATGTCATGAGATGGTGGTACATGGTCTGTATCATCCTTTCCAATACATCACTTTTTGTTAAAAAAATGAATACATTCACATACGATAAAAAATTTCTGATCATCATGTGTTTTCTTCCTATATCATTTCAATGACATGAGATGGTGGTACATGGTCTTTATCATCCTTTCCAATACATCCCTTTTTGTTAAAAAAATGAATACATTCACATACGATAAAAAATTTCTTATCATCATGTGTTTTCTTCCTATATCATTTCAATGTCATGAGATGGTGGTACATAAGGTCTTTATCATCCTTTCCAATACATCCCTTTTTGTTAAAAAAATGAATACATTCACATACGATAAAGAATTTCTTATCATCATGTGTTTTCTTCCTATATCATTTCAATGTCATGAGATGGTAGTACATAAGGTCTTTATCATCTTTTTCAATACATCACTTTTTGTTAAAAAAAATTAATAAAACATTCACATACGATAAAAAATTTCTGATCATAATGTGTTTCTTCCTATATCATTTCAATGTCATGAGATGGTGTTACATAAGGTCTTTGTCATCCTTAATTTCCAATTCATCATCATCACTAGCTTTTTGTTAAAAAAAATGAATAAAACATTCACATACGTAGATTTCCTTTCAACCATTTCCAATTTTTGTTTCTCTTCCCCCTTGTTCCCACTTCATCACCTTCCTTGTTCTCTCCTACATTCATTAATTTATCTTAAGAAATTAAGTCACCAAAGATGACACCAATCCCATTATCCCAAAGCCGAAGCCACGCTGGTGTGTTTATGAAGAACCTAATTTAGTGGGAGCTGGAGCATCAATATTAGTAACATCATACTTTTATTTTTTATTTTTTTTTTGAATTGATGATAAAAATACACAAGCACACATTACACTAATTTATACTATAATATAAAACCGAAACTTATTTGACTTTTGGTTGACCTCATAATATTGCGCCACATAAGCTTTTGAGGTCTCACAATTTTATACCTCATTATTTTAATATATATTTTTTAATTGAATTTAAATTTTATTCTATAAGTAAACATCTCATTAGAATCTTAACACATTATATTTTCTTTAATAGAAATAATATATAGTTTCATATATAAACACAATCATAATAAATGCCTAATACTATAATATATTTTATATATAAATACAATAATAATAAATTTCTTTTAATAATTATCAATTTTCATATTTAGACAAAATATAAAAGATAGAAAAAATCATATTTCGACTAATAATTCTTTAGATTTCATTTTAAGTAATTTTTCCGTGCATCGCACGGATTTGCGACTAGTTTTGTATAATTGGGAGATCAAGCCCACGCCCTTTTAATGGTGGAGATCAAGGGAAATGGCTACACCACTAGGCCAAATGCCTAGTGGGCATCAGCAACATCATACTGATGGGCCTGAATGTGGTCCTAATTTGTTACGTGGCACATGGAATTGGTACAATAAGCTTTGGACAGGGGATAAGGTAAGAGATAAACAACGTTCAAATTATTAATTATCTCTCAATTATTTCATGAGTCATGACCCCAAAAGGAAGGAAAAAAATTTAAGCTAATAGGAAATCACAAAATTTGATTGAAGTAGAAACAAAATACCAATCACACAGTTCCGTGTCTAACTTTAGATTCTAAGATGTGGACATATGGTTCTTTACTTCTTTGTTTGCAAGTGCACATGTCAAAGTTTCAGATGAAAGGACAAAAACCAAACACGCAATGATTATGTATGGTGTATAATGTTTACAATATTACACAATTCGTCTCTATTGAAGTTTCAAAAATATTTTTTTTTTGATGAGAATTGAAGTTTCAAAAATATGTACCATCAATCCAATAATATTCACATTTTGAAATTTTAGAGACTAAAAATAAACGCAATTGGTCTCTAATTCACATATGTGTCTGTGGTGCAGCTTGGATAAGGATCCTCTTCATTTGGAAATCTCTCCATTTGTCCATTTCATGTCAGATTTTATTTCAAAATCCTGTCGCCACTGCTAGCAAAAAAAAAATGGAGACTCATTTTATTTCAAATGGAGAGGATCCTTCAGCTTTGGGTCCAGCTCAAAAAAAAAAAATTCAGCCTTCAAGAAAAGGATATATTTGTATGACTAAAACACAATATTTTTTATAAATTATTTTTTAAACAAGTATTGAGAATTTGTTGTAATTTAAGTAATATCACTTTTGCATAGATCTATTATTAACACAATTTTTAACATATACCAATTGCAATATTTCATATAAAAAATTATTCAAAATATTCGGGATATACAATGTGTACCTTTGACTTATTTTATTTGTATTTTGGAAGATTTTCAAGTGTATCATGTATATATGTTTAATCACCAAAAAAATTCGCAAAGCCTCATTAAGATATGATGCAGTGGAATAATAAGGAAAAGAACACGCCGTTTTCCTTTGGTTTTGAATTCATGAAAAAACCTTAGAATCCTTTAAGAATAGAGAAGAAAAGTAGATAAATCTCTTTATGAAATATCATTAATCAAAAGTTGAATACCATGGAGGCTACAAACACAATATAAAAACTAAAGAACTCCTAAGGATTGTTAGGAGATCTTAAGAAACCCTAGAAAACACTAATTCGTGTAAAGCACAAAATTAGGTTGTCAAATAACAAAAAAAAAAAAACATGAATTTTGAAGATCTCTGCCAAATTTCACGTAATTCTAACTCTATCGTTGCCTTTGTCTACTAATTTGCTACACTAGACCTTTTGTGTGGACTTGTGACTGTCCACGAGATCCAAGTAGGCCTCAGCTACACGTTTTATTATATCAAGATATATGATCTATCTAGTAACCAACCGACTTAGGTAATTATAAAAAGCTATTTGTTATAATCATTATCGTTATTTCTAAAATGAGTGGATCATATATTTTGAATTTTGCTTATCTTGTTGATGATCGTTATAGAATGTATGTTTTTACTCAAAGTCTAAGGCTGTAAACTACTCGAACCACGTATTACACGTATTAAAAGTTTAGGATTATTTATTTAATTTTATTTCGAACACGAGCCGAACTCGACTCGGAGAAAAAAAAAAAATCCTATTCCAAGTTTTTACCCATTAATTCCATTTATTAAGTTGATTGGGAATATATAGGAATGGATTAACGGCCAAAAGTCTTGTAATTCAACTTTATCTATTGATGTTTACCGCCGAAACACCTATCGTTCAAATCCTCACATTCCCTCAAATATTAAATTATATTATAAAAAAACACAACAACAACATAATGGTTTGGATCATGCATTGACCCATACCAGTGCACTCCTCAATCCTCATTTCTCATCTTTATCCACCTATGACTTGATCCCACGTAGACGCTTATCCCCACCTCTCTCTACAACTTACTAGTGTGAATGAATCTAATAAAAAGTGTAAGTTGACTTTAAAGGATTGGAATGATTTCGTGAAATAAAAATTTAGAAAGTTGACTTTAACGTGAACAAGTAATTTAGATATTAAATTTTGAGTTAACCCAATCCGGACTTATTTAATTTGAGATAAGTTTGATAAATATAACAATGACAGATTTAAACTGAAATTCTTAAAATTTAATAAGATTTACTTTCAACAGTTTACAATTTCACTCTTCTCCCACCACTCTCTCCTCTAGTATGCAGGTAAGTTATAGCATGTAATTTATGAATAAGGTAGTTTTATTTATTTATTTACCAAATAGCATGTTCTCCTTTAGTAACCAAGGAGTGATGGGTTGAGACTTGAATTCGCCTGGTTGGTAAATGTTGGGTACAACTTTTTTTTTTATTCTTCTAAAGTATGCTTAAATTAAAAATTGTTGACAAAACATTTATGAAACTAGCCTATTGATACATGCATGGGGCGGGCTAGAATCTTTCAAAAAAATAAAAAAAAGAGCATAGGGAAATAAATTATTAGTTCTTTGATTTGACGGATTATATATGCCCTCTCTCACATGACAGTGGACTCTAGAAATAATAATATCGTAGATATAGTAATACTATAAATTGTTAGGCAGAGAATTTGGATTATGCCCCCTTTAACGTGTGAAAAGGGGAATAGATTCTGCTTGGGACTGAATGATTTCTCTAATAACAAAAAAAAAAAAAAAGAAAAAAAAGAAGAAGAGAAAATCGGTTCATAATAATTTTGAAAAGTAAAGAAAACTAAAAGTGATAATAATAATTGGGGAAAAGAGTTACGTTGATATCATCTTATGTCACTATTGAACTCAATTATATTTTGCCCTTTCTCAAAAATATGTGACATTCTTGTGTTACCATCAACTAGATTACATATTTAGCTTCTGATTTAACTTTTAAGTGTTTGTTGTTGTTAGACAATGAGGGCATTAATATTACTGTTAGTCGGTAAAGAAATATTTATGGTTGATGCTTGATATATAGTTAGTTGATATATAGGGTTTGTTTTGCCCGTATTTGATTAAGAAAAATTACAAGATCTATCGGTAGGAAAATTGCTATGTACACTGTAGTTCATTGATTTGGTGAAGAAAGGATAACCATTGTAAAGTAATAACATTAACAATACATGCCAGCTTGATATAACACAATTTTGGATGTTGAAAACGAAGGGGTAAAGAAGCATAATAGAAAATTGTCATCCACTCTACAAAATTGACAATTTTGTTTATTAATAGGGGAGAAAACAAAGGAGGGAGGGATTTTGTCAGGCAAACAAAAGACAAGTAGACAACAACAATTAACGAAGCAAGATGTGGGCCGGGGCGTGCCAAACTTGTCACAACAAAAAAGCTCAAAAAGAATAGTGATGATTGATATTTCCATAATTGTTTACATAACACATATTGATTTAGTATACTTTGAGTCTTTGACAACACATGTTCATGCAGCACTGTGGAGGTAAAAACGGAATGCTAAAGAAAGTTATGAATAGATTCCTAGTTTTCTTTTGATTCCTTCTAGGCTAAGATCAACATTTAGAGTAGAACCTGTTAACAATAAAAAGAAACCTACTTATTATACCCAAGATTAACTAGCAAAGTTAGTTGATGAACTCTCAGTAGACAATTGAGTAGAATTAGTGTAAGCAGTTCTTGTTTCATGCCTTTTTTTTACAGTCTCCTTAGTTATTTATAACTAGTCGCAAACCTGTGCGATGCACAGGAAAATTATTGAAAATAAAATCTAAATTAATTTTGATTCATTTTACTTCTTTTGTTGAATATTTTATTTTTTTTTTTGTAGTTCAAAATGTTGTAGACAAGATCGATAAAAGACTTTACGAATCGGATTTAGGATAGATCCTTACTTTTTGGTTTTAAAAAAATAACTAAGAAAGTATTTACTATAGGATAATTAAAATTTAATATAATGTAATTTTTCTTTTGGCATAAGTTGAATAATGAATATATTCCAATTTTTATAAAACACGATTCATATTTATATTTACCATATGGATCATGTTTCCATCCAAAAATAAAATAAAGGATACTTAAAATAAGAAGAAGGACAAATAAATACATGGACACATGATTATATGATCAAACCTAAATAATTTTCATAACTCATTTCAAGCTCACATGGTTTTATTATAACAAATCCATCAATCTTTCTCCATTGCCAGCAACAAAATTAAATGAAATACATAAGAAAAAAAAGAACTCTAAAAATCTTGATGAAAATTGATAATTATGATTATTATTAAAAGATATTTATATTGTGTTTATATATGGAATATATTTTAGTATTAGACATTAATTATGATTGTGTTTTATATATGAAATAATATATTCTTATATTAAAGAAAATATGATGTGTCAAAATTCTAATGGAAAGTTTAATAATAAAAGAAATTTAAATTCAATTAGAAAATATATATTAAACTAAATTAAAACATTAGGTCAACTAGATTTGATATAATGGTTACTCCAAGGATATTTTGGGGATTTCAGATCCCATAAAATCTGACTATGACCCCTCAAGGGGAGAGCATATCGACTGCAATGGTTGAATATGCAATTCCTGTAATGTGATGAGTTGGTCCAATAAAAGAATGCCAACTAAATCTAGATTTGAGTTTAGTCTATTTGTTAAATAAAAAAAAATAAAAAATAAATTTATTTATTTTTCAAACCAAATATCTAAACAATTCGGCTCATTTACATCCCTACTTAATAAAAATAATATAGATTTGATTTAGAAAATTTGTGCAAGGCTATTGCATAGATAGATGCAAAAAGTCCTACATTAAGTGTATACTATATCAATATTAGTTCTATAATTAATGAGCCATAATCAAATGCCTTTATTTTTTTATTTTTTATTTTAATAAAAAAAAAACCCTATCATCAGTCATCAACGCCAAGTATATTTATGGACAAATTTGAATTATTTAATTTACCTATATACCCTCATTATTTTATTTTTAAAAGATGTTTTTAATTATTCGACCAGGGTTAATTTTGACCCAATAAAAATTGATACCAAAGAATTTTATTTTCTTAATAATGAAAGAAAATAGTTTACCTCTAACTCGGTTTGGTGGAATCCTTCTTGAACCTACTACGTGAAAATTAAATCGACTACCCATATGTATTTCTAGTCACATGACCTTTTTAATAAGTCATTTGACTTTTTAAAATAATACATGTGGATAGTTTATATAATTGACACGTGGTGTATTGAAAGAGAATTCCTCCAAACCTGATTAGAAGTAAACTCTATCCATAAGACCATAATGGGATATCCTCTATCCTACTTTTCGTTCCACCAACCACCAAATGTCAAGTTAGCAATTGGTGACATAAAATAGGAATGAAAATATTCTATTCAACTTTTTAACTCCACTAATCATAATTAGTCTTGTGTTAAATTGTTAGTTTTTTTTTTTATAAGGAAAGGAAAAAAAACATGTAACGAGTTATGATTAGTAGAGTATAAAATGAAATATAAAAAGTGAGATAGAAGATTGAGCAATGCTACAGACACAATATTTTTACAATAATACTCCGTTTACACACTTATTTTATTTTATTATTTACGATAGAATTATTGTGAAATTATTTTACTTTATTATTTAAGCTTTATTGCAGAAGATTTATTAGAACACTTTTAATAGTAGAATTTGGATTGTTTGAATCGGTGTTCTCCGTATACTTTTACAACTGAAACTGACTTGGTCCACGTAACTGGCTTATTTTGTTTCCATGCAAAGCCGTGGAACTTCAACGGGTGGTCTCCGTGCATGTTATCCCACACGCCCACCACTACTCTATAAATATGACTTTCTTTCTCTCACAAATTCCAACCCACAAAGCCAAAATCGCAGTACCCCACAAGTTACAAGCGAAAAACACTTTGAAGTACAAGAAAGCATGGCTGAAAGTGGACCAGTGATGCTGAACCATGGGGTGGACACGGGTTCAACCATCACCATCAAAGGCATTCTTAGCTTGTTGATGCAAAATATTGATGAAGATGATAACAAGAGGGTGGTTTCTCTAGGCATGGGTGACCCTTCTGCTTATTCTTGCTTTCACACCACCCATGTTGCTGAAGAAGCTGTTGTTGATGCTATCCAATCCGAGAAGTTTAATGGTTATGCACCAACTGTTGGTCTTCCTCAAGCAAGAAGGTAATTTTGTTACTCTTTTGGGATTTTCATATACGGCCTTAATTTTCTTGAATTTTGTCAAATACTGTTCCTATCTTAAAGGTACATACTTGGGGTTGTGGCTCTGGTTCTCCACAAAATTTGGGATTTTTGTGTTTTAGTTTCAATTTGGAATTTAATTGGATTTTTTGATTGGTTCTACTGGCTTTAATTTAAATTTCCACAAGCACAGTAGAAAGTTATTAAGAAGTTGTAATCTGGGTATTTGAGCTCTCTCTTTCTCTCTCTCTCTCTCAATTTTCCACATTTCTTAGTTTTTGTTCACTTGAGCTTTCAGACTATGACTTTCTCCTACCGATTTTCAGTATAACAATTGTACTAGTATGTTTTGAAATTTATCTAATTACATTAAATCAGCATCTTATTTCTTACTGTTTTGAGAAAGTATAGAAAAATCCTGGCTTTTCATTTTCATTTTCTGGGTTTGATTTGTTATTTGTTATTTGTTATTTCTTTGGGGCAAGTAATTTGGTCCTGTTTCAATCAGTCCTGATTGCTTATCTTTATTGAAGTTTCAATCAAAAGCCGTTTAAAATACTATTTATTTAGGCTTGTTTATACTAGTTTCTATTCCATAAGTTTTTACAATAGCAGTTTGTTTGAGTTGTCTTGCTATTGCTTTCTCTCTCACCTTTTGGGATTGTTTTTCGGTTTTCTTGAGGGGGACGTCTTCTTCATTGTTTTTTAAATTCAATAAATTTTTGGATTTTGTTTTATACATTAAAGGTCCATGGGGCCTATGTGCTACCTGACAAAATATCCTTTGCTTATCCTTTAAACCTCTTCAACTATCATGCAAGCATGATTCATCCCAGAGAAATATGTCTTATGAATTAAATGTATGAGTTTTTACTCATAGAGAATATATGTGTGTATGAATCATAGAGAAATATGTAATACTATTTGCAGTAAAATTATTTATGGTCCAATCTGATCCTGCAAACCACTATTAGATCTAGAGTAAAAGCATCACCTCAAAATGTTTTCCCAAGTAGATTTTGGGAAATGAAAACTGTGGAATAGGTACTTGCTGCTTTTAGTTACCAATCTGCATAAGACAAAAACCCAACTGAGCTGCCCCTACTCGATTGAGACTCTATCCTTGATAGCCCATACAATAATGCTATGCCAGGGAATGGAGTTGGGAAATTATTAATTTTCCTATAAGGCAACCAAACAACTTTATCTTTTTGAGCTTGTATGGGCTGCACTTGTCCTATGATATCGCATTGGATTTATTCATAGTGATCATGCCGTAGTTACAAAATGCTTCGTATTTCAGATTTGACACACTACGTCCTATAATATACCAATTGTGATTTTTCTTCAGTAATTTTGTTCTATTTTCAATTCAACAGAGCAATTGCTGAATATTTGTCTCGTGATCTTCCATACAAGTTATCATCCGATGATGTTTTTATCACATGTGGTTGCACACAAGCTATTGATGTTGCGCTAGCAATGCTTGCTCGCCCTGGTGCAAATATCTTGCTTCCAAGGCCAGGCTTCCCAATTTATCAACTTTGTGCTAGTTTTAGACATCTTGAAGTTCGGTACTTTGATCTTCTCCCTGAGAAAGGTTGGGAGGTTGATCTTGATGCCATTGAGGCTCTTGCAGATCAGAACACTGTTGCATTGGTAGTTATAAACCCTGGGAATCCTTGTGGGAATGTATACAGTTTTGAACATCTAAAGAAGGTTAGTAGTCCAGGATATGGCTTCAAGTGCCACAATATTTGTTACATTCGGTGACTGTAAATAGTTGGGATTATATGAAGATTTGGTGTTATTAATTGTTTGTATACTTCACCTAGATTGCAGAAACTGCAAAAAAGCATAAAATTCTTGTAATTGCTGATGAGGTATATGGGCACCTTGCTTTTGGGAAAAATCCATTTGTGCCAATGGGAGTTTTTGGATCAGAAGTTCCTGTTCTCACACTTGGGTCTATATCGAAGAGATGGATAGTGCCTGGATGGCGACTTGGTTGGTTTGTGACAAGTGATCCGAATGGCATGTTTCGGGAACCCAAGGTTCTCTCTCTCTCTCTCTCTCTCTCATGTTTCAGGCTTTGTAAATGCATACTTTTCACGATAATAGACTCAAATGTCTAATTGTAATTTGGAGACTTAAACTGTCATAGAAAGATTTGTTTTTTTAGCAGGCATGGCCTTCCTCCCACAGCGTTTCACTGCAATGCATTAGTGTTATATATGGAATGTTCTCTTTTCCGACATTTAAACAATAAAATTATTAAAAACATATGGAATCACTTGCTTTGGGCTTTTGAGTTCTGATAATCTGACTAATTGTTGTTCGATATGTACTGCTGATTGTAAACTGTCATGATTTTCATATCACACAATCCACATTAAGTCTTTCTGTTGCTAATCCATCCTACCTTTTTTTCTTTCCTCAGACAATCGAGCGTATTAAGAAGTATTTTGATATTCTGGGGGGCCCTGCAACCTTCATTCAGGTTTTTATTTTATATTCTCGTTTTGATTTGCTAGAATGAAAGTATACTTTGTTTTCTTTTTAATTGATAGAATAGCTTGTATCAAGATGATGCAGCTCATAGCTTCTGCAACTGAAATTACTAATTCATAAAAAGGTGCAAACTGAATTTTTGCCATAGTATCAACAAATATGCTGAACTTGAGTTAGAAAAAGTGGTATGGTACTGCAATGCCACTTCTTGCTTAATGCTTGAACTCAAAGTATATGCCCTATGATGATAAGTTGGGAATTTTTTCATCTGCTTTGAAATGTCTAAATTTTTAACTTGAACTGAAACATGTAGCTGCCAATTTTCTTCGTGCCTACAATCCATCTACTTATTCTGATTTCTCTTTATAATGATATTTTTGGGGTGTTAGGCAGCGGTTCCCAACATCCTTGAGAAAACTGATGAGGCTTTCTTCAAGAAAACTATTAATTTACTAAAGCAGACCACAGATATTTTCTGTGATAAGATAAAGGAGATCCCTTGTGTTACCTGTCCACACAAACCAGAGGGATCTATGGCAGTAATGGTGAGATAGCAACTTTGCAATTCCCTTTGCATTTAAATCAATGGTTTCATAGAGATAGAGTTGCTTATTTTATTTATTATATATTTTGCAGGTGAAATTGAACATTTCACTATTGGAAGACATCAGTGATGATATTGATTTCTGTTTCAAGCTGGCCAAAGAGGAATCAGTTATCATTCTTCCAGGTAAGACTTGAATCATTCATTATGTATTTAGTAGTTCACATTTTTCTTTTCTGATTTCCTTGGGGATTCTATTTTCAGTTGTCAAAACAAAATCTCCTTTTGTTGCATCTGCTGCGTATTCTAATATGGTATAATTGGACCTGTTTTCTAATGTGCAATGTTTCCCAAATCAGAAACTTTACAAGGTTATCCGAAATAGCCATTTGTTGAAGATGTTATTATAATTCTGAGTGTAATTCCTTATTTTGCTGAAGAAATTTGACATAATTACCATCATTTTAGTATCCACTAAGCCAATAAAAAGATGATTACACCATCATCAATACTTAACGTACATTCAGACAACTGAGGACATACGCGCAGAGATGGAATGCACATCATTTAATTGAGCAACTAACAACAAGTTGGGTCAAGAACTCCTGTGAGAAACAGGAAATACCAAGCATTGGCAGAATGCATTCAATTGGAATTTCTATTTTGAATTTTTTTATCCTAGAGAAAAACATCACAAAGATTTCAAATGACTATAAGTGCAACAAAAGTAAATGTCTTGTGTTCAGTTTCCTAAGAGTTCATTACATTTTTCAACATATCTCTGTAATTACTAACAAATGTATCTAACATTTTTCTTTTTCCAGGAACTGCTGTGGGGCTTGAAAATTGGATTCGTATTACTTTTGCTGTTGATCCTTCTTTTCTTGAAGAAGGTTTAAGAAGGATGAAATCCTTTTGTCAAAGACATGTCAAACAGTTACAAAGATACTAAACTATTGAAGCCAGCCAATAACGTGTAATTCTCAAGTCATGGATATTGCCACAAAATTTTTCTCCCAAATGTCCCTTCATACACATTTTGTATCCATTTATACACAACATAGTCTATCAATAAGAATATTCATGTTTATCAGATATTGATGAGCATCTATGCGAACTGTCTCCTTTGAAGTTGTACATCACCTCAGTTATAATAATGCATTAAGCTACATTATTGATTCGATTCTAATACGTGACGTGCCAAATCTTTGTTACGTGATTAATATTTACTTTAAGCCCAAAGCAAAAGCTAAATTCTTGTGCTTGATGATGTACAACAGGACTTTGCCAGTCCGGTGATCATGGATTTTTTCTCCTTTCCTCTTCCTTTTTAGGTGATTAGGTAGAATTAGAGCTGCATTGTCCATTCTACAGTAGCCATCTGTATTTGCTAGGAGGTTGTGTTTGGTCAAGCTTCTTCAATGTTGGTTGCTAGCTTGAGCCCCTTTGAAGCCAAACGTAGGTATGCTAGCTGCTTTTGAAACTTTTGCATAGATAGCTAGTTGCCTTTGAAAACAGAAAATATGCTTTGTATGTAACTTGTAAGAGTTCCTTTAAAGAAAATATCAGAAATGATACCTTGTGTTTTGAGAGTGATTGATGATTGGAAATGACTTGAAAATGTCAAGTATTTTTTCTTCTTCTAAATATGGGGAAAACATTTTTTTGGAACTGCTTTTGATAATAATATTTGGCATCAACTTCCAAGAGGATGAAAAATTCCTAATTTTAAAGTCCTGAAACAGGTGAATTCAGGACTGCTTTGTAAAGAATCCAGTTTACTATTTTGGTTGAATGCCACAAGCTTTTTACTGAAACTATGACCAACATTTTTAGTTTGTTTTTCTCATTTCTTTTATTTTGAAGAGCAATATCAGTTCCATCTGAATGCATCTCAGTTTAATCAGACATAAAGAGTCTTGTGCAAACAGAAGAGGGTTTCCTTTTAAAGGCCACTAATATTCTGGAGATTGATCTCGGATACTTGTTGTGATATGATGGAGGATATCCCTGCCTCCCTGTTATTACTTGCCCTCTGAATGAGACTGACTTGTGTTTCATCATATAAGGCTTAAGAGTAGTCTAAAAAATATGTTTTCTTCAGTGGGGTAAATAATTAAATATTATTGTACGTTGAGGCGTGCACATACCACCTAATGTGGATATCAACGATCACAAATATTCACATTTTAAGTGGTGTATATGAACAAAGTGTATTAGTAGTGTGTATATATAGTTCTGTCCATCTTCAATGCCCATCTTGTAAGCAAGTATACTGCATATATTACTCAAGGAAGAAAGGCTTTTACTCAAACTTCAAAATTGTTTTTCTTTTACCAATATCTATAAGTCACACATCATTTTCTATAATAGCATAATTTATAAAATTCTAGTATCAAGTTTCACTCAAAATTGTAGAAAGCATTCGATTAAGCTAATGCAAATCAAATCTGGATTAACAAGTGTTGATGTACATTTTTGTGGCACCACATACCGAGTAATACAAACTTGGCCTATATCCCAGCTTACAACAGAAGGCTAAAACAAAATGAAACAAATACTGATTAAGCGGGGTCATTCTACGGTACCCACAGTTTTTTTGTGGGTACAACCCATTAAAATATTAACATTCAATCTGGATTAACAAGTGTTGATGTACATTTTTGTACCATCAAAGTTTACCACCTCAATCGTCGCCCCTCCCTCCATTTGGTTTTATTTTTTTGGTGGCTTTGAATAATTGTTTTATCGGGTTTTGAACCTTGAAGGTGTTTGTCTCATTTTTTAACTTCTTTGATTTATAAATTTTTGAGATACATTTTATTATGTGTTTTGGATATTAGAGAGAGAAAGTTTGACTTTTGATGTAACCTTTTATTATTATTTTTTTTTATTATTATTATCGTGGTTTTGTTGGTTTTTGGTTCTTGAAAGTGTTTGTTTCAAATTTTTTCTTATTTTATTAATTTTTGAAGAGATGTTTTATGTTTTTTGGAAATAGGGAGAGAAAGTTTGAATTTTGAGATTTTTTTTTTTTTTTTTTTGAAAATAATTGCCAGTTTGTAGCTTATTTTGATGATATACAAAATATTGTGGTCATCTTACCTTTTGAGTTCTTGAAAAAGATTGTTATTTTCATTTTGATAATAAAGAAATTATTTTTTTTCTTTTGATATATATATATACATATAGTCAATTTCTAATGTACTTTGATGATACACAAAATTTTGTAAGTAAAATGTTATTTAGGAATGAATATTTCCCTACCTTACCTTTTGAGTTCTTGAAAAAAGTTTTTTTTCTTTTTTTCTTTTTAATAGTGAAGAAATTATTTTATTAATTATACACTAGTGTTAATAATAAGTAAGCTAAAATGCAGAAAAAGAAAAAAGAAAAAAAAGGGATTTTAACAACCATTTATGATTTAACTAAAACTAGGTGAAGGCTTTACATAAATGCTCTACTATTTTAATCCCAATGCTAAGGATTCTAGGAATTCGGCTGCTGCCTCACGGATTTTTTTTTTTTTTTTGGTAGATGCCTCACGGATTATAACTTAGATAAAGTTGTTTAGATTTGGCTGCCGCCACACGGACTAAAACTAGGTGGAGGCTTTACGTAAATGCTCTACTATTTTATTATTATTTTTTCAATTTATACATAATAATTAAGAACAAGATTTATAAAAATTGTAAATATATAATGCTTTCAATTTATACATAATAATAGAATATTAAACAAGATTTATAAAAATTGTAAATATATAATGCCTTTCAAAAAGGGTATTTTAGGAATTTGACTAAAATATAATGTCATTCCACTATGTCTTTTTACTATACTAAACTATGGAATATAGATTCAAGGTTCTATTCGTGTGTTGTTACCAAACTGATGATTAGAAATAGTTATTCCATTACATCTTATTTTATTTCTTGTAATACTAATTCCTATTACAGTGTAATAACCATTACAGCTTACTAAACGAGCCCTAAGTTTTTTAATTGAATTTTAATATATTATTTTTTATTATAACCTTAGGTGTCCGAAACGTTTTGTAGATATGCGCACCTCGACTAATCTCAGGGGGACACACAATCCTACTAGCACGTGTACCACAATAGTTTTAAAAAACATTTATTACTTCTACTTTATAGAGAATAGTGAAATTTAAATATTAAAATAATACAAAAATAACTTTTAAAATATTTTAGTTTTTTCTTTTATTATTATAATATTAAAATTTTGTTATTTTTTATAAAATATAAATATTTAATGATACTTAATCATTGTCGTAAGTACACCGTTAAATAAATCCATAATTAAATACAATTAAGTTATGCGTTGAAACTTATAGCTTAGGACCAGCACTTTTTAGGCCTACATGCTGGAGAAATTATTCAGTCCACCAGGTGAATCACGTCATCCGTCCACTAATCCATTAATTAAATGACACGTGTTTAATTTAATTACTCTCCTGCTTACTAAGACAACAAACAAATATTAAAAGACCAATATACCCACAACATATCTGTTTACCCCCACTCATCGCTACCGGCTACACAAGCCAGCGACGGTGGCAGCTCTAAACCATCCATGAGAGAGAGACAAATTGAGTCACAGGCTCACAGCAAGCCCACAAAGACACTAGCACCACAAACAACAAATGGAAAAGATCGTGGATGGGTGATGATTCTCCATTGAAAGGGCTGTGAGGAAGAGAATCTCCCATTTCTAAGCTTATCTCCTTGGTTGTGCCTGGTGGAGTTAAATATTTTTCCATCCCCAAAGTACAAACAATTCAACAAAACACAACCTTATAAACACCATCAATCAAATCACTCAATCCCTAGTATATCTCCCATCCATCACAATCCTAGATTTGTCAATCAGATAACAAATTCCTCACAAACCCACATCAAGAATCAACCTAATCTCATGAAATCCATGACTTCCTGGTGTCCAGGAAGAGTGAGAGAACCTGTTTAGGATGGAGCTCGTTGATGACGGCGACGCTGGCCAATGCATCGGCGTAAGCGAGATCGGAAGCCCTCACTCTAGTTACCGCTCACAGCTTCGTTGCGAGAATTTCCATTAATGGTGACGCAGATGGGTCAAACTCGAGCTCTTGTTGGTGGGCGTTAATGACGCAGATGGGGTCAATGACGCAGATGAAGTTGCAGACATTGCATGAAGAAGAAGAAGAAGAAGATAACAAGATCTGGTGTGGGTATTTTGGTCTTTTAATATTTGTTTGTTATCTTCGTGAAGCAGCTGAGTAATTAAATTAAACACGTGTTTATTTAATTAATGGGTTGATGGATGAATGATGTGATTCAGCTGGTGGATTGAATAATTTCTCTACATGCTGAACCTTGGGATCGGAAGCTCTCATGAAAGGCCACCTCCAAGAACTAGAAAAGTAAGACAGAACAAAAGTCAGTAACCGAATCCAATCGTCGTATACGTTTGTTTTGCTTATACTATTCTATAAAACAATGCAAACAGCTGATGCAAAAAATGGATTCCACTCACTCCACTGCTACATAGTTTTCTAATTAATAAACATTGACTTTATTCCAAAATAAGTAAATAACTAATAAACACACTTCATTTTTTTTTGTCTCATTGATTATCTTATGTCACTCCTTGCTCTTATATTATATCTCCACTAACCCATCTTCCTCACTCTTCTCTATAGTCTCTGTGTTTCTTTGTCTAGCTTGAATTCAATGGAAAAGAGTAGCTCTTCTTCTGATCAGAAATCAGGTACTTTTTTTTTTTTTTTTTTTCATTCTCTGCTTGTTTTGTGGGCAATTTTTGATTGTTATGATTATGATGATCCTGAAATTCAATGCCTGCTTTGTGTTGCTTTTATCTCTTTTTGTTGTGAAGATGCATGGGAGGCTGGAAATGGCAGTGAATTTAAAGTTCATGTGTTCTCATCATCATCTCAGGTGAGAATTCATATCTCTTTGCATCACTTGATAGTTGATACTATATAATATATCTGTTCTGGGATTTTTACTGCTTTTGCTCCCTTTTTTTTTATTGTTTCGATGTCAATATTTTTTTATTTATTCATGTCTTGCAGAAAAATATTATCTTGCATGTTTAGGATAATGATAAAATTCTCTCTTTCCTATCTGCTTAAGTATTTATACATTTATAATGTGTTTTGGAGTTTATAAAATATAATCCTAGTCCTTTTATTTGTTTTTTCTAAGAGAGTGAGACAGAGAGGATAAAATGAGTTTTTCTTCCGTTGTTGGGAGGAATGCTTAGAATGGAATGAAACAGAATGATCTTTCGCTCCTAATTATTAAACTCCAAAACAGGGGAGTGGATAGTATGATCTTGAAAGATCCCTTTCATTCCGTTCCATTCCCTTCCTCTCCGCCACCCAAACGGATTGTTAGGATAAGTGGTAATATATTCTTAATCAAAAAACAATTTATCGGGTTCAATTGACTAGAGTATAAAAAGTACGGAACAAGGGAATATATTGGTATTGGTAATAGATTGAATATAAGAATTTCTATTTTATACATAACAAGTTTTCAAATAAAATTGAGGTGAGGGTAATTGGATGTGATAATATAGAGCAAAGTTTAATTGGATGGGAATAATATTTTTGAATAGATGCTAATTTTGGGTCCTGACAGTGTATAACATTCAGCCTGTGTGAAGGCAGACATTGCACTAGTCTATATCTAGTATACACAATGGTAACTTTGTAAGGGAGGAGGTGTGTTTGTTGCTAAATTTAAATTACTGACTCTACAGTGTAAAAAAAAAAGTTATTTATGTATTAAAATCTAGAGAGATAAATATGAGATTCTCACTTTTATTTGTTTAACAATCATAAATTTTGGTCAAGTAGCTGAATTTTGAGGAAGTTATCTATGTCCCAAGTATTCTTCTAAACTAGTCTGATTTACTCTAGAAATTATAAATATCTGATTTTGGGTTAGGACTTAGAAGTGCTGTTTTTATGGTTCCAAAAGTATTCACCATTGTGACACTAGCACTAGATGCAACTTCCTTTACAAAGATTAACAGTTCATTGGAATTTTTTCTCTTAACTTTTTACATGCCACATATTGAATCAGTTGCTTGAAAAGCTGCACGAGAAGTGGAGTTCAGTGAAAAAGCAACCATATCTAGCTATGTATTCCAGCATATTTGGTGGAATTATTTGTGATCCAGCCATGATGGTGATTCCAATTGATGATCACATGGTACATCGAGGGCATGGTGTTTTTGACACAGCTATTTTATTAGACGGGTAAGCATGATGTAGTTCTCTTTGACATTTCTATCGACACATCTCTGTCAAGTTCATAGTCTAATGCAATCCTAAGCTTCTATTTAAACCTTCCTTTTCTCTTCTCCTGCAGATACCTCTATGAGCTGGATGTTCACTTGGACCGCTTTCTCAAATCAGCTTCAAAAGCAAAGATCTCGTCTCCCTTTCCTCAGTCAGCTCTTCGAAGCATTCTTGTGCAGCTGAGTGCAGCATCGCAGTGCAAGAAAGGAAGTCTAAGATACTGGTTAAGTTCAGGTCCTGGGGATTTCTTGCTCTCTCCTGCAGGATGCCCAACATCTGCATTCTATGCTGTAGTCATAGATGATGACTTCTCTCAGTGCAAAGAAGGGGTGGAAGTGGTAACATCCACTGTCCCCATGAAGCCACCTCAATTTGCAACAATGAAGAATGTAAACTACCTCCCAAATGTCCTCTCAAAGATGGAAGCTGAGGAAAAGGGAGCATATGCTTCTATTTGGATTGATGAGGAAGGTTACATTGCTGAAGGGCCAAATGTGAATGTCGCTTTTATAAACCATGATAAGGAGCTTCTCTTGCCTTCGTTTGATAAGATCCTCAGTGGGTGCACTGCGAAAAGGCTTCTGCAACTTGCAGCCAAGTTGGTTGAGCAGGGACGTCTAAAAGGTGTGAGAACCGCAAATTTAACTGTGGAGGAAGGCAAAGGTGCAGCTGAAATGATGTTTGTAGGAAGCACACTGCCTGTATTGCCAATCATCACGTGGGATGAACAACCCATCGGAGATGGTAAGAGTTATCTACTTTTCCATTCAAAGAATAGATGCCTTTCAGATACTTGATACTAGTGATTCAACGAATAACCCCACCCCTCCTCCTCTCTCTCTAGTTTGGTCTATCCAGGATAGATTTTTTGTTTGTTTGTGATAATTCGATAGATGGGGGAGGAGGGAATGGGACTTGAATCTTGGGAGAACAAACAATGCCAATTGAGTTACAAAGCTTTTGGCTATCCAAAATAAACTTAACAAAAAAGAAAAGGGGGAAAAAGAGTTTGCTGTTTGGTTGTCTATGCATAAAAGTTTTGAAATATGTTGCAAGCATCAGATAGGGTTGCCCTGCTGTATGTTTGGTTAACAATGTGACATTTGAATGAGATGTTATCTAAGGATTTTTATGTTTGATATTTCCTAACAGGAAAGGTTGGAGAATTGACAATGGCAGTCTCGGATCTGCTTTGGGATGATATGGTAGCTGGACCTGAAGTACAGAGGATACCTGTTCCCTATGTGTAGTCAAACCCAAGTAAATCAAATTACCACGGCCGAAAGAGTGGTTTCATGTTGCGCTCATTATTCTTGTTGCTGCATGTTTTAGCAAAGAAATTCTCGATCTTTGCCCCCTTTTTTTTTTTTTTTTTCTGAAAAGAATAAGAAATAAAATTGTGTTTGTTTTCTTTATAATATGTCAAAAAGTCTTGAATAAAACACTGTACAAGCTTGGTCAGATAGAGTTCTTATCTAGCAGATGTGCATATTGGTAGCCAAAAAACTTAATAAGTGAACTGTCTTGCTTTGTTGTATTTGACGCTTGTGGAAACCAACATGTTCACTGAATTATGGAACTACATTATTCAGTTTAGTACATGGAGATAGCATCAAGTTGTGTGGTAGTTATTAACTTATCATTAAAATTAAACTGTATTGGACATTTGGACCTCATACTGAATGCATTTGATTTCAAGCACATTTCGTTTCCGTTTGTAGTGTAGAAACAACAATTATTAGCAACATAATGGGAAGAGTGAAACTAGGCATGTTTGCCTTCTTGGAAATGACAATGGGAAGCAATTATCAAGGGAACAAAGGAGATTTCAAATATATAAAGACCTCAGAATTAAATGTCATTGTGGAACCAATTGTAAAACTAAGATGGATTAAACTTTATAAAATACATGGAATTCTACATGTAAAAGTCCTTTACAAGAAAGTTCTCCTTGTTGCTTGCTTGGTTGCTAAAGAATGGTTAGAAAGGCTGTTTCTCAAAATCATGTCCCATATGAGAGGGTATGTTTTGGACCTTCAAGAAACATTGTTGTAAGATACTAAGAACTACTTGTGCTATTTCCTAACACTTAATTCCTGAGCAGTTTTTGCAGCCAATTTGTAATTTTCTTCTATAATTGTGGTTTGCTCCTAGGCAGCTGAACTCTTGTTTGTTGTGGTGTAAGTGTAAACTAGCTAGAAGTGATATATCCAGAAATTTGTCTTTGGCAGGCTTAATTTATTTTTATTCATTCTGCTTTTCTGCAATTAGATTGGCTGTACTAGGCTACATGGATATTCAGCTGGAAACATTGCATTGTAATAGGCTACTGAAAGTTGGTATCTGCACTTTATTTTAACAAGGGAAAAATTCTTTTTGGACCCAAGGGGTGTCATATGGGGGGCCCTCTTTGATTGGAGGTAGAATAATTAGTCCCATAATTGTGATTGAAATGTTCATGCATCTTATCTTTTCAAATAAATTCAGTCAGTGCTTCTGAATTAAATCTGATCGTTGAATTGTAGTATCTGCGGTATAAAATATGCAAAATTATTACTAAATGTCAAAATTGTTGCCCTTAATGTACTATCTGCAAGTTGTTACTCCAAAAAAATTCAGATACCAAGCATTGCATTTGTATTTTATGAACTGCAGTATCATATACATCTAAATCAAGTACATATTAATAGAGTCTCAAATAGTTGAGGGAAATGCAACCCTGCTTTTCCCCCAACTAAATCATCTAGTTCAGTGAGTTTATGCTAGTAATGTGTATGAAACTGAGATATAGGCTCTGAATTTCAAAATCCATTTATTCCATGGTACATCTGCCAAACAAATATATTAAAACATACATTCAATTGATCTTCACAGAATACAGGTATGGAATTGAGTTAGCATAATTGAGTAATGCAAAATTAGGTATGAAACATTATTTACTCAAATACACCAGCAAAAAACTTTTTCTTCTTGAATAACCGCACAATGAAACATAGATACAAAGCTGATTTTGTCGATTGAAAACAAATACATCGGATAAATCAAGATCACACTATCACAATTCTTTGTGAAGTATTTTCCTTATTGAATGCAATCAATTTTTCAAATATTAAAAAGATTTCTTACCCTTACTTGCCCTGGTTGGATACATCAAGGCAAATAGAGTAATTTCATTATAAATTTTAATATCTATCCCCGTGGAAGAACTGAGATACACCTGGCTTACGTCGTTGCAGAACGACTCCCAGCTCTCTTCTGCATCCTTGAGGAGAGAACATAATTTTCCCAAAACCGCCCATTCTAAAGATTGAGGCACTCATAACACATGCCATGTCTTCAGTAAATTTCCAAGTTTCCATCTCTTCCATCTCTTCAAACTGGTGCTACACCCTACTCACTAGGGCAAATAGGATCTGGCTAAAGCTTTACATGAAGAGAAAGAGAGAAGAAGAAGAAGAAGAAGAAGAATATCTATGCAAGAATGGAAGTTTTCTAATGTGGATTTTATTTCTTATAGGATAGTAATTTATAGGAGGTGAGAGTGTCTAGATGAAGAACATTATTTCTATAAAATGCTCAAAATTTAGACCGTTCAAAAAGCATCTTTCAGTTTCATTTATCTTGTTGCGGGTACTCACATGTTTAGTCAACATCTAGATATGTCTTGTTGTGTGGTGGAGCATATGGAGTGATAAGTAATGACATTTGCCGGCCATCTTTTATGACTTTTTAGGCACATATGTAACGTAAAGGCAACCAGCATGGTTTTTCACTTATCTTCGTTGGCCCATTATAACAAATCTACCAACCATATTTGCTCTTGCTTCTTTTGTGTAACTTTACTTTCTTTCCATTATCAAAAAAAAAAAACTTTACTTTCTTTCCTTTTGTCCTTTTAAATTGAGCAGGTTGTAAGTCACAGTGACAGGTTATCCAAGCCCATCCAGAAATTGAGTTTCTTAGCAGTTAGCACCTATGCCATATTAGCTCTCACCATGTTTGTATTGAATTCAATTGGAAACACTTGGGACAAATTTAAAATATAGAGGGTGTCTAGGAAAACAACAAAAGAATTAAAGAACCATGACCTAACGAGCAAACCGAAAATTGTATTAGATGAAGATTCAAGAGTTCAGACTATGAAGGTAATATCTTGTGTAACGATTATATACAAATTAATATCTCATAACATATGAGATTTACATTTACTGATATGTGATTCCCACTAAATATGAGACATTAGTTACATACTTACATGCAATTGACATATAAAAACATATTCAACCGACCCTTCAAATCTAAATGAATAGTGCTAAAATATGCCAAAAATGATGATGTGAAATTTAGTGGTGGCTCAATTGGAAACACCTGGGACAAGTTTTGGTGTCAAGGAAAACAACAAAAGAATTGAATGCAGCCCAATAGACTCAGCCTCTCAGAAAGTAAAGTCCAACCCACTATCCACATTTTGACCATTGGACTCAAAAGTACTATCTGGCCCACCAATTGGCTGTAGGCCCTGTACCATATGCTTTCCTTCCATTCCATGCACTCCTCTTTCTGTCCTTCGGACCCACTGCTTTGCCCGACATAATAAAATTCTCATTTTTGCTTGGATAGGAAGGAAGACTGGTACTGAAATTGTAACACATGTGAGCTCTTCGTTTGCTCATTCAAAAGGTACCGACCGTTACTCCCTCCTAGTACTCCTACTTTGGTCCGTTATGGCCTTTGGGATGGCCCATTTATGGTCTAAACAAATTCTAAATACCAACTAAAATTAATAAATATAGTTAGTCATACATAATACGAAATATATATGATATAAAATACGTATGACTAGTTCCATTCGATTCAAGGTTTTTTAAAAAAAAGAGTTTTAAAAATTCCAGTAAATAGACATTTCATAAGGCCAATATTCAAAAATGATTATATATTAAGTTGTTTATTCTAATTTAATTTAGCGGTATTCTTAATATAATTTCATAAGGCCAATATTCTTTAGGTTAAACGACATTTCTTGGTGTTTAATGTAAAAGTCAAAATTCAAATTTTCACTCCCTAGCTTAAAATGTATATAAAAAAGGTTATAATTTCATAAGATATTATAAAAAAAAAACTAATTAAATATTTATTATATTTAGTATTTCCCCCCTATTTTGGCTATGTTTTCAAGCAAAATAAAAAATAAGTCAATGAAGGAGAAAATGTTTACTATATTCCTTTAGCTAAAAGCAGAAAAAATAAATATTGTACCATATAATTTAAATAATTTTAATTTTGTATATTATTAATATACACACTTATATATTATATGACATTAAGATCTAATCATTCAAATTATTAAGATCAAAGAAACAATTCAGGATTATAAGAAAAAGATAAAAATTTTGGTGTTTAATAAAATTAAACTAAAAAGATATATATATAATAACACATATTAACACAATAAAGATTATTTTAAGAATTAAATTTTAGTTAATTTAAGTAATTTTTTATAAAAAAATAATAGAGGAAAATGTTTAATATAGGTTTTACACCTTTAAATATTAAAAAATTGCATTTTTATTTTATGAAGTAAACATGAATTGTGTTAAAAAATACGTTGTATTAATTAGCAAATGAAGGCAGGCAATCGAAGAGGCAGTATAGGCGCACCTAATTACAGTAATTGCGTGCTTTAACACGAAGCGTCTGATCAGAACCTTTAAACCTTGTAGCTATTAATAATATAATCAATTACAATAAAAAGCCATGGAAGTGGAAGAAAATAGGAGCATTTATCAAAAACACAAGAGAGAGAGACAAACACGCAAGCTCCCTTTGTTTTTACAGTTTGTGTTTGGTGACTTGGAATTAGGGTTAGGGTTAGGGTTTCAAAAATCATGGAAACTACGACACCAGCAACAGCACCAGTACCAGCACCGGCACCAGTACCGGCACCGGCACCGGCACCATCGTCGCAGCAGAGTGAAGCGAAGCCGGCACTGAGGAAGCCTGAATTCAAGAAGGTGGACCAGTTGAAGCCCGGGACGACTGGTCACACACTCATCGTCAAGGTCATTAGCTCCAACACTGTATTGGCTAAGGGCCGCTCTGTTTCGCAGCATCTCCGTCACACTCGAATCGCGGAATGCGTCGTCGGAGATGAGACTGCTACCATCATCTTCACCGCCCGCAATGAACAAGGTAGCTCTCATTCTTTTTTGAAAATGTAAGAAAAGGAAGATACTTTGCTTATTATGTGCATCATTTTCATGAGTAGTGACTTTTTTGGTTTTTACTCTGTTTTGTTGTATATGCTGTGTGTTTGATTTTTTTTTTTTTTTTCTTATTCTTTGGTGTCTGTTTGGTTACTACGAAAATTGTGGAAGAGGAAGGAATATTTTCGATTTTATGTCTCCTGTGAATTTGTAATTTTGGGATTATGAAATGAAGGCGCAATTTTTATGTGCCGAAGAATTTTTTTTGGGCATTGATGATGGTATTATTAGGCTTTCTGATAAATAATGTGGGTAATTTTGTGTATCATGGACTTGGGTCATAGATAATTTTCTTATTTTGGCTGGGATTGTTGGTTAAAAGGAAGATAAAATATTAGGGAATTATGGGTTTAATGTGTTTTTCCCTTTGGACAAATAAGCGAAATGAGCATTGATGAAATTTATGAGGCTTGGGCTATTTGTCTTCACTACATGTAATGATTGAAGTAACCTCTGTTATTGGCTTTTTGCATGTTTCTGATTTTTCTAAAAAAAAAAAATTCTGGAAGTTGGTCAGAAAATGGTGGAAAAGACAATGGATTCTTGACTTTACTTCCACTCCTCAATTCTGTTCCTCTTTTCTCTTATCTCTGTTAGGCCTCGTCTGCAAAGTACAGCAACAGTTTACAATGTGGTATTCTTTGCTTTCTTAGATTTTTGTTTAATTGGTTGAAGAATATTGGGCGTGTTTGTTGTTGTTCTGTTTTAGAGTTCATGGATCTTTGTAATTTTAGGTCTTAATCTGTTGCATTTTCTCTTGTATACTTCCCATGTACTAGGGCTTTGTGCTGTTTTTCTTTTCAATAAAATCCTATTAAATATTTAAAAAGAAAACAGTTTAAATTATGGTAATCTTCAACTGTCTATTGGGTACTATGAATCTTTGGCATGATGTTTCTTTCTTGATTTGGAGTTTCTTGGGTATGCCATACTCAGTGTAGGACTCCTAATTTGTTGGAGAGCTGTTTTAAGGGCCATCAAAATGTGGACGTTTGGAATGCCATCCCTCTTTGTCCTATGTGTTGCATTTGCAAGAAACATAATTCTAGGTGTTTTGAAGGGATGGAATCCCTGTTGCTTCAATTGAAGCTCTTTTTAAAAATATATATATTTATGATTGACTTAGGATCAGTGGAGATATTAATTGTTCTTTTATTTTGGAATTTTAGATCTTAGTTTGTCGGATATGTATACATCCCGTGTACTTGGACTTTGTCCCTTTTTGTTCTTTAATAAAAGTTATTACATGAAAAAAAAATCTTTGAATCTATAATTGATAGTTTGTTGGATGGCTTGTATACATCCCGTGTACTTTATAGGGGTGGAATGGAAATTGTATATGTAGCTTGATTTGTGGAGACCCAATTGCTTATATATATATATATATATATATATTTTTGTGTTTAACTGTAGTTCGCAGTTATTCAGAAAAGATGATTTTCTGTTCTCGGATTTTGTTGAGTTTTTGTTCCTGGTTACCACCTTTTTTATATGGATGCGCAAATCTTGGCTTGACGAATTGAGGGAGATTAAGTGTGGAAATGAAAATAGGTTTTTTTTTTTTAAATAAAGTCATAAAACAATAATTTCTCTTTGCCCCTTCTTTCTTGGGTTCTGGACAGATGTCTTTAGGTCCTATTTATTAGATCACGATTATTTAATTTTTGCCAAACAAAAAGGGTGGTGCTGATTCCTTCATTCTATTTCTATGACAGAACTACATGTGCCATCAGTCTTCCATGGGCTGCTTTAATTTTATTGGGGCATGTATGCCAAACAAACCTGATCCTTAGTTATCAAAGTGGTACGGTTGTGTTTTTGCAATCATCTTTTATACTTTCCCGATGATTAAAACTTGAAATCACAACAGTGTTTTTTCATAATCTCATAAAATTCTACTGATATTAAATATAAAATGTTTATGAAAAATCATATGTAATGTATGGAATCAGACCATACTAATCAAATGTAATGGATGTAAATTTTTGTTTTGCATACTCTACAAGGTTTATTAGGTTTACCATTTTATATTGTAATGTTGATGGCTTTGTTATTTCCCCAGTGGATATGATGCAGCCTGATACAACAATTATTCTCCGCAATGCAAAGATTGACATGTTTAAGGGATCTATGAGGCTAGCGGTAGACAAATGGGGTCGTGTTGAGGTCACAGAGCCTGCAGAATTTGTTGTCAAGGAGGACAACAATCTATCTCTAGTGGAATATGAACTGGTGAATGTTGTGGAGGAGTGACCTGGGATCTTTTGGCATCTGATATTTTGAGATAAGAGTAGCTTCAGATTTTTTAAGCTTATGATTGGTTCTAATTCCTGGTAAATGTGGTTTCTATCTTATCTATTGGAATCTGTAGTTTGGTATTGGTTTACAGATGCCTTTAAAACTGGAACTAGTGTTCTTTCCCTTTAATATGACTACCATGACTAGTAGGGCTTTTGTTAGGTATTGGCAGGGACAGCTTAGCCGCCTGCTTATTATGAAAATATGAACTAGTGTTTGATGATTAAAGATCATTGGGTCAAAGTTTTTCTCATTTCTTTTTGCTTCAACCATTTTGATACGTATGTATTGGCTCTCTTTTTATGAAGCACTATATACAAGGGACATTTACCAAGGATGGTAAAATCTAAAATCATGAGCAAAATAATATTAAAGTGGACTATGTTCATATGAATTTCATTCACTATAAACAAGGACATAAACCAAGGATGGTAAAATCTAAAAACATGAGAAATATAAAGTAAATTCTGTTTAGGAATTTCATTAGCTCCCCAACCCCTTCCCCCTTTCTCTTGGATCTGTACAGGATGTCTAAACTAGGTGGTGGGTATGGATAAGATAGATGTCAATGCGTTGTTTTTTATTGTTGTTTCAGGAATAGAAATCCTATTGAAGGTATTATCACGAGCCAGCTACACTTAAAATTATTTAACATGGAAGGGGTTTAGCTAAATACAAGTAAAATGTACATTTTCTTTTTCATTTCTGTCTTGGAGTAGAAGGTTGTGAATAAAATGCAAAACTAATGAAGGGTGGTTCGAATTCGTCTTTTTGTTCCTTGGACAATACATACATATATATATAAATTTAAATAGGTGGATTGGATAGCCAGAGTGGCCATTTCTTTGGCAATGCCCTTTTGTGGCCTTAATCATATGTGAGATGTTTTACAAGCCGTGAGATGCGGAAGAGACTTATTTTTTTATTTTTTTGATAATCATGAAATTCATTAAAAGAGCAACAAAATTACACGGGCACAGCGCCCAGATCAAAATTACAAGCATCTACAAAAGCTTGGGGGCCATTACAAAAATTAAAAGGACCCCAAAATCTGTGAAAAAGAGACCATCTCGCAAGTGGCAGCGGAAGAGACTAATTGGACTGATGGAATTGGGAACTTATATATTAGACATATTTAAGAGGCCAAGAGAGATGTTACTTTGATTTTGTTCTCCCTTTCTAATATATGCTGCAATAGAAAGAGTGTTAAAGCATCGATAAATCTTTCCAAGTGACTAGGTGGAAAATATGGTGTTGCAAAAACTCTCTCTCACTCTCTCTGCTTTACATTCACTACAAACAAAATCTCAGTGATTTAAAAGAATTTGCACAAAACCTTAACAAAACATTTGTTCCTTCTGTCGCTCAAAACATATTTTTGGATTTTAGATTGTCAGGCAGTCTTCAACAAATTTGGATGAATATAAATCTCTCTTTCATTCAAACTTTCTTTAAAAAACATATTTCTGTTCGGTTTTCATTTTCAAGTGATTTCTGTTGGATAGTTAAATCCCAGAATTTTTTTGTCCATGACGAGTTTTGTAAAATGCACAAGAAATTTCAAGATTAGATTTCGTATTTAAGTTCAAGAAGCTTAACTTTATTTCATGCAAATAGTTTTTGTTTTTGTTTTTGGTTTTATCTAATTATTGTTAATTTAGTGTGTATAACTTCAAGAGACTTCAGAGTATTAATAGCAATGATAATCATGATATGGTGCATGCCAATGATATCAGCTGTCTAATTTTGCATAGTGGAGAATAGTAAAGGTGAAGATGATTCAGACACCTGGAGTGTCAAAGATACGAATGATGCTTTTATCCACCCCAGAAGGTCCAAAAGTTCATGCCACCGTAAGGTTGAGGCCATTGAGCCTCAAGGAACTAGTAATGTCTCATCTGATTGCTTGGGATTGCATAAATCAGTATACAATTTTACTTAATAACCCAAATCATGAGTGCTCTGAAACCACATACACCTTTGGTATGTCATATGAAAACAGACTTATTCTTCTTTTGCTTTTCTCTAAAATATATTCTTGTTAAAGCATCGATAAATCTTTCCAAGTGACTAGGTAGAAAATATGGTGTTGCAAACTGAGCACAGTTAAATAAAAGAAGGGATAAATGAACCAACTTCATGGGCTGCTTGACGTTAATACACTGTGTGTTGGCCAAGCCAATCCGTTCACTGCTAAATATATTCTACTCTAGGATATATGAACGAAAGCTAATCTCAATCTAGACGATGCAATCAAAAAGTATTTAAAAAAAAAAAAAAAAACCAAAAACAGTCAATCCATCCCAAGATAATTGTTATCTCAAAGTTTCTTCTCATAGTAAAAGTCTCACATATCCAAGTGAAACAGTAAAATCCCAAATTCCAAACATGATTGCCAGGAAACAAATTATAAAGTAATTGTACAGAAACTTAAATGTGAAAAACAAAGGCAAATTCGCAAATTCATAACTTGAAGCTTAATTTGCTAATGAAAATATATGGCAACTAAACCATAAATTTTGAGAGTTTAGAATTATTCAAAGAAATTTAAAAATAAATAATTTAGGAAAAATTAGGAGGAGATCAACCTTTGGTTACTTGGGAGACCCCGTTGTGGTAGAGTTCCTATTGCTGATGGATCTTTAGGGGTAGTTTTGTAAATTCGTCCTTGATTACATTATTTATCAAAATTTCTTTTATCTAATTTTTGCGATATTTCTTTGCATGTACAACACTACTTGTTTTTTTTTTTTTTAATAAAAAAATAATAATAATACGTAACGTATTTTATTCCTATGAGGACCCAATTAGCACGTAAAATCTAAGATTTTGAAGCTGGGACCGTTATATTACGTGGTGCATGATGATTGGGTTAGAGAAGGTTTAGATGGACCTAGAATAGAATCATAAGTCTAGTAGAATAAGTATTTTATTTTTACAAGGACGCTGGCTACTATAAATAAGAGACTCTTTTCTTTAATTCTTCATGCTTTAATTTTTGCTTGCTATTGCATCTTTAATTATCGTTCTTCTTTTTGTTCTTGTTGATCTATCTGTTATTCTCTTATAATTTCTCGTGGTTAATTAATTTGCTATGGCTGTTGGAGGGTTTGACAATCCCAACAATGGTGATCCTAATAAGGATTATCCTGGAGCCATCACTTTCTATGTGTTGGTAACTTGCATCATCGCTGCCATGGGTGGCTTGATTTTTGGATACGATATTGGGATATCAGGTAATTGATTAGTATTCATATATAGTTATATACTAGTATATCTTTTTAATTAAATTCTTCTTTTACGTATTATGTTCCATGCATATATGCATGCATGTTGAGTTTAATTGGATTCTAATAACTAATTATTTTTGTATGTATGTATACTATAGGTGGTGTTACATCAATGGCTCCTTTCTTGCAAAAGTTTTTCCCATCGGTTTATTGGAAGGAGGCCTTGGATGAATCAACCAATCAGTATTGTAAATTTGACAGTGTGAAATTGACCATGTTTACATCTTCTTTATACTTGTAACACAAAAGGGACATCGGAAAAAGGATGGGGAGAGCAGAGATTGCACTCCCTTTATTGCAAGAAAAGGACAACAGCTGTTATCTTGACCAAGACTCTTGTAGGGCAATATTTTATCAATGACTATAGTAGCTAGTCATTGAACAGTGATGGAAATTGAATAAAGACGATGAATGGGCGTTGTCAAAAGAGTTAATTTTTGCTTTGTCATTCCCACTTATTAAACTTGTTGGAAATTAAACTGAAAACGCCTTTGCATGAAGGATTGCACCATGGAAGTGCAAGCAAAAGGAAAATTGACATCGGAAAAAGGATGGGAAGAGCAGAGATTGCACTCCCTTTATTGCAAGAAAAGGACAACAGCTGTTATCTTGACCAAGACTCTTGAAAGACAATATTTTATCAATGACTATAGTAGCTAGTCTTTGAACAGTGATGGAAATTGAATAAAGACGATGAATGGGGTTGTCAAAAGAGTTAGAAAATTGTTAAGCTCATTGCTCTGTCATTCCCACTTATTAAACTTGTTGAAAATTAAACTAAAGACGCGTTTGCGTGAAGGATTGCAAATGTTCTAGAACAGGAATATTCAAATGCCATGGAACCCTTTCTGGGAATATTTTCTCGCGTTGACTTTCTTTCCTATTTCTTCATTTACCTTTGAAGTTCCTCACTCAATATCCCTTGCAATTCCTCTCTCCCAAAACACTGCTTCTTCTCATCTTCTCAACCTTCTGCTCATAGATCACCATGGCTTTGCTAACTAACGTACGACCCTCCTCTTCTTATTCTACTCGTCGATGGAGACATGATGTCTTCTTGAGTTTTAGAGGTGAAGATACCCGCTTTGGTTTTACGAGCCATTTATATCAGGCTTTGTGTGATAAGGGTTTTAACACCTTCCATGATGATAACCTTCATAGAGGAGAAGAAATCTCAAAAGAAATTGTCGAAACCATTGAATCATCAATGATTTCGATTGTCGTATTCTCTGAAAACTATGCCTCTTCTACTTGGTGCTTAGATGAGCTTGTCAAAATTGTTGAATGTAGAAAAAATAATGGCCAGTTGGTTTTACCAGTTTTTTACAAAGTGGATCCATCAGAAGTACGTAAACAAGATAAAGATAAGGGATTTGGGGCAGCCTTAGCTAAACATGAAGAAAATTTCAAGAATAACATGGACAAAGTGCAGAGCTGGAGGACAACTCTAAATGAAGTTGGTTGTTTGTCTGGATGGCATTACGACAATGTGTATGTATCTCATGATTATCCCATGCTTTTTTTTTTTAATGGTTTGTCATAATTCATAACCACCACATGCCAAATTATGGAAGTATTTTATTTTTGATAACATCTTCTACTATCAATGTAGTTAGGCTACAAATTAAGGGTAATAGTTGAACTTCGAAATAGAAAATATGAAAGAGTTTCTGCCAAGTATTTTATAGAAAATTGTTCCAAAATTCATTTATCATTTTGGTAAAGTATGGCAAGTGGGCTTCCACTAAGTTTGTTTTCTCACCAAAACAAAGTTTCCACGCAACAACTTGCTAAAAGCCTATGATTTTATGGGAGGGAAAAAATGTACGAAGATTAATTATAGTTCTCAAATCCTAGAACTATATGTCTTGTTCTCAAATCCTAGAACTATGTGTCTTTAATCAGTATTATGTGATCAAGTGTAAGTTGTAATGCACAAAACTAGACATCTTGAATTTAGTTTTTTCATATTTATATTTTCAACTAGTTCAATTACTCATTAAATGTTTTTTATTCTTTGTGTTTTGCAGTGGCCTTGAATCTAAATTTATCCAAGGAATTATTGAAAAGATATTGGAGGTGTTTAATTTTTCAAGTAAGAAAAACTGACTAATATGGAGATGTCCTTTTATATGAAGTGGCCTATAATCTCTGTTTGAACCTTGCCAACTTGAAAACAAAGATTTAATGTTTCAGATTCTTGGTCAACCCAGTGGGAGTTGGCCTTTAATTCTCCGATGCTTTTGTTAGATATGAACTAGAACAAAAATATACTCAATCCAGAAAGAAAAGCTTGTAAGGAGAGTGTTGCGTACCTCTTGAATGGGGTTTGTTCATCTATTTATATTTTCCTAAAGCCAGATGTTAATCAGATATTTATCCACCTCTCTCCTTTCTTGAATCTTCTTGATGCCAACATTTATGGGTTTTTGGATCCCAGCACACAATAACCTGCCTTACCTTTAATCCAGCAAATGCATTTAAGGCTCTGCCATGGGAGATATTTCTTGCATTAAATGCTTCATTCTAGAACGATCTTTATTTATTTTAGCATTTGGCTGAATAGAATCCTTGCTGGCCGATCTGAACAAATACCATGTTCGGCCTAGCCCGAACATGATAAGTTAACTCGGTCTTGACAGAACTACGAACAATCTGGTTTGGTAGCCTTTTTTTTGGCACGAATACCTAATTGGTTGCTTTCGGATTATATCTCCTCCAATTACCCCCTTGTCTTGACTTTTCGTTACCCTTATAGAAGAGTCAAGACAAAATGCGCGCTCCTAAAAAGCAATCATGTTGATTTTAAATTAAAGGTTTTCATTTCCAAGACAATGAGATGAAAAGCCTCGATGGGATTGGGGGGAAACTTATCTCCTTTTCACAAACTTATTTAAACCCTCTTCAAAAACCTGGTGGAACTTCATCTCTCTCCTTAACCTCTCCATTTTCCTTTGACTCCCAGCACACGCTCAAACCCCAGAGCTTGAAAAACCAGAGATCAAGGTTTCTTTTCTTCTGTAAGTCTCTCCATCCCTTTGTTTTAGTTTCATTTTGTACCTCTGCTTTCTTCGTTTCTCATCTTTTATCCTTTTTTAGAAATGGCCAGAGGGAAATCAGGGGCTAGGGCAAACAAATTAGCTAAATTGGTCAATTCCGATAAGAAAATGAGAGAGTTTAGGGATATGTACTATGTCTCGAACGACGTAAGGCTGAGATATTACCCGAGTGACGACCTTCCCCTCCTAAACCAGGGTGAAATTATCATCCCGGTCATGAGTGTCGTAGAGGGTGGGGTTAGGTTTCCTCTCCATCATCTTCTAATAGATTTCCTAAAAACCGTTAATGCTTCACCGGATCAACTGTCCATAAACGTTTTTAGAATAGTTATGGGCGTGGTCGCCTTTAATCGTCTTTTAGGGGTCCATCTGACCCCAAAAGAAATTTTGTATATTTATTCATACTCCTGCTCGGGTTCGGAGTTGGGAACTTTTTGCCACCTTAGAGCTCGAGACGTTAACGTAAAACTGGTTAATAGGTTGCCCAGTTCTAACAAAGGATATGACCACGACTTCCTTATCGTTTCTGGTGAGTGGTTTTCCGACGGATCGGCCTGCCGGAACAAATTTGGATACCCACGTTAGATCCCGTAGTGTTTTACATGTCATTTTTTAATTTTGGGTATTCGTTCGAACACATTTCTTTGTGATAATGGGGAAATATGACTATCTAGGAATAAATTTGTATGACCGAACTAACCCATAAGTTGTTCTTATGTATTTTTGTTGATGTTTTCTCTCAGATCCTTCTTGGCTGGAAGTTCTCAAGCGTGAGGTCAACCTTGAAGACCTAACAAAAGTTCTTTCTGCCAACATCCTAGTAGATAGATTGGGGCAACTGAGGTCGGCCCCCCTGCTGCTCGGCTACACACCTCAACTTGGCAACTTCCTTGAGGGTCCGACGGTTCCCCGTTCACAAGAGATGTTAGTTGAGCCCATGGTCTTATTTGTGGCCCAACCTGCCTCTACTAGTCTTTCCATCGAACATCCTGACCTCATCCCGATAGGAGAGCTATCCGAGATGGCCCCTTCAATCAATGCCTATGAGCTGATGGGGAAGAAGTCAAAAGGAGCCTCTGGCTCAAAAAATAAAGGAAAGGCCAAGGAGGATACTCAGGCCAAGAAATCAAGGAGGCCTGTCTTTGAAGTCATTGCTCCCGAGCAAACTGCTCCTAATGTGGACTTGGGCTCCGCCGTGCTGGACATTCAGCCCACGCTTCCTCAGATCGTCGAGATTGACGAGCCCGAGGTAGAAGCTGATCCGGCCCCCAAGGCGAAGAGAGCTCGGACGATGGGCGAGCCGTCTCAGCGTCTCGAATCTTCGTCTTTGAACGATATCTGGGATCCTGAGATGATGGTGGGACAAGATCCAATTTCCGTCCACCATACTATGCTTGACTCCTCAGACGTTGAGCTCTCCGCTAAGGTGGCTCATGCTTTGTCCGGGGTGGCCTGCCTACCTGGGGATATCCGGGCGTGGGAGACGATGTTCTCGGGCCAGATATTCCGCCACATCTCCCGAGGACTCATGATGGTAAGTTCTCTTTCAAGTTTAAATTTTATCAATAACTTAAGTTTTTTTTAACTATGACAGTCACTAACCCATTTGCATCTTGTTTTAGGCTGCTCAGGGTGTCCACACTATGGAGTCTAGAGTGTTTTGCCTCAACGAACGTTTGAGGGACAAAGAGGCTGAACACAACAAGGCGGTGGCAGAAGTGATGGAAAATGCCACCGCCAATTACAAAGCGCTAGAGCAGGAACACTTCAAAACTCTTAATAATATGAAGGAGGCCGAGGAGAGGGCCAGGACCGAGGCTGAGCAGAAGGCCAAAATAGAAGTCGAAGTCATCCAACTTCAGGAAAAGGTCAAGACCTTTGAGGCTGAATGTATTCGGTCAATTGGCCAGGCTCGAGAGGACGGGAAACAAGAGGTAATGGGTGAAGTGAGAGCCCAACTCCAAGAGGTCTTTAATGGTGGGTTCAGGGATGGGTGGAAGTCGGCTTTGAGAAAAGCCGATGTTCCTAGCTCCTCGGACTTGTACATGCGGAGCAACACACCTCTTCCTTACCCTCAAGCCGACCTGAAGGATTCGGATGATGAAGATGAAGAGGATGACGAAGCCGAAGAAGCTGAGGCTGAGCAAGAAGACTGAGCAACTGATCCAGCTCCTCTGGCAACCGGCAACCCTCCTACTCCTTTTGCTAGGAGTTAGTTTTTTGTTGTTTTTTTTTGTGCTCTTGTAATGGCCGAGTGCCTTGAACCCTTTGCATTTGTAATATAATTTTAACACATTTGACTTTCTATAAATCTATTAGTTTGTGGCATTATTTTCGTGTTCTTAAGTTCATTCCCTTATATTACTCTAATTAATCTTTTAAGTTTTTTTTAAGACGAGACCAACCAAGACTTGTCTAATTTATTTCCATAAGAAAAGTTATTCGGATTATGCATTTACTTATTAGAAGGTAGCAAGGTTTGTTCGGACGAAGTTTCTCACTCACCCCCAGAGGTGGTATTTTGTTCGGACAAATTTCCTTAGACAAATTTTCTTACTCACCTCCCCCAGAGGTAGTAAATTGTACGGACAAAATTTCCTTTACTCACCATCCTAGAGGTAGTAATTTTGTTCGAATAGAATTTCTTTTACTCACCTCCCTAGAGGCAGTTTTTGTTCTGACAAAATTTCCTTTACCTACTCCCTAGAGGTAGTTTTTGTTTGGACACAATTTCCTTTACTCACCCCCCTAGATGTAGTTTTTGTTCGGACACAATTTCCTTTACTCACCCCCCTAGAGATAGTTTTTGTTCGGACAAAATTCTGGAACAAAGAAAGGCATAATTCGACTGCAAGAGAAGCTTCTTTTTGAGATCTTATGGGACAAACATTTGAAGGTGGACAGTGTATCCAAAGGAATCAATGTGATAAAGGAAAGGCTTCACAATAAAAGGTTTCTTTTGATTCTTGATGATGTGGATCAATCAAAACAAATAAAAATTTTTCTTGGAAAATGTGATTGGTTTGCTTCAGGAAGTAGAGTCATTATAACAACAAGAGACGAACACTTGCTAGCTACTCTTGGAAATTTGTGTACAACTTACGAGGTCAAGGAATTAGAGTATTAGACAAACATGAAGCTCTTCAACTCTTTCAAAAGCATGCCTTCCTTGGCAACAAACCTGATAAAGATTATTCTGAACTTGCTAACCAAGTTATACATTATGCCAAAGACCTTCCACTAGCTCTAAAAATAATAGGTTCTGATTTGTGTGGAAGGACTAAACCTGAATGGAAACGTGCAATAGATAAATATGAAAATATTCCCAATAAAGACATTCAAGAGATACTTAAAGTAAGTTTTGATGGATTGGAAGAAATTGAACTGGATATATTTCTCGATATTGCATGTTTCTTCAAGGGATGTTTCAAGAATAATGTTGTAGATATATTAAATGCTTGTGATTTATATCCAGATTTTGGTATTCCAAGACTTGTTGAAAAATGTCTCATAATTGTTGATGATCGAAATGGAAAATTGTCGATGCATGACTTGATACAACAAATGGGTAGGGAAGTTATGCGACAAGAATCACCACAAATCCTTGGGAAACGTAGCAGGTTATGGTCTTATGAGGATGCTTATAAAGTACTAATTGGAAATACGGTATATGTTTTTTTTTTTTTTTTTTTTTTACCAAGTAGAAATAATGGATTTTTCTTTTTAACATTGTATAAAATATAAGTTTAATAGGATCATTTTTTCTTAAAATTTCAAAATCATTATACTTTTGGCAAATTTTATTGTGTATTACAGTTCACTTAATATTTTATCTAATCAGGGATCAAACAAAATTCGAGACATAATGTTGCATTCACCTCAACCATTAACGGTGCAACTACACGCTGAAGCTTTCAAAAGGATGGAAAGTCTCAAACTGCTTATAGTTCATAATATACATATTTATGAACCACTTAAATATCTTCCTAATGGGTTAAGGTTTCTTAAGTGGCCCAAACATCATTTTCCCTTGCCATCCAAATATTGTCCTAAAAAACTTGTTATTATGGAGATGCCATGTAGTCGCATTAGATTGGAAAAGCAACTGAAGCAAGTATGATTATTAATATTTTTGAATTAAGATTTCCGTTAAATTTTTATTTTAAAGTTTTTTTGAAATTAAATATTGAATTTTTTTCTACAGGGGTTCCAGTTCGAAAATTTGAAATGTGCCAATTTCAGTGATTGTGAATTTATTACGAAATTTCATGCTTCATGCACCCCAAACTTAGGAGAAATTATTCAGTCCACCAGGTGAACCACATCACTTGTCCACCATTCAAATAAAAAAATTACACGTATTTAAAATAAATGACTCAGTCTACAGTAATAAAATAAGCAAAAATTAAAAGACAAAAAAGCCCCCATATGAACTGGTTTCAACCCCAAACCACAATCATCTACACAATGGACGATGGTGGAGCGGCGGCAAATTTCGATCTATTTGTGCAACGATATTGTGGCTTGATGTTCAAGAGATTTTGATATCAACTACACGGACGATCGGTGGAGTTGCGGCAGCTTTCGACCACACACAAAAATTCTAGGTTCATCTTGTTTTCCAATTCCTCTAACCAGCACAAGCTTGTCATCAACCGGCCACATGTAAAAAATCATGATGGTTTTCTGTAGAACCCAATCCTATGGTCGAGTAAATAAGGAAATATAAAACCGCGTACAGATCACACAATCATCTCTTCCACTCCACCTTGTCAAAGTTTCAGTCACAAATGATACCCAAGTCTTGATTCAGAACAATAAGGGCCTGTTTGGTACGTGTTTTCGTTTTTTGTTTTGGTTTCGTGATTTTTTACTTTATTGAAGTTGGAACTTTAATCCTAATTTGAATTCAAGATTGTAAAAAAAAATCTGTTTGGTACATAGTTTTGGTTTCACAACTGAAATCACCATTTAAAAAAAAAATTATGTTTGGTACATTGTTTTGGTTTTTTAATTTAGATTTTATTATTATTTTTCCTTTTTTCCCCCACCACCCACGTAGTACACCCCTTTATTTATTTTTTCTTTTTTCTTTCTTTTTTTTTCCCCCACCACCCACGTACTCCCCCTCACCCCCCCTTTCTTTTCTCTCTTATCTCCTCTCTTTTTTTTCTTCTTTTTTCTTTCCTTTTCTCTCAGACCCGCTCCTTTCTCTGCTCTGCTCTACCGGTCCTCTTTTTACTGGGTTTCCTTTCGAGCAGACTAAGAAGAAGAAGAAGGTAGCAGCTACGACTTCTTCCTTCTGGGCTTACTTGCCAAGTCCAATAGCAACGGATTCGGAACCAGCAAACCATATTTCACCGGGTGTTCCCTCTCCGTTCTAGCTTTCTAAATAAGTCAGATCGGTGCGGGAAAAACTCCTAAATCAGTAAATCCGAAAGTTCCTGCCTTCCCCAGAGTTCTTCCTTATTTTTTTTCTTCTTTTTTCTTTCCTTTTCTCTCAGACCTGCTCCTCTCTCTGCTCTCCCGCTCCTCTCTTTTTTTGGGTTTTGAATTTGAAGATCTGGGTTTGGGTTTTGAATTTGAAGATCTGGGTTTGGGTTTGAAGGATGTGGGTTTCAACGGGCAGTGGATTTGGGCGAGATTAAAATGAAGAGAGATAATCTGGGGAGGAGGCCGTACCTGTAATGGCCGAGAGGAGAGAGAGAGAGGCAGAGAAGCAGTGGAGGAGAGAGAGAGAAAACGGGAGAAATGAACTTGGTGGGGCCAGCAACGGTAAAAAATGGGACTCACAAAAAAATTGAGTTAGGATTTGAATCCGGTTTGGATTCAAAAACAGCTGAAGGGGTAAACTCAAATTTGCTATGGGACCCACATAAAATTCAAGTTGGGATTTGAATCCTCATTTAAATCCTTGGTACCAAACATGATTTTTTATCGTGGGACCCGCAATTTTCTGGATTTGAATCCAGAATCACGGATTCAGTTCCGTGTACCAAACACCATCTAAATATGGGGTATCCTTAGATATTACAATTGCTATAGCATAAATGTGTGATGACATATCCACTGAGATTGCAAGACGAACTGTAATCAAAATCTCTTGAACATCAAGCCTCAGTATCGTTGCACAAAGAGGTCGAAATCTGCCGCCGCTCCACCATTCGTCTGTCGTGTAGTTGATTGTGGTTTGGGGTTGAAACCAGATCAAATGGGGGCTTTTTTGTCTTTTAATTTTTGCTCGTAGTCTGACTGTAGACCGAGTCATTCATTTAAAACACGTGTAATTTTTTTATTTGAACGGTGGACAAGTGACGTGGTTCACCTGGTGGACTGAATAATTTCTCCAAACTTAGAGACATTGAACCTTTCTTGGTGTAAGAATTTAGTCGAGATTGATGCGTCCGTTGGACTTCTTAAAACGTGCTATCTGTCTTATTGCTCAAAACTTCAATTTCTTCCAAGCCAACTCAGGTTGAAATCTCTTAATTCTTTTGATCTTATGGGCTGTGCAAGTCTTGAGAAGTTCCCTGACATTCATCCGGAAATGGAATGTTTAGAGTTAAGTCTTAGTGGTATCAAATTGAAGCTGGCATGCAATTCTTTGGATGGGTTTTGGATAATGAGAATACTAAATCTCAGTGATTGTGAAAATATAGTTGAATTAGATTTTTTGATGAAGCCTGACTGCTTCCCCGAATTAGAATGACTAGAACTATCTGGAACCAAAATTATTACCATCCTCGAAAGCCTTAGTAGATTTCCAAGATTATTGGCACTTTCAGTTGCAAATTGCAAGCAACTTCGTGAAATTCAAGGACTTCCACAATTGATAAGATGTGTACGTGCAAGAAATTGCATGTTGTTGGATACTCGATCATTATTGAATCAGGTCTGTTTCTCTTTCTTTCTTTTTTTAAGTTAAAAAGAAACAATTTTTGTTACTTTCCCTAAATAATTTTCGAGATTTGGTAAACTGAAATCTTTTGAATTTTGTGATTGCATATAGTTTGTAGAACATACGGGGATTTTACCAAATGGAGAATGTCAAGGAGCAAGAAGCGACATCGAAGCGTTGATGATGAGGGTTGTGAATCTGAAGATGAAGATTGGGATTTTTTTCATGAGTTTGAACTAGTTACAAACCCATGGAAATCAGAAACTTATTGATAAAATACATGAGAAAGCACCAGATCCTAGCTCTCATGATAAGGATGGCAAGTACACCTGGCCTTCTGTTATTGGTAGTCTAACAGCCAGCACATAGAGTGGATTACGTTAGGATCAGTTTCTAGTAGATTGTATTTAGTTACAACTGTATTTTATACAGCAGAGCAGCACAGTGTACACTATAAATAATGAGCTAAAGCTCTACGATTAATCAAGTACAACTTTACAAAAATATCTCACTTCTTCTATCCTTACTCCAGAAACTTCTCTCCCTCTTTTATCACTTTTTACATGGTATCAGAGCTTGTTGTAATCAACAATGGCTTCCATTCCAAATAATACTCAGATCTCAAATCCTATCATACTTCTCTCAAATATTTCCAATCTTGTTTCGGTGAAACTTGATAACACAAACTATATTTTGTGGAAATATCAAGTCACTTCTATTCTTGAGGCTTATTTCTTGCTTGAATTCATTGATGGCTCTCAGCCATGTCTAGAAAAGTTTCTAAGAGATGAAGTTGGATCTTTCAGCTTGACTATAAATTCTGAATACACAAAGTGGATGAGTCGCGATAAAACTCTTCTCACGATGCTCAACGCAACACTTTCGCCATCTACTCTATCAATGGTAGTTGGACAGAAATCAGCCCGTGGAGTCTAGGACACTCTTGAGAAAAGATTCACCTCTGTGAATCACTCAAACATCTTGAATCTCAAGATGGATCTTCATGGCCTAATGAAGAATAATGATCCAGTTGATGTGTTCCTGCAATGCGTCAAGGAAAGCAGAGACAAACTAGAAGCTGTGGATGTTCATATCAGCGATGAAGAAATTCTACACGTGGTGTTGAAAGGCTTGCCAACAGAGTTTCATTCCATCAGATCTGCAATCCGAACCAGAAATGATCCAATTTCCTTCAATGAACTTCGTGTTCTACTTTCAGCAGAGGAGAGTTCTTTGAAGACAAATGTTGATGCACCAAAAGATCCACCGTTAATGGCAATGCTTAGCACTGGTAATCGGTTTCCTCCAAATCACAATCCTCCTCAGTTCAATAACTCATCCAACAGAGGCAGGGGTCGCAACAACAATGGAAGAGGTTGAGGTGGACGCAACAATGGCAGAGGCGGTTTTCAAAATCAGAATTTTTCCTCTAATACTCTTGGAAATTCTGGTAATCAATCTCAGCGTCCTTATTGTCAAATATGTGGAAAAGTTGGACATTTGGCATTGGATTGTTATCATAGAATGGACTATAGTTATCAAGGTCGTCATCCCCCTGCTAAGTTGGTTGCACTGGCTTCTAGTAATAATCTTCTGAACTCTGCTCCCAATCAGAACACTTCTGTTTCTCCTTGGCACAATCAGAACACTCCACCTTGGGCACACCAGAATCCACCTTGGGCACAACAGAATCCATCTTCTTGGCAACCACTTTCAACCAATCAAGCACCATCTACTACCACTTGGGTCTCGGATACTGGCGCAACAGATCACTTCACACCTGATCTAACCAATCTGAATAATCCAATGGATTATCCAGGTTCTGATCAAGTCTCCATCGGTAATGGTATAGGTTTGCCTATTACCCATATTGGTCATTCC
>OU015765.1:31829229-31850737 GCA_907173295.1 Fagus sylvatica | reverse complement strand
TGCCACCGTAAGGTTGAGGCCATTGAGCCTCAAGGAACTAGTAATGTCTCATCTGATTGCTTGGGATTGCATAAATCAGTATACAATTTTACTTAATAACCCAAATCATGAGTGCTCTGAAACCACATACACCTTTGGTATGTCATATGAAAACAGACTTATTCTTCTTTTGCTTTTCTCTAAAATATATTCTTGTTAAAGCATCGATAAATCTTTCCAAGTGACTAGGTAGAAAATATGGTGTTGCAAACTGAGCACAGTTAAATAAAAGAAGGGATAAATGAACCAACTTCATGGGCTGCTTGACGTTAATACACTGTGTGTTGGCCAAGCCAATCCGTTCACTGCTAAATATATTCTACTCTAGGATATATGAACGAAAGCTAATCTCAATCTAGACGATGCAATCAAAAAGTATTTAAAAAAAAAAAAAAAAACCAAAAACAGTCAATCCATCCCAAGATAATTGTTATCTCAAAGTTTCTTCTCATAGTAAAAGTCTCACATATCCAAGTGAAACAGTAAAATCCCAAATTCCAAACATGATTGCCAGGAAACAAATTATAAAGTAATTGTACAGAAACTTAAATGTGAAAAACAAAGGCAAATTCGCAAATTCATAACTTGAAGCTTAATTTGCTAATGAAAATATATGGCAACTAAACCATAAATTTTGAGAGTTTAGAATTATTCAAAGAAATTTAAAAATAAATAATTTAGGAAAAATTAGGAGGAGATCAACCTTTGGTTACTTGGGAGACCCCGTTGTGGTAGAGTTCCTATTGCTGATGGATCTTTAGGGGTAGTTTTGTAAATTCGTCCTTGATTACATTATTTATCAAAATTTCTTTTATCTAATTTTTGCGATATTTCTTTGCATGTACAACACTACTTTTTTTTTTTAATAAAAAAATAATAATAATACGTAACGTATTTTATTCCTATGAGGACCCAATTAGCACGTAAAATCTAAGATTTTGAAGCTGGGACCGTTATATTACGTGGTGCATGATGATTGGGTTAGAGAAGGTTTAGATGGACCTAGAATAGAATCATAAGTCTAGTAGAATAAGTATTTTATTTTTACAAGGACGCTGGCTACTATAAATAAGAGACTCTTTTCTTTAATTCTTCATGCTTTAATTTTTGCTTGCTATTGCATCTTTAATTATCGTTCTTCTTTTTGTTCTTGTTGATCTATCTGTTATTCTCTTATAATTTCTCGTGGTTAATTAATTTGCTATGGCTGTTGGAGGGTTTGACAATCCCAACAATGGTGATCCTAATAAGGATTATCCTGGAGCCATCACTTTCTATGTGTTGGTAACTTGCATCATCGCTGCCATGGGTGGCTTGATTTTTGGATACGATATTGGGATATCAGGTAATTGATTAGTATTCATATATAGTTATATACTAGTATATCTTTTTAATTAAATTCTTCTTTTACGTATTATGTTCCATGCATATATGCATGCATGTTGAGTTTAATTGGATTCTAATAACTAATTATTTTTGTATGTATGTATACTATAGGTGGTGTTACATCAATGGCTCCTTTCTTGCAAAAGTTTTTCCCATCGGTTTATTGGAAGGAGGCCTTGGATGAATCAACCAATCAGTATTGTAAATTTGACAGTGTGAAATTGACCATGTTTACATCTTCTTTATACTTGTAACACAAAAGGGACATCGGAAAAAGGATGGGGAGAGCAGAGATTGCACTCCCTTTATTGCAAGAAAAGGACAACAGCTGTTATCTTGACCAAGACTCTTGTAGGGCAATATTTTATCAATGACTATAGTAGCTAGTCATTGAACAGTGATGGAAATTGAATAAAGACGATGAATGGGCGTTGTCAAAAGAGTTAATTTTTGCTTTGTCATTCCCATTTATTAAACTTGTTGGAAATTAAACTGAAAACGCCTTTGCGTGAAGGATTGCACCATGGAAGTGCAAGCAAAAGGAAAATTGACATCGGAAAAAGGATGGGAAGAGCAGAGATTGCACTCCCTTTATTGCAAGAAAAGGACAACAGCTGTTATCTTGACCAAGACTCTTGAAAGACAATATTTTATCAATGACTATAGTAGCTAGTCTTTGAACAGTGATGGAAATTGAATAAAGACGATGAATGGGGTTGTCAAAAGAGTTAGAAAATTGTTAAGCTCATTGCTCTGTCATTCCCACTTATTAAACTTGTTGAAAATTAAACTAAAGACGCGTTTGCGTGAAGGATTGCAAATGTTCTAGAACAGGAATATTCAAATGCCATGGAACCCTTTTTGGGAATATTTTCTCGCGTTGACTTTCTTTCCTATTTCTTCATTTACCTTTGAAGTTCCTCACTCAATATCCCTTGCAATTCCTCTCTCCCAAAACACTGCTTCTTCTCATCTTCTCAACCTTCTGCTCATAGATCACCATGGCTTTGCTAACTAACGTACGACCCTCCTCTTCTTATTCTACTCGTCGATGGAGACATGATGTCTTCTTGAGTTTTAGAGGTGAAGATACCCGCTTTGGTTTTACGAGCCATTTATATCAGGCTTTGTGTGATAAGGGTTTTAACACCTTCCATGATGATAACCTTCATAGAGGAGAAGAAATCTCAAAAGAAATTGTCGAAACCATTGAATCATCAATGATTTCGATTGTCGTATTCTCTGAAAACTATGCCTCTTCTACTTGGTGCTTAGATGAGCTTGTCAAAATTGTTGAATGTAGAAAAAATAATGGCCAGTTGGTTTTACCAGTTTTTTACAAAGTGGATCCATCAGAAGTACGTAAACAAGATAAAGATAAGGGATTTGGGGCAGCCTTAGCTAAACATGAAGAAAATTTCAAGAATAACATGGACAAAGTGCAGAGCTGGAGGACAACTCTAAATGAAGTTGGTTGTTTGTCTGGATGGCATTACGACAATGTGTACGTATCTCATGATTATCCCATGCTTTTTTTTTTTAATGATTTTAATGGTTTGTCATAATTCATAACCACCACATGCCAAATTATGGAAGTATTTTATTTTTGATAACATCTTCTACTATCAATGTAGTTAGGCTACAAATTAAGGGTAATAGTTGAACTTCGAAATAGAAAATATGAAAGAGTTTCTGCCAAGTATTTTATAGAAAATTGTTCCAAAATTCATTTATCATTTTGGTAAAATATGGCAAGTGGGCTTCCACTAAGTTTGTTTTCTCACTAAAACAAAGTTTCCACGCAACAACTTGCTAAAAGCCTATGATTTTATGAGAGGGAAAAAAATGTACGAAGATTAATTATAGTTCTCAAATCCTAGAACTATATGTCTTGTTCTCAAATCCTAGAACTATGTGTCTTTAATCAGTATTATGTGATCAAGTGTAAGTTGTAATGCACAAAACTAGACGTCTTGAATTTAGTTTTTTCATATTTATATTTTCAACTAGTTCAATTACTCATTAAATGTTTTTTATTCTTTGTGTTTTGCAGTGGCCTTGAATCTAAATTTATCCAAGGAATTATTGAAAAGATATTGGAGGTGTTTAATTTTTCAAGTAAGAAAAACTGACTAATATGGAGATGTCCTTTTATATGAAGTGGCCTATAATCTCTGTTTGAACCTTGCCAACTTGAAAACATAAGATTTAATGTTTCAGATTCTTGGTCAACCCAGTGGGAGTTGGCCTTTAATTCTCCGATGCTTTTGTTAGATATGAACTAGAACAAAAATATACTCAATCCAGAAAGAAAAGCTTGTAAGGAGAGTGTTGCGTACCTCTTGAATGGGGTTTGTTCATCTATTTATATTTTCCTAAAGCCAGATGTTAATTAGATATTTATCCACCTCTCTCCTTTCTTGAATCTTCCTGATGCCAACATTTATGGGTTTTTGGATCCCAGCACACAATAACTTGCCTTACCTTTAATCCAGCAAATGCATTTAAGGCTCTGCCATGGGAGATATTTCTTGCATTAAATGCTTCATTCTAGAACGATCTTTATTTATTTTAGCATTTGGCCGAATAGAATCCTTGCTGGCCGATCTGAACAAATACCATGTTCGGCCTAGCCCGAACATGATAAGTTAACTCAGTCTTGACAGAACTACGAACAATCTGGTTTGGTAGCCTTTTTTTTGGCACGAATACCTAATTGGTTGCTTTCAGGAATTATATCTCCTCCAATTACCCCCTTGTCTTGACTTTTCGTTACCCTTATAGAAGAGTCAAGACAAAATGCGCGCTCCTAAAAAGCAATCATGTTGATTTTAAATTAAAGGTTTTCATTTCCAAGACAATGAGATGAAAAGCCTCGATGGGATTGGGGGGAAACTTATCTCCTTTTCACAAACTTATTTAAACCCTCTTCAAAAACCTGGTGGAACTTCATCTCTCTCCTTAACCTCTCCATTTTCCTTTGACTCCCAGCACAAGCTCAAACCCCAGAGCTTGAAAAACCAGAGATCAAGGTTTCTTTTCTTCTGTAAGTCTCTCCATCCCTTTGTTTTAGTTTCATTTTGTACCTCTGCTTTCTTCGTTTCTCATCTTTTATCCTTTTTTAGAAATGGCCAGAGGGAAATCAGGGGCTAGGGCAAACAAATTAGCTAAATTGGTCAATTCCGATAAGAAAATGAGAGAGTTTAGGGATATGTACTGTGTCTCGAACGACGTAAGGCTGAGATATTACCCAAGTGACGACCTTCCCCTCCTAAACCAAGGTGAAATTATCATCCCGGTCATGAGTGTCGTAGAGGGTGGGGTTAGGTTTCCTCTCCATCATCTTCTAATAGATTTCCTAAAAACCGTTAATGCTTCACCGGGTCAACTGTCCATAAACGTTTTTAGAATAGTTATGGGCGTGGTCGCCTTTAATCGTCTTTTAGGGGTCCATCTGACCCCAAAAGAAATTTTGTATATTTATTCATACTCCTGCTCGGGTTCGGAGTTGGGAACTTTTTGCCACCTTAGAGCTCGAGACGTTAACGTAAAACTGGTTAATAGGTTGCCCAGTTCTAACAAAGGATATGACCACGACTTCCTTATCGTTTCTGGTGAGTGGTTTTCTGACGGATCGGCCTGCCGGAACAAATTCGGATACCCACGTTAGATCCCGTAGTGTTTTACATGTCATTTTTTAATTTTGGGTATTTGTCCGAACACATTTCTTTGTGATAATGGGGAAATATGACTATCTAGGAATAAATTTGTATGACCGAACTAACCCATAAGTTGTTCTTATGTATTTTTGTTGATGTTTTCTCTCAGATCCTTCTCGGCTGGAAGTTCTCAAGCGTGAGGTCAACCTTGAAGACCTAACAAAAGTTCTTTCTGCCAACATCCTAGTAGATAGATTGGGGCAACCGAGGTCGGCCCCCCTGCTGCTCGGCTACACACCTCAACTTGGCAACTTCCTTGAGGGTCCGACGGTTCCCCGTTCACAAGAGATGTTAGTTGAGCCCACGGTCTTATTTGTGGCCCAACCTGCCTCTACTAGTCTTTCCATCGAACATCCTGACCTCATCCCGATAGGAGAGCTATCCGAGATGGCCCCTTCGATCAATGCCTATGAGCTGATGGGGAAGAAGTCAAAAGGAGCCTTTGGCTCAAAAAATAAAGGAAAGGCCAAGGAGGATACTCAGGCCAAGAAATCAAGGAGGCCTGTCTTTGAAGTCATTGCTCCCGAGCAAACTGCTCCTAATGCGGACTTGGGCTTCGCCGTGTTGGACATTCAGCCCACGCTTCCTCAGATCGTCGAGATTGATGAGCCCGAGGTAGAAGCTGATCCGGCCCCCAGGGCGAAGAGAGCTCGGACAGTGGGCGAGCCGTCTCAGCGTCTCGGATCTTCGTCTTTGAACGATATCTGGGATCCTGAGATGATGGTGGGACAAGATCCAATTTCCATCCACCATACTATGCTTGACTCCTCAAACGTTGAGCTCTCCGCTAAGGTGGCTCACGCTTTGTCCGGGGTGGCCTGCCTACCTGGGGATATCCGGGCGTGGGAGACGATGTTCTCGGGCCAGATATTCCGCCACATCTCCCGAGGACTCATGATGGTAAGTTCTCTTTCAAGTTTAAATTTTATCAATAACTTAAGTTTTTTTTAACTATGACAGTCACTAACCCATTTGCATTTTGTTTTAGGCTGCTCAGGGTGTCCACACTATGGAGTCCAGAGTGTTTTGCCTCAACGAACGTTTGAGGGACAAAGGAGGCTGAACACAACAAGGCGGTGGCAGAAGTGATGGAAAATGCCACCGCCAATTACAAAGCGCTAGAGCAGGAACACTTCAAAACTCTTAATAATATGAAGGAGGCCGAGGAGAGGGCCAGGACCGAGGCTGAGCAGAAGGCCAAAATAGAAGTCGAAGTCATCCAACTTCAGGAAAAGGTCAAGACCTTTGAGGCTGAATGTATTCGGTCAATTGGCCAGGCTCGAGAGGACGGGAAACAAGAGGTAATGGGTGAAGTGAGAGCCCAACTCCAAGAGGTCTTTAATGGTGGGTTCAGGGATGGGTGGAAGTCGGCTTTGAGAAAAGCCGATGTTCCTAGCTCCTCGGACTTGTACATGCGGAGCAACACACCTCTTCCTTACCCTCAAGCCGACCTGAAGGATTCGGATGATGAAGATGAAGAGGATGACGAAGCCGAAGAAGCTGAGGCTGAGCAAGAAGACTGAGCAACTGATCCAGCTCCTCTGGCAACCGGCAACCCTCCTACTCCTTTTGCTAGGAGTTAGTTTTTTGTTGTTTTTTTTTTGTGCTCTTGTAATGGCTGCGTGCCTTGAACCCTTTGCATTTGTAATATAATTTTAACACATTTGACTTTCTATAAATCTATTAGTTTGTGGCATTATTTTCGTGTTCTTAAGTTCATTCCCTTATATTACTCTAATTAATCTTTTAAGTTTTTTTTAAGACGAGACCAACCAAGACTTGTCTAATTTATTTCCATAAGAAAAGTTATTCGGATTATGCATTTACTTATTAGAAGGTAGCAAGGTTTGTTCGGACGAAGTTTCTCACTCACCCCCAGAGGTGGTATTTCTGTTCGGTTTTCATTTTCAAGTGATTTCTGTTGGATAGTTAAATCCCAGAATTTTTTTGTCCATGACGAGTTTTGTAAAATGCACAAGAAATTTCAAGATTAGATTTCGTATTTATGTTCAAGAAGCTTAACTTTATTTCTTGCAAATAGTTTTTGTTTTTGTTTTTGGTTTTATCTAATTATTGTTAATTTAGTGTGTATAACTTCAAGAGACTTAAGAGTATTAATAGCAATGATAATCATGATATGGTGCATGCCAATGATATCAGCTGTCTAATTTTGCACAGTGGAGAATAGTAAAGGTGAAGATGATTCAGACACCTGGAGTGTCAAAGATACGAATGATGCTTTTATCCACCCCAGAAGGTCCAAAAGTTCGTGCCACCGTAAGGTTGAGGCCATTGAGCCTCAAGGAACTAGTAATGTCTCATCTGATTGCTTGGGATTGCATAAATCAGTATACCATTTTACTTAATAACCCAAATCATGAGTGCTCTGAAACCACATACACCTTTGGTATGTCATATGAAAACAGACTTATTCTTGTTTTGCTTTTCTCTAAAATATATTCTTGTTAAAGCATCGATAAATCTTTCCAAGTGACTAGGTAGAAAATATGGTGTTGCAAACTGAGCACAGTTAAATAAAAGAAGGGATAAATGAACCAACTTCATGGGCTGCTTGACGTTAATACACTGTGTGTTGGCCAAGCCAATCCGTTCACTGCTAAATATATTCTACTCTAGGATATATGAACGAAAGCTAATCTCAATCTAGACGATGCAATCAAAAAGTATTTAAAAAAAAAAAAAAAAACCAAAAACAGTCAATCCATCCCAAGATAATTGTTATCTCAAAGTTTCTTCTCATAGTAAAAGTCTCACATATCCAAGTGAAACAGTAAAATCCCAAATTCCAAACATGATTGCCAGGAAACAAATTATAAAGTAATTGTACAGAAACTTAAATGTGAAAAACAAAGGCAAATTCGCAAATTCATAACTTGAAGCTTAATTTGCTAATGAAAATATATGGCAACTAAACCATAAATTTTGAGAGTTTAGAATTATTCAAAGAAATTCAAAAATAAATAATTTAGGAAAAATTAGGAGGAGATCAACCTTTGGTTACTTGGGACCTTTGGTAGTTTTTGCTGATGGATCTTTAGGGGTATTTTGTAAATTCGTCCTTGATTACATTATTTATCAAAATTTCTTTTATCTTATCTTTTGCAATATTTCTTTGCATGTACAACACTACTTTTTTTTTTTAATAAAAAAATAATAATAATACGTAACGTATTTTATTCCTATGAGGACCCAATTAGCACGTAAAATCTAAGATTTTGCAGCTGGGACCATTATTTTACGTGGTGCATGATGATTGGGTTAGAGAAGGTTTCGATGGACCTAGAATAGAATCATAAGTCTAGTAGAGTAAGTATTCTATTTTTACAAGGACGCTGGCTACTATAAATAAGAGACTCTTTTCTTTAATTCTTCATGCTTTAATTTTTGCTTGCTATTGCATCTTTAATTATCGTTCTTGATCTTTTTGTTCTTGTTGATCTATCTGTTATTCTCTTATAATTTCTTGTGGTTAATTTACTATGGCTGTTGGAGGGTTTGATAATCCCAACAATGGTGATCCTAATAAGGATTATCCTGGAGCCATCACTTTCTATGTGTTGGTAACTTGCATCATCGCTGCCATGGGTGGCTTGATTTTTGGATACGATATTGGGATATCAGGTAATTAATTAGTATTCATATATACTAGTATATCTTTTTAATTAAATTCTTCTTTTACGTATTATGTTCCATGCATGTTGAGTTTAATTGGATTCTAATAACTAATTATGTTTTTGTATGTATGTATACTGTAGGTGGTGTTACATCAATGGCTCCTTTCTTGCAAAAGTTTTTCCCATCGGTTTATCGTAAGGAGGCCTTGGATGAATCAACCAATCAGTATTGTAAATTTGACAGTGTGAAATTGACCATGTTTACATCTTCTCTATACTTGGCTGCACTTGTGGCATCGTTTGTTGCATCATGGGTGACCAAGAAGTTGGGTAGAAAGATATCAATGCTCATTGGTGGTTTGGTTTTCTTGGCTGGAGCAATCATCAATGCTGCTGCTCAAAATATTGCCATGCTTATCATTGGTCGAATTTTGTTGGGTATTGGTGTAGGCTTTGCTAATCAAGTATGTCCCTTAATTTCTCTTGTTTTATTTTTTGGATTAAACAATTAAGTTTTTGATTGTTGTTTCAATTTATTTCTTGTTATTGGTATCTAATATCAGTTTTTTCTTTTTCAATTTATGCTTTTATTAAGCAGTGTTTTCATAGCAATTGAGGAAAGACAAAGATAGGATTATACTTATAAGCTCATTTTTCTTCTTTTAAAATTTATTGAAATTGAACTTGTATAATAATCTATATATGTCATTAACTTGTGATTTATTTAATTGAATGCAGGCTGTGCCACTCTATCTTTCAGAGATGGCTCCATACAAACTTCGAGGTTCTCTCAATGTTGTCTTCCAATTATGTATTACAATAGGCATTTTGATAGCCAATGTGGTTAACTACCTCACATCCAATATCGAAGGTGGCTATGGATGGCGTGTTAGTCTAGGTGGTGCAGCTGTTCCTGCTCTCTTCATTGTGGTCTCATCATTTTTCCTCCCCAACACACCAAATTCCATGCTAGAAAAGAATCAACCCGAAAAAGCCAGAGCAATGCTTAAGCGTATTCGTGGTGTTTCTGACAAAGAAATTGAGGCTGAATTCAAGGATCTTTTAGCAGCAAGTGAAGCCTCCAAAGCAGTGAAGAACCCTTGGAGAAACATCAAGAATAGACAGTATAGGCCTCAATTGATCATGTCCATAGCTATTCCTTTTTTCCAACAATTCACAGGCATCAATGTTATCATGTTCTATGCTCCTCAACTCTTCAGAACAATTGGATTTGGGGATAATGCTTCACTCCTCTCCGCACTCATCACTGGTGGAATCAATGTTTTGGCTACAATCGTTTCCATCTATGGTACTGATAAATGGGGCAGAAGATTTCTTTTCCTAGAGGGTGGAATTCAAATGTTCATATTTCAGGTAACAAATATATATATATAAAGTCTGAATTTGCCTACTTACCGAATAATTATTATATGGAAGCATCACTTTTTACTAATAAAATCCATAAACAACAACTTGTAGTTAATCGGATGTTTATGGATTAAAGTGAAAAACGTGCATTCTTTATGATTAATTGTATATGTCTTTTCCTTCAATCTTTATTTAGAAAAAAAATTCTTTGTATGTATTAGTTTATATTCCTATATCAAAAACTGCATGCACGCATCTATTATCTTTATTTAATGTAAATTGCAATATTACTTGTTGTAGGTTTTGGTGACTGTATTCATTGGATGGAAATTTGGAGTAACCGGTGACGTGACAGACTTGCCCAAGTGGTATGCTGGTCTTGTTGTGTTCTTCATTTGTGCCTATGTAGCTGCCTTTGCGTGGTCATGGGGACCATTGGGATGGTTAGTGCCGAGTGAGATTTTCCCACTTGAGATCCGATCAGCTGCACAAAGTATCACTGTCTCTGTTAACATGTTCTTCACATTCATTGTGGCCCAACTATTCCTTACCATGCTTTGTCACATGAAATTTGGCTTGTTCATCTTCTTTGCATTCTTCGTGCTACTCATGACCCTTTATGTCTATTTCTTCTTGCCGGAGACCAAGAACATCCCTATTGAAGAAATGACGTGTGTGTGGAAGAGCCATTGGTTTTGGAGAAGATTCATGCCTGAAGACCGTCCACAAATTTAAAGTTGTGGATTACTAGTATAGTTTTTTTTACTCGAACCCTTAGTGTTCTAAGTTTTTTTTTAATTTTTGGTTTCTGGAACCCCTTAATATATGATAAGTTGTTGGGGGAAGTTTAAACGATATTATATTAATGCCTTTTCTTTTAATGAATTATTATGATTTAAAATTTTAAATTATGTCAAACATTTACTATTGTGTTTATAATCCTAAATTGTGTTTGGTTTAACCATTGAGGATAATTTGTAATTTACACATAAATTTAATGGCAGATTAATGAAATGATGATGAGATTAATGGTTTCTATATATTTTAGGGGAGAATTTTTCAAGAACAAAAATCAAACTTGGATCAAATTTTAGGGATGAAGAATATAAGTCAACCTTGTTTCTTTTTCTTTTTAATTTGCTTTGCGAGTAAATTTTCACTTGAAACCAAACCAAACCTTTAGGGATGAAGAATATAAGTCACCAATTTCTTTATTCAAAAGAAACACATAATAACAATAGTAATCTTATTTGTGATTAACTATACTCTATAGACAATCTTGGCACTCTCATATCATATGTTGCTCAAAATTGCCTCAACATTCTTGCAATGAATAGTCACTTTTTGAATCCCAGCCGCGACCACAAATGGCATAGGAACATTAGGATTATTCAAGAAATCGATTTTGCAAGAATCCACCAAAGGTTGAATTTGGTTAGTGAGAGTATACTTGGCACCACCATAATCCCGTGCAATAACGCTTTGTAACACGGCCGTAAAATCTTCCCTTGCCACAAAGGCTTGTCCAGCGCAAAATTGAAGGATTTTCTTCAATGGGGAACCATTGGGAGCACGCTCATATAAATTGGATGTAGCTTCACTCCATAGATTTGCTTCATTTTCCGCACAATGAATAGCTATGATTGATAGTGCTCGGGGACTAGCAGTCTTACTAGAAGGGTCAGATGTGAGGCAATGTAAGCAAAAAATTGGAAAATCTGCTTTGCTACATAAGCTCTTGATCAAATTGTAATCGGATCTTACAAGAGGAGAGGGCTGGTAAGATAATGTGAATATGAAAATGAGAACAAAAACACCAAAAGAAGCCATCATATGTTGCAAAAGTTCTTAATTTGTGTTGTGAAAGTTTTCGAGGTGGTCTTTTATATAGTAGTGTTACTATGCCTGTTTGAAAGTATATTTCATTTTTCATTAATGACCAACTCAAGATATATATTAATTACAAAGAGATTGATTCAAAGAGAAAATTATGGGATTGGAAAAATGAAAAAGTGTTAATTTCCAGGCTCTCATGAATCTATATATCTAAAGTCTTTTGCTTGACACTTAGTATCTTAGATGGCAGCTTATTTATTATTATATCATTAATAAATTAAATACCCACTACCCATAATAAAAACTACACCATTAATAAATTAAATACTCACTACCCAATAATTAATATGCTCCAATTAAATGCTCATATTTAATATTTTTCAAATATATATAGATTCCAAGTTAAAGAGATTTACATATTAATATGCTCCAATATATATTTTTCAAATATTAATAAATTACATACCATTAATATGCTCCAATTAAATGGTCTTCATTAATGCCAATTTAAATGACATGATTATGGGTCTTCATTATTGCCAAGTTCTTTACTTATATCTTAAAAAAAAAATAAAAAAAATTCACAAATACAATACAAAAGACTCCCACCATAATCATGTCATTTAATTTTGATATATCTAAATAACAAAAAAAAAAAAATTGTTCTAATAATTTATTTTATTTGTCATTTCTCTCAGATTACCACTTTTTTCGGATATGACTTTGAATTAATTCAATGAAAAAATGTCTCCTCAAATCCCTCTTACCTTAAATGAGCACTACATTAAAACAAAGGGATTTCCCCCCCCTTAAATGGTCCTTATATACTCTAATAAATTTTTTACCAATTATTTTCAGTTACTGACTACCTTTACCCCTTAATTACGCGTTTTCTTTTTCTTTCTTATTTTGAGAAAAATTTATGGATTTTCTTTAAATAATGTTTGTCCATAATTCAACATTACATCGTTTTGAAGTTGTAACAGTTTATATTAAGTTATTAACTCTTTTAATTATAAAAAAAAGTTATTAACTGATGTTGCTGTGAAATCAGTGGACGGCAGTCAGTCAAGCCGCGAGCTGGAAGACCTGCAAAAAGGAAGAACTGATCGGACCTGGCACCGGTTTGGGGCCGGCCTAGGAGGCTCCGATGCTTTTGTTAGTCGGAGTCTCTTTTGTTTAAACTCTCTGTTCTGTATTTTTTAGTATTGCAATCACTGTTCATGCCTGAGAATAGGAGAGAGAATAATTTCTTATACCTTCTGGTCAGACCACGTGGCCTTCTAGGCTCTGTCAGATCTGAAGACACGTGGTGAGCTGGTGACCCTCCGTCTGGAAGGCCGTTACCCGTTCTGGAGCGTAGTGCTGAGTGGAGTCACGAGGGCTTCAACCCCCTAAGTTCGCGTTGGAGAACACATGTGCGTGACATGCGACCAGCTGGAGGAGTTGTCTCGGTTGATTCTTGAAGAAGATAAGAGATGAGTCATAACCGGATGACTGAAGGGTTGTTCATGGATAGAAGGGCGTCAGTCGTTCTGGGGGATGCGAAGGCCTTCCTCCTAACGTTGAAGGTCGTCACTCCTTACTTGGGAGAGTCTGAGAAATATCCCCTTCAGTTGCCTCCCTATTTCGAGGTCGTGTGTCTTAACGACCTTCGGAATACAAAAGGTCCGGGTCTTGAAGGTAAATTTCACCCGGTAAATTTCACCCGTTTCCCTCGTTGAGCTCTGTGGCCATAATGGGATGGGACGGTTTCAATTTCGTTGAGACACGTGTTGGCCTGGGGATGGGCGCAGGTTTTAAAGTCTCAACCGTCTCTCTTAATGCCCAAGGCGCCTCATTTATTCTCACCAGTTTCTGTCTTTTTCAAAAAATTCCCTCAGTCCCTTGTGTCTTCTTCTTTTCAACTTTCTCGGAGTCTTGCTTGTTCAGAGGGATTTTTGCTCCGGCGATTCTCGTGCTCCTTGGTGGTTCTCTTTCCGGTGACAGCTTTTCTACTGGTAAGCCATTTTTCCCTTTTTCTTGTTTCGTTTTCTAGTGTCCTAGTCGTTCTTTGGGTAGTCGAGGAGTAAAAAGGGCTGGCCTTTACCCTCTTTTCCTTTACTTCGGTAGGTTTTTGCGGCGTGGGTGAGTGCGACATTGCCTCTAGGGACTTCGTCTCGAGTCTTTATGGCTTCAAATGTGGATGACTCTTTGGAGTCACCATCCTCTGGTGAGAGATATTCACCCGTGCCATTATCCGGATCTGAGGATTTCGGAAGTCGGGGACGGTCCTCTGGGACCACGGAGTCGTCCACATCAGACTCCTTGCCCCAGGAGGTTAATTTACCCATTCCAGGTCGGGAATTAAACAAGCCCTTCATAGCCGAGAAGGTGCCTTCCAAACTTGTTGAGAAGGACATTGGGAGACTGAGGAGTCGCTTCCAAATCCCTGGGAGAAGGATAATGTGAACGGAGATTAGATAATGTGACCACTGTGCCAATGTGAACGGAGATTAGGCTTCCTGAAAATGGGGAGTGGGCATGCACGTCTAATGGGGAAGACGTTGCCTTGTATGAAGAAAGTCTGGTTGCCGGCTTAAGATTGCCGTTTAGGCCTTTTGAGAGGGGGCTTCTCCACCGTTTCGGTCTGGCTCCCAGTCAACTGAATCCAAATGCTTGGTGGTTAGTAGTAGGCCTTCAAGTGCTTTGGAGGATGGCTCATGAAGGGGAGCATGACTTAACCATCGATGAGTTCCTTTTTCTTTACAAACTAACCTACATGCCGTCTACCCCGGGGATCTAGGGCTTCACCTGTCATAAAGGGTCTCCAAGGCTTATCCCTCGTGTTCCTAATTCAAACCGAAGTTGGAAGCCCAAATTCTTCTTTTTGTGTGGGGAAAATTGGGAATTTTCCCCTGGAGAGGCAATAGGCGAGGATCCTTGTGGCCTTCGTCGACCTTGGGGAATTCCTCCTGCTGATGGTGCATTTTCCTTTTTTACGCATATATATATGTTTTTATGGATGGCCTTCCAGGCATTTACCTTAGCTTTTCTTTTTTGCAGCTTTTCGTCGGCCTTCTTTATCCCAACGTTTAAAGGAAAACCTTTCCGTAGTTGTGGACTTTCAGAAGGAGAGGGCAGTGCGGTTGGCCGACCTTCTATCTCCGTTCACATTGGCACAGTGGTCCTTGGGTCCCGAGCCCAGTGAAGAGGTGAAGAAGGCGATAAAGTCTTATAACTTAAGTAAGTAATCTCTCTTCTCGATCCTGGGACTTAAATACCTTTTTCATTATCTCTTCTTGACGCCCTTCCTTGTTACAGGGATGACAACCAGGGCTGAACGCAAGCGCCTAATGGAGGCGGCCCAGAATCTTGACGACCTTCCTGACGCGAGCGCGCTTTTTCCCAAGAAGGCCAAATCGGGAAGAAGGTCGTTATGGAGAAGGGGGCCAGTTCTAAGAAGGGTGGCAACCATGATAAACCCCTTCCTGCGGCCAAAACGAAGATGCCCGAGAAAGTTCATGTGTATCACGAGATTCCCCCTTCTCCTGTTGCCGTATCAAAAGGGAAGGGGGTGGCTTCTGAGGATATTCAACCCACTATCTACAACAGCATGTCTAGGGCGATGGACAAAGTGAACAAGATGTATGAGAAGGTTGATCTGGAGGTGTATGATCACATTGAGAATATGGACCTTCTCCGCATATCGATTCAAGATTCGTTGAAGGTCGACTTCTCTCTCTTTCTTGAAGATTGTCCTTCACATATACATATATATATATATTTTTTTTTTAATGTTTTCCTTCTGTTCTTCAGGCTGCGGGCCAGATGTTCATTTTGGGGAACAGGCTTCGTTCCTCAGATCGTGACTTGGCGAAGCTCAAGGCGGAGCTTGAGGAGGCCAAAGTTCAGACCCTTGCTCATCAGGAGGCTGCGGAGGTTCTTAATGCTGAGAGGGGGACTTTGAAAAGCCAAGTGAAGAAGCTGGAAGCCGACCTGAAAAAGAAGGACGCCCGTCTAGCTGGCCTGGGGAAGGAACGTGATGATCTGTTGAAGAAGGCTGAAACTCTCCAAGAAGAGGTTGCAAATGTGAGGGAGACGGCCGTCACCGACTTCAAGGCTTCCGAGGATTTCAATGATGCCACGCGCCGCTACTATGTGGCGGGCTTTGAACACTTCAGGAAGAGGGCGGCCCAGGCCTTTGGGGAGGTTGTCAATTGGCAGATGGTAAAAATCTTTGATGATGAAGAGACCACCGCGATGGAGGAAGACAGTGGGGAAGAGGAGGAAGGGGATGATGTTCAATCCAGGGAGCGTATGGTTGCCCCAACTGATGTCCCGTCTACTCCTCCCAATGGTGATGAAGGTAACAATCTTGTTGCTGGTCCTGAAGGCGGCCAGACTATTCAAGTGGACGACTCGGTTATCCCCGTGGACGATCAGGCTGCTCTTCCTCCAACCGGTGGCGAGATGCCATAGTTTTAATCCTTGTAATCTTGACCTAGACATTTTGGTGTTTGTTGTTTTTCTTTCTTTTGTCAGCAATGTAGTCCTAACAAGGTCATGTTTACTCCTTCTGGAAGGGGTGTGACCCATACTTAAACAATCTCGTAGCTAGGGTCATGTTTACTCCTTATGGAAGGGGTGTGACCCATACTTAGACGATTTCGTAGCTAGGGTCATGTTTATCCCTTATGGAAGGGATGTGACCCGTACTTTTATGGACAATGTCTTGACTGGGATCATGGGATGTTTATATGCTAGTTTTCTTCTGCTATCCCTTCCATAATTGCTACTTTATTTCTTCCCATCTGTGTTAAGCAAAACGTGGATTTCTCGTCTTGTGGTGTTTACTGTGTGTGACGGCCTTATGGTGAATCCGTGGATTAGCCATAGTATGTGAAAGAGCTTTTGCGACGATTTTTTTTGTACACCCCCTAGGTGTCTAACTTTATAATTGATAGAGAAGAGACCTTCTTGACGGCCTTCTTTCTCTGAGTGCACCCTTTGGGTGTAACTTGATTGATGGAGAAGAAATCGTCTTGACGGCCGTCTTCTTTGAATGCACCCTTTGGGTGTAACTTGATAATTGATAGAGAAGAGACCTTCTTGACGGCCTTCTTCTTTGAGTGCACCCTTTGGGTGTCTAACTTGCGCACCTCATGGGTGTCTGACATGCACCTCGTGGGTGTCTAACATTTGCACCTTGTAGGTGTCTGACATGCACCCCGTAGGTGTCTAACATTTGCACCTTGTAGGTGTCTGACATGCACCCCGTAGGTGTCTAACATTTGCACCTTGTAGGTGTCTGACATGCACCTCGTAGGTGTCTAACATTTGCACCTTGCAGGTGTCTGACATGCACCCCGTAGGTGTCCGATATTTCGTAGAAGAGCGATCTTCTTGACGGTCTTCTACTGTGAATGTACCTCATGGGTGTCGAAATTTTTTTTTTTTGCAGGTTTTTTTTTAGCGCCTGTCAAGATTATAACTGATAATATTTTCGCGACATCAAGCATATTTAGACAATTGTTTATATGAAGACGGTCTTCTATTCATGGATAAAAGACATTGTTTGAGTATACAAACTTCTTAATCACAAAAAAGGTAACTGATATGCGTACCTCAAGGGTAGTATTTCTTGAGATGCTCAGCGTTCCATGGATGAGGCAACCTTTTTCCATGACGGTCTTCTAGATGATAGGTGCCCCTTCGGTAATATTGGATGATCTTGTAGGGACCTTCCCAATTGGGGCCTAGCTTTCCCTGTGACGGGTCCTTGGTTGCTTGGGTGACCTTCCTTAAGACCCAGTCACCGATTTCAAAACATCGAAACTTTACCTTGGTGTTATAATATCTGGCCATTTTTCCTTGGTAAAGTGCAATCCTTCGTGCTGCTCTTTCCCTTGTTTCATCTAAGAGATCAAGGTTCAAACGCAGCTGCCCTTCATTTTCTTCTTCTTTGTGGAAGGTCCGTCCTTAGGGTGGTTAACCCAATTTCGACGGGAATAACAGCCTTCTGTGCTGAAGGTGAGCTTGAAGGGAGTTTCATTGGTCGGGGTTCTGACGGTGGTTCGGTATGCCCATAGCACACTTGGAAGCTCTTCCACCCACATACTCTTTGCCCCCTCAAGCCGGGTCTTAATCTGTTTGAGTAAGGTCCGGTTTGTTACTTCGACTTGACCGTTTGCTTGTGGATGCCTGGGGGAGGAATAGTGATTTTTTATGTTCAGTTGACTACACAATTCCCTGAAGGGCCCATTATCAAATTATTTCCCATTGTCGGAGATCAGGACCCGTGGGATCCCAAATCGACGAAATGACGGCCTTCCAGACAAAACCTTTGATATTCTTCTCTGAAATGGTTGCTAAGGGTTCTGCCTCCACCCATTTAGTAAAGTAGTCGATCGCGACCACTAAGAATTTTGCTTGTTTTGTCCAAACCGGGAACGGACCCATAATATCCAGTCCCCATTGTGCGAAGGGCCAAGGTGAGGTTATGGGTGTGATTTCCTCCGGTGGTACTCTGGGGATGTTGGCAAAGCGTTGGTACTTGTCGCAAGCTTTCACATATTGAGTGGCATCATGTAGAAGGGACGGCCAGTAATAGCCTGCTCTTGTGAGCTTGTGTGCCAAAGATCTTGCCCCTGAGTGATTTCCACAAACCCCTTCATGGACTTCTCTGATGACGTAATCTGCTTCTTCTGGCGACAAACATCGAAGGTGGGGTCGTGAGAAACCCATCTTGTAGAGGATGCCCCCCAGCAACTGGAAGCGGGAAGCTCGTATTCGGAGTTTGTGCGCCTCTGTCCTATCAGCAGGAAGTGTCCCTCCTTTGAGATAGCGGATTATGGGTAACATCCACGTCGGGTCATCTGTGATGGAGTTTACCATTTCGGCTTCTGTGGAAGGTCTTCCTTGGATTTCGATGAAGCCATCTGCTTCTACCCCTGATGATGCCAATCTGGCTAGACGGTCGGCAACTTCATTTTCCTCTCTAGGAATTTGTAGCAATTCTACCTTCTTGAAGTGTGTCAGTAGGTTCTTGACGACTGTCAAATATTTCTTCATTCTACTCTCCTTAGCTTCATACTCACCTTTGACTTGCCCTATGATTAGCTGAGAATCACTTTTGACGATCAGGTTCTTGATCCCCATGCTCTCGGATAATTTTAGTCCAGCTAGAAGGGCTTCATACTCCGCCTCGTTGTTTGTGGCACGGAAGCGTAGTTGAAAGGCATATTCGAATTTATCCTTCTCAGGGGAGACAAGGACTACACCAGCTCCCACTCATCTCCATTAGTAGATGATCCGTCTATATTCACCGTCCAGGCCTTGCCTTCTTCTGAGTTCCCCTTCATCATTCCATGGGTGAGTGAATTCCGCAATGAAATCAGCCAAAACTTGGGCCTTTATCGCAGTACGTGGGCGGTAGTCAATATGAAATTCACTCATCTCTATGGACCACTGTACAAGTCTTCCAGCCGCATCAAGGCTTATTCATGGCCTTCCTGAGGGGGTAGTCAGTCAGAACTATTATAGGATGGGACTGGAAGTATAGTCTGAGTTTTCTTGATGCAATTAGCAAGGCGAAAGCTAATTTCTCCATGTTAGAATATCTTTCTTCGGCTCCCCTCAAGGCCCTACTGGTGTAGTAGACAGGCCTTTGAATGCGCTCCTTCCTCGCGGATTAGCGCGGAACTGACTGCAGAAGCAGATACAGCCAAATACAAGTATAAGTCCTTCACCCGTCTGGGAGGGGCTGAGTAACGGTGGTGGAGGACAAGTAGACCTTCAATTCTTCAAACGCCTTCTGGCATTCTTCTGTCCACTGGAAGGCCTTCCTGAGGGTTCTAAAGAAGGGGAGGCATTTGTCCGTAGATCTCGAAACGAATCTATTTAGAGCGGCTGCTTTCCCTGTCAAGCTTTGAACCTCCTTGATGGTCTTCGGAGGACTCATTTCTAGGATGGCCTTAATCTTGTCTGGGTTGGCTTCTATCCCGCGCTGTGACACCATGAAACCGAGAAACTTGTCCGGAGGAAACTCCGAAGACACACTTTGCGGGGTTCAGCTTCATGTTGTACCTTCTTAATGCTTGGAAGGTTTCTTTTAAATCCGCGAGATGGTCCTTCATCCTTCTTGCTCTTTACCAGCATATCATCCACATATACTTCCACGTTTCTTCCTATTTGGCCATGGAACATCTTGTTTACCAATCTCTGGTAGGTGGCCCCAGCGTTTTTGAGGCCAAAGGGCATCACTTTGTAGCAGAAAAGGCCCCTACTTGTGATGAAGGCCGTCTTTTCTTGGTCCTCTTCCGTCATTTGGATCTGATTATAGCCAGAGAAGGCATCCATGAAGCTGAGTAATTTGTGTCCAGGCTGTGGAGTCCACCAGTTGGTCTATTCGTGGAAGGGGATAGCTGTCCTTGGGGCATGCCTTGTTCAAATCCGTGAAGTCGACACACATTCGCCATTTTCCCGTGGATTTTTTAACCATTACAACATTGGCGAGCCATTCCGGGTAGTAAACCTCCCTTATGAAGCCTGCCTTCAATAACTTGTCGACCTCTTCCATCACAGCTGCGTTTCTTTCCGGGGCGAAGACCCGTCTCTTCTGCTTGACGGGGGATATGGAAGGGTTGACATTCAACTTGTGCGCTATTACTTCGGTGCTGATGCCCGGCATGTCATCATGGCTCCATGCAAAGACATCGGCATTCTTCCTCAAGAAACTTACTACCAAGTCTCGTATCTCTTTTGTCATAGAAGTTCCTATCCTTGTCGTCTTCTCTTCATTGCCTTCTATCAACGCGATCTCTTCTAATTCTTCGGTTGGTTCAGCAATATTTTGCCGCTCTTCCACAATCAGTGTCTGGTGGACCTGCTCTGCGTCCACTGTGGTTAAGTAGCATTCTCTGGCCATTACCTGATCCCCCTTCATTTCCCCTATTTCATTTTCCGTTGGAAAACGAACTAGGAGGTGGTAGGTTGAGGTGACAGCTCGAAAGCGATTCAGAGTAGGGCGTCCAATTATCGCGTTATAGGCGGAAGGGCAGTCTACTACCAAGAAATTGACCTCCTTGGTGGCTTGCTTCGGGTATGTGCCCGCTATGATTTGAAGGGTGATTATACCAAGTGGGGTAGACACTGGTTCCTTGCAAAACCGACTAATGGGGTTTCGATGGGTCGTAGCTGATCCTTACCAATTTTCATTTGCTGGAAGGCCGTCAAGTATATGATGTCCGCCGAGCTGCCATTGTCAATCAGAACACGTCTTGTGGAATAGCCAGCAATCTCCAATGTGACGACCAACGCGTCGTCATGAGGGTGGAAGACTTTGCGGGCATCTTCCTCTGTGAAAGTAATAGGAAGGTCTTCCAGTCTTTGCTTCTTGTCCGTCTTCTGTGTTACCAACACGTTATGTATTTGACGAGCATAAGCTTTTCGTGAGGAACGTGAGGTTCCTCCTGCTGCCATTCCTCCAGTTATCACATGAATTTCTCCCAGTGGGGGGGGGGTCTCGGAAGGGCTTCCACTGGA
>OU015765.1:31745542-31829129 GCA_907173295.1 Fagus sylvatica | reverse complement strand
AACAAAAAGGGTGGTGCTGATTCCTTCATTCTATTTCTATGACAGAACTACATGTGCCATCAGTCTTCCATGGGCTGCTTTAATTTTATTGGGGCATGTATGCCAAACAAACCTGATCCTTAGTTATCAAAGTGGTACGGTTGTGTTTTTGCAATCATCTTTTATACTTTCCCGATGATTAAAACTTGAAATCACAACAGTGTTTTTTCATAATCTCATAAAATTCTACTGATATTAAATATAAAATGTTTATGAAAAATCATATGTAATGTATGGAATCAGACCATACTAATCAAATGTAATGGATGTAAATTTTTGTTTTGCATACTCTACAAGGTTTATTAGGTTTACCATTTTATATTGTAATGTTGATGGCTTTGTTATTTCCCCAGTGGATATGATGCAGCCTGATACAACAATTATTCTCCGCAATGCAAAGATTGACATGTTTAAGGGATCTATGAGGCTAGCGGTAGACAAATGGGGTCGTGTTGAGGTCACAGAGCCTGCAGAATTTGTTGTCAAGGAGGACAACAATCTATCTCTAGTGGAATATGAACTGGTGAATGTTGTGGAGGAGTGACCTGGGATCTTTTGGCATCTGATATTTTGAGATAAGAGTAGCTTCAGATTTTTTAAGCTTATGATTGGTTCTAATTCCTGGTAAATGTGGTTTCTATCTTATCTATTGGAATCTGTAGTTTGGTATTGGTTTACAGATGCCTTTAAAACTGGAACTAGTGTTCTTTCCCTTTAATATGACTACCATGACTAGTAGGGCTTTTGTTAGGTATTGGCAGGGACAGCTTAGCCGCCTGCTTATTATGAAAATATGAACTAGTGTTTGATGATTAAAGATCATTGGGTCAAAGTTTTTCTCATTTCTTTTTGCTTCAACCATTTTGATACGTATGTATTGGCTCTCTTTTTATGAAGCACAGGGACATTTACCAAGGATGGTAAAATCTAAAATCATGAGCAAAATAATATTAAAGTGGACTATGTTCATATGAATTTCATTCACTATAAACAAGGACATAAACCAAGGATGGTAAAATCTAAAAACATGAGAAATATAAAGTAAATTCTGTTTAGGAATTTCATTAGCTCCCCAACCCCTTCCCCCTTTCTCTTGGATCTGTACAGGATGTCTAAACTAGGTGGTGGGTATGGATAAGATAGATGTCAATGCGTTGTTTTTTATTGTTGTTTCAGGAATAGAAATCCTATTGAAGGTATTATCACGAGCCAGCTACACTTAAAATTATTTAACATGGAAGGGGTTTAGCTAAATACAAGTAAAATGTACATTTTCTTTTTCATTTCTGTCTTGGAGTAGAAGGTTGTGAATAAAATGCAAAACTAATGAAGGGTGGTTCGAATTCGTCTTTTTGTTCCTTGGACAATACATACATATATATATAAATTTAAATAGGTGGATTGGATAGCCAGAGTGGCCATTTCTTTGGCAATGCCCTTTTGTGGCCTTAATCATATGTGAGATGTTTTACAAGCCGTGAGATGCGGAAGAGACTTATTTTTTTATTTTTTTGATAATCATGAAATTCATTAAAAGAGCAACAAAATTACACGGGCACAGCGCCCAGATCAAAATTACAAGCATCTACAAAAGCTTGGGGGCCATTACAAAAATTAAAAGGACCCCAAAATCTGTGAAAAAGAGACCATCTCGCAAGTGCAGCGGAAGAGACTAATTGGACTGATGGAATTGGGAACTTATATATTAGACATATTTAAGAGGCCAAGAGAGATGTTACTTTGATTTTGTTCTCCCTTTCTAATATATGCTGCAATAGAAAGAGTGTTAAAGCATCGATAAATCTTTCCAAGTGACTAGGTGGAAAATATGGTGTTGCAAAAACTCTCTCTCACTCTCTCTGCTTTACATTCACTACAAACAAAATCTCAGTGATTTAAAAGAATTTGCACAAAACCTTAACAAAACATTTGTTCCTTCTGTCGCTCAAAACATATTTTTGGATTTTAGATTGTCAGGCAGTCTTCAACAAATTTGGATGAATATAAATCTCTCTTTCATTCAAACTTTCTTTAAAAAACATATTTCTGTTCGGTTTTCATTTTCAAGTGATTTCTGTTGGATAGTTAAATCCCAGAATTTTTTTGTCCATGACGAGTTTTGTAAAATGCACAAGAAATTTCAAGATTAGATTTCGTATTTAAGTTCAAGAAGCTTAACTTTATTTCATGCAAATAGTTTTTGTTTTTGTTTTTGGTTTTATCTAATTATTGTTAATTTAGTGTGTATAACTTCAAGAGACTTAAGAGTATTAATAGCAATGATAATCATGATATGGTGCATGCCAATGATATCAGCTGTCTAATTTTGCATAGTGGAGAATAGTAAAGGTGAAGATGATTCAGACACCTGGAGTGTCAAAGATACGAATGATGCTTTTATCCACCCCAGAAGGTCCAAAAGTTCATGCCACCGTAAGGTTGAGGCCATTGAGCCTCAAGGAACTAGTAATGTCTCATCTGATTGCTTGGGATTGCATAAATCAGTATACAATTTTACTTAATAACCCAAATCATGAGTGCTCTGAAACCACATACACCTTTGGTATGTCATATGAAAACAGACTTATTCTTCTTTTGCTTTTCTCTAAAATATATTCTTGTTAAAGCATCGATAAATCTTTCCAAGTGACTAGGTAGAAAATATGGTGTTGCAAACTGAGCACAGTTAAATAAAAGAAGGGATAAATGAACCAACTTCATGGGCTGCTTGACGTTAATACACTGTGTGTTGGCCAAGCCAATCCGTTCACTGCTAAATATATTCTACTCTAGGATATATGAACGAAAGCTAATCTCAATCTAGACGATGCAATCAAAAAGTATTTAAAAAAAAAAAAAAAAAACCAAAAACAGTCAATCCATCCCAAGATAATTGTTATCTCAAAGTTTCTTCTCATAGTAAAAGTCTCACATATCCAAGTGAAACAGTAAAATCCCAAATTCCAAACATGATTGCCAGGAAACAAATTATAAAGTAATTGTACAGAAACTTAAATGTGAAAAACAAAGGCAAATTCGCAAATTCATAACTTGAAGCTTAATTTGCTAATGAAAATATATGGCAACTAAACCATAAATTTTGAGAGTTTAGAATTATTCAAAGAAATTTAAAAATAAATAATTTAGGAAAAATTAGGAGGAGATCAACCTTTGGTTACTAGGGAGACCCCGTTGTGGTAGAGTTCCTATTGCTGATGGATCTTTAGGGGTAGTTTTGTAAATTCGTCCTTGATTACATTATTTATCAAAATTTCTTTTATCTAATTTTTGCGATATTTCTTTGCATGTACAACACTACTTTTTTTTTTTAATAAAAAAATAATAATAATACGTAACGTATTTTATTCCTATGAGGACCCAATTAGCACGTAAAATCTAAGATTTTGAAGCTGGGACCGTTATATTACGTGGTGCATGATGATTGGGTTAGAGAAGGTTTAGATGGACCTAGAATAGAATCATAAGTCTAGTAGAATAAGTATTTTATTTTTACAAGGACGCTGGCTACTATAAATAAGAGACTCTTTTCTTTAATTCTTCATGCTTTAATTTTTGCTTGCTATTGCATCTTTAATTATCGTTCTTCTTTTTGTTCTTGTTGATCTATCTGTTATTCTCTTATAATTTCTCGTGGTTAATTAATTTGCTATGGCTGTTGGAGGGTTTGACAATCCCAACAATGGTGATCCTAATAAGGATTATCCTGGAGCCATCACTTTCTATGTGTTGGTAACTTGCATCATCGCTGCCATGGGTGGCTTGATTTTTGGATACGATATTGGGATATCAGGTAATTGATTAGTATTCATATATAGTTATATACTAGTATATCTTTTTAATTAAATTCTTCTTTTACGTATTATGTTCCATGCATATATGCATGCATGTTGAGTTTAATTGGATTCTAATAACTAATTATTTTTGTATGTATGTATACTATAGGTGGTGTTACATCAATGGCTCCTTTCTTGCAAAAGTTTTTCCCATCGGTTTATTGGAAGGAGGCCTTGGATGAATCAACCAATCAGTATTGTAAATTTGACAGTGTGAAATTGACCATGTTTACATCTTCTTTATACTTGTAACACAAAAGGGACATCGGAAAAAGGATGGGGAGAGCAGAGATTGCACTCCCTTTATTGCAAGAAAAGGACAACAGCTGTTATCTTGACCAAGACTCTTGTAGGGCAATATTTTATCAATGACTATAGTAGCTAGTCATTGAACAGTGATGGAAATTGAATAAAGACGATGAATGGGCGTTGTCAAAAGAGTTAATTTTTGCTTTGTCATTCCCACTTATTAAACTTGTTGGAAATTAAACTGAAAACGCCTTTGCATGAAGGATTGCACCATGGAAGTGCAAGCAAAAGGAAAATTGACATCGGAAAAAGGATGGGAAGAGCAGAGATTGCACTCCCTTTATTGCAAGAAAAGGACAACAGCTGTTATCTTGACCAAGACTCTTGAAAGACAATATTTTATCAATGACTATAGTAGCTAGTCTTTGAACAGTGATGGAAATTGAATAAAGACGATGAATGGGGTTGTCAAAAGAGTTAGAAAATTGTTAAGCTCATTGCTCTGTCATTCCCACTTATTAAACTTGTTGAAAATTAAACTAAAGACGCGTTTGCGTGAAGGATTGCAAATGTTCTAGAACAGGAATATTCAAATGCCATGGAACCCTTTCTGGGAATATTTTCTCGCGTTGACTTTCTTTCCTATTTCTTCATTTACCTTTGAAGTTCCTCACTCAATATCCCTTGCAATTCCTCTCTCCCAAAACACTGCTTCTTCTCATCTTCTCAACCTTCTGCTCATAGATCACCATGGCTTTGCTAACTAACGTACGACCCTCCTCTTCTTATTCTACTCGTCGATGGAGACATGATGTCTTCTTGAGTTTTAGAGGTGAAGATACCCGCTTTGGTTTTACGAGCCATTTATATCAGGCTTTGTGTGATAAGGGTTTTAACACCTTCCATGATGATAACCTTCATAGAGGAGAAGAAATCTCAAAAGAAATTGTCGAAACCATTGAATCATCAATGATTTCGATTGTCGTATTCTCTGAAAACTATGCCTCTTCTACTTGGTGCTTAGATGAGCTTGTCAAAATTGTTGAATGTAGAAAAAATAATGGCCAGTTGGTTTTACCAGTTTTTTACAAAGTGGATCCATCAGAAGTACGTAAACAAGATAAAGATAAGGGATTTGGGGCAGCCTTAGCTAAACATGAAGAAAATTTCAAGAATAACATGGACAAAGTGCAGAGCTGGAGGACAACTCTAAATGAAGTTGGTTGTTTGTCTGGATGGCATTACGACAATGTGTACGTATCTCATGATTATCCCATGCTTTTTTTTTTTAATGGTTTGTCATAATTCATAACCACCACATGCCAAATTATGGAAGTATTTTATTTTTGATAACATCTTCTACTATCAATGTAGTTAGGCTACAAATTAAGGGTAATAGTTGAACTTCGAAATAGAAAATATGAAAGAGTTTCTGCCAAGTATTTTATAGAAAATTGTTCCAAAATTCATTTATCATTTTGGTAAAGTATGGCAAGTGGGCTTCCACTAAGTTTGTTTTCTCACCAAAACAAAGTTTCCACGCAACAACTTGCTAAAAGCCTATGATTTTATGGGAGGGAAAAAATGTACGAAGATTAATTATAGTTCTCAAATCCTAGAACTATATGTCTTGTTCTCAAATCCTAGAACTATGTGTCTTTAATCAGTATTATGTGATCAAGTGTAAGTTGTAATGCACAAAACTAGACATCTTGAATTTAGTTTTTTCATATTTATATTTTCAACTAGTTCAATTACTCATTAAATGTTTTTTATTCTTTGTGTTTTGCAGTGGCCTTGAATCTAAATTTATCCAAGGAATTATTGAAAAGATATTGGAGGTGTTTAATTTTTCAAGTAAGAAAAACTGACTAATATGGAGATGTCCTTTTATATGAAGTGGCCTATAATCTCTGTTTGAACCTTGCCAACTTGAAAACAAAGATTTAATGTTTCAGATTCTTGGTCAACCCAGTGGGAGTTGGCCTTTAATTCTCCGATGCTTTTGTTAGATATGAACTAGAACAAAAATATACTCAATCCAGAAAGAAAAGCTTGTAAGGAGAGTGTTGCGTACCTCTTGAATGGGGTTTGTTCATCTATTTATATTTTCCTAAAGCCAGATGTTAATCAGATATTTATCCACCTCTCTCCTTTCTTGAATCTTCTTGATGCCAACATTTATGGGTTTTTGGATCCCAGCACACAATAACCTGCCTTACCTTTAATCCAGCAAATGCATTTAAGGCTCTGCCATGGGAGATATTTCTTGCATTAAATGCTTCATTCTAGAACGATCTTTATTTATTTTAGCATTTGGCTGAATAGAATCCTTGCTGGCCGATCTGAACAAATACCATGTTCGGCCTAGCCCGAACATGATAAGTTAACTCGGTCTTGACAGAACTACGAACAATCTGGTTTGGTAGCCTTTTTTTTGGCACGAATACCTAATTGGTTGCTTTCGGATTATATCTCCTCCAATTACCCCCTTGTCTTGACTTTTCGTTACCCTTATAGAAGAGTCAAGACAAAATGCGCGCTCCTAAAAAGCAATCATGTTGATTTTAAATTAAAGGTTTTCATTTCCAAGACAATGAGATGAAAAGCCTCGATGGGATTGGGGGGAAACTTATCTCCTTTTCACAAACTTATTTAAACCCTCTTCAAAAACCTGGTGGAACTTCATCTCTCTCCTTAACCTCTCCATTTTCCTTTGACTCCCAGCACACGCTCAAACCCCAGAGCTTGAAAAACCAGAGATCAAGGTTTCTTTTCTTCTGTAAGTCTCTCCATCCCTTTGTTTTAGTTTCATTTTGTACCTCTGCTTTCTTCGTTTCTCATCTTTTATCCTTTTTTAGAAATGGCCAGAGGGAAATCAGGGGCTAGGGCAAACAAATTAGCTAAATTGGTCAATTCCGATAAGAAAATGAGAGAGTTTAGGGATATGTACTATGTCTCGAACGACGTAAGGCTGAGATATTACCCGAGTGACGACCTTCCCCTCCTAAACCAGGGTGAAATTATCATCCCGGTCATGAGTGTCGTAGAGGGTGGGGTTAGGTTTCCTCTCCATCATCTTCTAATAGATTTCCTAAAAACCGTTAATGCTTCACCGGATCAACTGTCCATAAACGTTTTTAGAATAGTTATGGGCGTGGTCGCCTTTAATCGTCTTTTAGGGGTCCATCTGACCCCAAAAGAAATTTTGTATATTTATTCATACTCCTGCTCGGGTTCGGAGTTGGGAACTTTTTGCCACCTTAGAGCTCGAGACGTTAACGTAAAACTGGTTAATAGGTTGCCCAGTTCTAACAAAGGATATGACCACGACTTCCTTATCGTTTCTGGTGAGTGGTTTTCCGACGGATCGGCCTGCCGGAACAAATTTGGATACCCACGTTAGATCCCGTAGTGTTTTACATGTCATTTTTTAATTTTGGGTATTCGTTCGAACACATTTCTTTGTGATAATGGGGAAATATGACTATCTAGGAATAAATTTGTATGACCGAACTAACCCATAAGTTGTTCTTATGTATTTTTGTTGATGTTTTCTCTCAGATCCTTCTTGGCTGGAAGTTCTCAAGCGTGAGGTCAACCTTGAAGACCTAACAAAAGTTCTTTCTGCCAACATCCTAGTAGATAGATTGGGGCAACTGAGGTCGGCCCCCCTGCTGCTCGGCTACACACCTCAACTTGGCAACTTCCTTGAGGGTCCGACGGTTCCCCGTTCACAAGAGATGTTAGTTGAGCCCATGGTCTTATTTGTGGCCCAACCTGCCTCTACTAGTCTTTCCATCGAACATCCTGACCTCATCCCGATAGGAGAGCTATCCGAGATGGCCCCTTCAATCAATGCCTATGAGCTGATGGGGAAGAAGTCAAAAGGAGCCTCTGGCTCAAAAAATAAAGGAAAGGCCAAGGAGGATACTCAGGCCAAGAAATCAAGGAGGCCTGTCTTTGAAGTCATTGCTCCCGAGCAAACTGCTCCTAATGTGGACTTGGGCTCCGCCGTGCTGGACATTCAGCCCACGCTTCCTCAGATCGTCGAGATTGACGAGCCCGAGGTAGAAGCCGATCCGGCCCCCAAGGCGAAGAGAGCTCGGACGATGGGCGAGCCGTCTCAGCGTCTCGAATCTTCGTCTTTGAACGATATCTGGGATCCTGAGATGATGGTGGGACAAGATCCAATTTCCGTCCACCATACTATGCTTGACTCCTCAGACGTTGAGCTCTCCGCTAAGGTGGCTCATGCTTTGTCCGGGGTGGCCTGCCTACCTGGGGATATCCGGGCGTGGGAGACGATGTTCTCGGGCCAGATATTCCGCCACATCTCCCGAGGACTCATGATGGTAAGTTCTCTTTCAAGTTTAAATTTTATCAATAACTTAAGTTTTTTTTAACTATGACAGTCACTAACCCATTTGCATCTTGTTTTAGGCTGCTCAGGGTGTCCACACTATGGAGTCTAGAGTGTTTTGCCTCAACGAACGTTTGAGGGACAAAGAGGCTGAACACAACAAGGCGGTGGCAGAAGTGATGGAAAATGCCACCGCCAATTACAAAGCGCTAGAGCAGGAACACTTCAAAACTCTTAATAATATGAAGGAGGCCGAGGAGAGGGCCAGGACCGAGGCTGAGCAGAAGGCCAAAATAGAAGTCGAAGTCATCCAACTTCAGGAAAAGGTCAAGACCTTTGAGGCTGAATGTATTCGGTCAATTGGCCAGGCTCGAGAGGACGGGAAACAAGAGGTAATGGGTGAAGTGAGAGCCCAACTCCAAGAGGTCTTTAATGGTGGGTTCAGGGATGGGTGGAAGTCGGCTTTGAGAAAAGCCGATGTTCCTAGCTCCTCGGACTTGTACATGCGGAGCAACACACCTCTTCCTTACCCTCAAGCCGACCTGAAGGATTCGGATGATGAAGATGAAGAGGATGACGAAGCCGAAGAAGCTGAGGCTGAGCAAGAAGACTGAGCAACTGATCCAGCTCCTCTGGCAACCGGCAACCCTCCTACTCCTTTTGCTAGGAGTTAGTTTTTTGTTGTTTTTTTTTGTGCTCTTGTAATGGCCGAGTGCCTTGAACCCTTTGCATTTGTAATATAATTTTAACACATTTGACTTTCTATAAATCTATTAGTTTGTGGCATTATTTTCGTGTTCTTAAGTTCATTCCCTTATATTACTCTAATTAATCTTTTAAGTTTTTTTTAAGACGAGACCAACCAAGACTTGTCTAATTTATTTCCATAAGAAAAGTTATTCGGATTATGCATTTACTTATTAGAAGGTAGCAAGGTTTGTTCGGACGAAGTTTCTCACTCACCCCCAGAGGTGGTATTTTGTTCGGACAAATTTCCTTAGACAAATTTTCTTACTCACCCCCCCAGAGGTAGTAAATTGTACGGACAAAATTTCCTTTACTCACCATCCTAGAGGTAGTAATTTTGTTCGAATAGAATTTCTTTTACTCACCTCCCTAGAGGCAGTTTTTGTTCTGACAAAATTTCCCTTTACCTACTCCCTAGAGGTAGTTTTTGTTTGGACACAATTTCCCTTTACTCACCCCCCTAGATGTAGTTTTTGTTCGGACACAATTTCCTTTACTCACCCCCCTAGAGATAGTTTTTGTTCGGACAAAATTCTGGAACAAAGAAAGGCATAATTCGACTGCAAGAGAAGCTTCTTTTTGAGATCTTATGGGACAAACATTTGAAGGTGGACAGTGTATCCAAAGGAATCAATGTGATAAAGGAAAGGCTTCACAATAAAAGGTTTCTTTTGATTCTTGATGATGTGGATCAATCAAAACAAATAAAAATTTTTCTTGGAAAATGTGATTGGTTTGCTTCAGGAAGTAGAGTCATTATAACAACAAGAGACGAACACTTGCTAGCTACTCTTGGAAATTTGTGTACAACTTACGAGGTCAAGGAATTAGAGTATTAGACAAACATGAAGCTCTTCAACTCTTTCAAAAGCATGCCTTCCTTGGCAACAAACCTGATAAAGATTATTCTGAACTTGCTAACCAAGTTATACATTATGCCAAAGACCTTCCACTAGCTCTAAAAATAATAGGTTCTGATTTGTGTGGAAGGACTAAACCTGAATGGAAACGTGCAATAGATAAATATGAAAATATTCCCAATAAAGACATTCAAGAGATACTTAAAGTAAGTTTTGATGGATTGGAAGAAATTGAACTGGATATATTTCTCGATATTGCATGTTTCTTCAAGGGATGTTTCCAAGAATAATGTTGTAGATATATTAAATGCTTGTGATTTATATCCAGATTTTGGTATTCCAAGACTTGTTGAAAAATGTCTCATAATTGTTGATGATCGAAATGGAAAATTGTCGATGCATGACTTGATACAACAAATGGGTAGGGAAGTTATGCGACAAGAATCACCACAAATCCTTGGAAAACGTAGCAGGTTATGGTCTTATGAGGATGCTTATAAAGTACTAATTGGAAATACGGTATATGTTCATTTTTTCAAATTTTTTTCTTTTTTTACCAAGTAGAAATAATGGATTTTTCTTTTTAACATTGTATAAAATATAAGTTTAATAGGATCATTTTTTCTTAAAATTTCAAAATCATTATACTTTTGGCAAATTTTATTGTGTATTACAGTTCACTTAATATTTTATCTAATCAGGGATCAAACAAAATTCGAGACATAATGTTGCATTCACCTCAACCATTAACGGTGCAACTACACGCTGAAGCTTTCAAAAGGATGGAAAGTCTCAAACTGCTTATAGTTCATAATATACATATTTATGAACCACTTAAATATCTTCCTAATGGGTTAAGGTTTCTTAAGTGGCCCAAACATCATTTTCCCTTGCCATCCAAATATTGTCCTAAAAAACTTGTTATTATGGAGATGCCATGTAGTCGCATTAGATTGGAAAAGCAACTGAAGCAAGGTATGATTATTAATATTTTTGAATTAAGATTTTCGTTAAATTTTTATTTTAAAGTTTTTTTGAAATTAAATTTGAATTTTTTTCTACAGGGGTTCCAGTTCGAAAATTTGAAATGTGCCAATTTCAGTGATTGTGAATTTATTACGAAATTTCATGCTTCATGCACCCCAAACTTAGGAGAAATTATTCAGTCCACCAGGTGAACCACATCACTTGTCCACCATTCAAATAAAAAAATTACACGTATTTAAAATAAATGACTCAGTCTACAGTAATAAAATAAGCAAAAATTAAAAGACAAAAAAGCCCCCATATGAACTGGTTTCAACCCCAAACCACAATCATCTACACAATGGACGATGGTGGAGCGGCGGCAAATTTCGATCTATTTGTGCAACGATATTGTGGCTTGATGTTCAAGAGATTTTGATATCAACTACACGGACGATCGGTGGAGTTGCGGCAGCTTTCGACCACACACAAAAATTCTAGGTTCATCTTGTTTTCCAATTCCTCTAACCAGCACAAGCTTGTCATCAACCGGCCACATGTAAAAAATCATGATGGTTTTCTGTAGAACCCAATCCTATGGTCGAGTAAATAAGGAAATATAAAACCGCGTACAGATCACACAATCATCTCTTCCACTCCACCTTGTCAAAGTTTCAGTCACAAATGATACCCAAGTCTTGATTCAGAACAATAAGGGCCTGTTTGGTACGTGTTTTCGTTTTTTGTTTTGGTTTCGTGATTTTTTACTTTATTGAAGTTGGAACTTTAATCCTAATTTGAATTCAAGATTGTAAAAAAAAATCTGTTTGGTACATAGTTTTGGTTTCACAACTGAAATCACCATTTAAAAAAAAAATTATGTTTGGTACATTGTTTTGGTTTTTTAATTTAGATTTTATTATTATTTTTCCTTTTTTCCCTCCATCACCCACGTAGTACACCCTTTATTTATTTTTTCTTTTTTCTTTCTTTTTTTTTTCCCCCACCACCCACGTACTCCCCCTCACCCCCCCTTTCTTTTCTCTCTTATCTGCTCTCTTTTTTTTCTTCTTTTTTCTTTCCTTTTCTCTCAGACCCGCTCCGTTCTCTGCTCTGCTCTACCGGTCCTCTTTTTACTGGGTTTCCTTTCGAGCAGACTAAGAAGAAGAAGAAGGTAGCAGCTACGACTTCTTCCTTCTGGGCTTACTTGCCAAGTCCAATAGCAACGGATTCGGAACCAGCAAACCATATTTCACCGGGTGTTCCCTCTCCGTTCTAGCTTTCTAAATAAGTCAGATCGGTGCGGGAAAAACTCCTAAATCAGTAAATCCGAAAGTTCCTGCCTTCCCCAGAGTTCTTCCTTATTTTTTTTCTTCTTTTTTCTTTCCTTTTCTCTCAGACCTGCTCCTCTCTCTGCTCTCCCGCTCCTCTCTTTTTTTGGGTTTTGAATTTGAAGATCTGGGTTTGGGTTTTGAATTTGAAGATCTGGGTTTGGGTTTGAAGGATGTGGGTTTCAACGGGCAGTGGATTTGGGCGAGATTAAAATGAAGAGAGATAATCTGGGGAGGAGGCCGTACCTGTAATGGCCGAGAGGAGAGAGAGAGAGGCAGAGAAGCAGTGGAGGAGAGAGAGAGAAAACGGGAGAAATGAACTTGGTGGGGCCAGCAACGGTAAAAAATGGGACTCACAAAAAAATTGAGTTAGGATTTGAATCCGGTTTGGATTCAAAAACAGCTGAAGGGGTAAACTCAAATTTGCTATGGGACCCACATAAAATTCAAGTTGGGATTTGAATCCTCATTTAAATCCTTGGTACCAAACATGATTTTTTATCGTGGGACCCGCAATTTTCTGGATTTGAATCCAGAATCACGGATTCAGTTCCGTGTACCAAACACCATCTAAATATGGGGTATCCTTAGATATTACAATTGCTATAGCATAAATGTGTGATGACATATCCACTGAGATTGCAAGACGAACTGTAATCAAAATCTCTTGAACATCAAGCCTCAGTATCGTTGCACAAAGAGGTCGAAATCTGCCGCCGCTCCACCATTCGTCTGTCGTGTAGTTGATTGTGGTTTGGGGTTGAAACCAGATCAAATGGGGGCTTTTTTGTCTTTTAATTTTTGCTCGTAGTCTGACTGTAGACCGAGTCATTCATTTAAAACACGTGTAATTTTTTTATTTGAACGGTGGACAAGTGACGTGGTTCACCTGGTGGACTGAATAATTTCTCCAAACTTAGAGACATTGAACCTTTCTTGGTGTAAGAATTTAGTCGAGATTGATGCGTCCGTTGGACTTCTTAAAACGTGCTATCTGTCTTATTGCTCAAAACTTCAATTTCTTCCAAGCCAACTCAGGTTGAAATCTCTTAATTCTTTTGATCTTATGGGCTGTGCAAGTCTTGAGAAGTTCCCTGACATTCATCCGGAAATGGAATGTTTAGAGTTAAGTCTTAGTGGTATCAAATTGAAGCTGGCATGCAATTCTTTGGATGGGTTTTGGATAATGAGAATACTAAATCTCAGTGATTGTGAAAATATAGTTGAATTAGATTTTTTGATGAAGCCTGACTGCTTCCCCGAATTAGAATGACTAGAACTATCTGGAACCAAAATTATTACCATCCTCGAAAGCCTTAGTAGATTTCCAAGATTATTGGCACTTTCAGTTGCAAATTGCAAGCAACTTCGTGAAATTCAAGGACTTCCACAATTGATAAGATGTGTACGTGCAAGAAATTGCATGTTGTTGGATACTCGATCATTATTGAATCAGGTCTGTTTCTCTTTCTTTCTTTTTTTAAGTTAAAAAGAAACAATTTTTGTTACTTTCCCTAAATAATTTTCGAGATTTGGTAAACTGAAATCTTTTGAATTTTGTGATTGCATATAGTTTGTAGAACATACGGGGATTTTACCAAATGGAGAATGTCAAGGAGCAAGAAGCGACATCGAAGTGTTGATGATGAGGGTTGTGAATCTGAAGATGAAGATTGGGATTTTTTTCATGAGTTTGAACTAGTTACAAACCCATGGAAATCAGAAACTTATTGATAAAATACATGAGAAAGCACTAGATCCTAGCTTTCATGATAAGGATGGCAAGTACACCTGGCCTTCTGTTATTGGTAGTCTAACAGCCAGCACATAGAGTGGATTACGTTAGGATCAGTTTCTAGTAGATTGTATTTAGTTACAACTGTATTTTATACAGCAGAGCAGCACAGTGTACACTATAAATAATGAGCTAAAGCTCTACGATTAATCAAGTACAACTTTACAAAAATATCTCACTTCTTCTATCCTTACTCCAGAAACTTCTCTCCCTCTTTTATCACTTTTTACATGGTATCAGAGCTTGTTGTAATCAACAATGGCTTCCATTCCAAATAATACTCAGATCTCAAATCCTATCATACTTCTCTCAAATATTTCCAATCTTGTTTCGGTGAAACTTGATAACACAAACTATATTTTGTGGAAATATCAAGTCACTTCTATTCTTGAGGCTTATTCCTTGCTTGAATTCATTGATGGCTCTCAGCCATGTCCAGAAAAGTTTCTAAGAGATGAAGAAGTTGGATCTTTCAGCTTGACTATAAATTCTGAATACACAAAGTGGATGAGTCGCGATAAAACTCTTCTCACGATGCTCAACGCAACACTTTCGCCATCTACTCTATCAATGGTAGTTGGACAGAAATCAGCCCGTGGAGTCTAGGGACACTCTTGAGAAAAGATTCACCTCTGTGAATCGCTCAAACATCTTGAATCTCAAGATGGATCTTCATGGCCTAATGAAGAATAATGATCCAGTTGATGTGTTCCTGCAACGCGTCAAGGAAAGCAGAGACAAACTAGAAGCTGTGGATGTTCATATCAGCGATGAAGAAATTCTACACGTGGTGTTGAAAGGCTTGCCAACAGAGTTTCATTCCATCAGATCTGCAATCCGAACCAGAAATGATCCAATTTCCTTCAATGAACTTCGTGTTCTACTTTCAGCAGAGGAGAGTTCTTTGAAGACAAATGTTGATGCACCAAAAGATCCACCGTTAATGGCAATGCTTAGCACTGGTAATCGGTTTCCTCCAAATCACAATCCTCCTCAGTTCAATAACTCATCCAACAGAGGCAGGGGTCGCAACAACAATGGAAGAGGTTGAGGTGGACGCAACAATGGCAGAGGCGGTTTTCAAAATCAGAATTTTTCCTCTAATACTCTTGGAAATTCTGGTAATCAATCTCAGCGTCCTTATTGTCAAATATGTGGAAAAGTTGGACATTTGGCATTGGATTGTTATCATAGAATGGACTATAGTTATCAAGGTCGTCATCCCCCTGCTAAGTTGGTTGCACTGGCTTCTAGTAATAATCTTCTGAACTCTGCTCCCAATCAGAACACTTCTGTTTCTCCTTGGCACAATCAGAATACTCCACCTTGGGCACACCAGAATCCACCTTGGGCACAACAGAATCCATCTTCTTGGCAACCACTTTCAACCAATCAAGCACCATCTACTACCACTTGGGTCTCGGATACTGGCGCAACAGATCACTTCACACCTGATCTAACCAATCTGAATAATCCAATGGATTATCCAGGTTCTGATCAAGTCTCCATCGGCAATGGTACAGGTTTGCCTATTACCCATATTGGTCATTCCCAACTCAAAGCCTCATCTCACATCTTTAACCTTAGAAAAATACTTCGTGTTCCTTGCATGAAAACCAATCTTTTATCTGTCAATAAATTCTGCTGTGACAATGCATGTTCTTTCTATTTTGATGCTAACAAATTTTCTATTCAGGACATTTTTTCGGGGAGAACTCTTTACAAGGGTTCTAGCAAGGATGGGCTCTATCCCATTCTTGGTCTCTCTTCCTCCCAGCGTCACTCCACTCCGTGTCACTCCTCTACACCTCCCAACTCTGCTTTTCTTGGAACAAAAGGCACCAAATCTGTTTGGCATTCACGCCTTGGTCATCCTCAAGATTGTGTTCTCCATTCAGTTCTGAATAAACAACCATGGTTGTCTGTAAATACTGCAAAGTTTTCTTCTGATTGTTGTACACATTGTGTGCAAGGGAAACTTCATCAGTTTCCTTTTCCTTCTTCTTCTTTTACTGCTACAGCTCCTCTAGAATTAGTCCATAGTGATGTATGGGGCCCTGCTCCTGTAACTTCAATAAATGGAACTAGATTTTATGTGTCTTTTGTTGATCATTTTACTCGTTTTACATGGCTATTCCCTATTAAACACAAGTCTCAAGTCTTAGCTACCTTTCAACATTTCACTGCAACCATGGAAAACATACTCAACACTCGCATTAAGGTTCTACGTACAGATTGTGGTGGTGAATACACCAACTCTGCTTTTGAGTCATTTTGTTCCACTCGTGGCATTCTACATCAGTTTTCATGTCCACATACACCTCAACAGAACGGTGTGGCAGAAAGAAAACATCGCCACATCGTTGAGACTGCTCTTACCCTCATCTCTGAGTCATCTTTACCCTTACAATACTGGCCCTATGCTTTCAGCACTGCCATTTACCTTATTAACCGCATGCCCACACCAAACCTCAAGTTTACCAGCCCCTGGCAACTTCTATTTCATACCAATCCAGATTACTCCTTTCTAAAAACATTCGGTTGTTTGTGCTTTCCTCTATTACGTCCTTATAACAAACACAAACTTGAACCCCGTTCCTCTCCATGTGTGTTCTTGGGTTATGCTCTTAATGCCAAGGGTTACCTTTGTCTCAATCTTCAAACCCATAAACTCCTCATATCCCGCCATGTTGCCTTCCATGAAAATTCTTTTCCATTTAAATCACAAACTTCACCTTCATCTTGTTCCACTCCATCAAACACTTGGTTGAGTTCTGTTCTTTATTTTCATCCTTGTACTGCTCCTTCAATCTTAGGTCCTCCACCTTCTCTTCCTCCTCTCTCTGGTTCCACTCCTCTATCATCTTCTTTACCTGATGTTTCTGCCCAAACAGAACCCCCTTCTCCTTTATTACATACTACCTCTTCCCCCCACATTTCATGTCCAGTACCTTCCTGCTCAGTTCCTTCAGGTCCTATTTTACCTCCTATTAATTCTCACCCCATGCAAACTCGTGGTAAGTCAGGTATTTCAAAACGCAAACTTCTTCTTCACACCAAAACTCTCAATCCTCTTGAAACCGAACCACCATCCTATAAAGTTGCTTCCAAATATCCCGAATGGCAATCTGCTATGCTTGATGAATATACAGCACTTCAACGTCAACAGACTTGGTCCCTTGTTCCTCCACCCTCTAATCACAATATCGTGGGCTGCAAATGGGTGTATAAAATCAAAAGGAAACCAGATGGTTCTGTTGCTCGTTACAAAGCACGCCTTGTTGCCAAAGGATACCATCAACAGGCTGGTTTGGACTATGATGAAACATTCAGTCCAGTTGTTAAACCAGCTACTGTGCGTCTCATACTCTCCATTGCTGCTCAGTTCCGTTGGTCTTTACGTCAACTAGACGTCAGCAATGCATTTCTTCACAGACTACTCAAAGAAGATGTGTATATGGTCCAACCTCAAGGCTTTGTGGATTCATCTCGACCCCATCATGTCTGCAAATTACAAAAGTCCCTTTATGGACTTAAACAGGCCCCTCGCGCATGGTTTGAGCGCTTTACTTCTCAACTTTTGGTTCTTGGTTTCACGGCATCCACAGCTGACCCATCTCTCTTCATTTATCGGTCCAGCTCCACTGTGATTTTTCTTCTGGTCTATGTCGACGACATTATCATTACTGGCAACTCTCCATCTGCTCTTAGTTCTCTTGTTCAACAACTTGCTACAAGCTTTGAACTTAAAGACTTGGGGCCACTAACCTATTTTCTTGGATTAGAGGTTGATTATAGTGCCACTGGGTTCTTTGTGCATCAACATAAATATGCTTCTGATCTGCTTCAGAAATATAACATGTGGGACTGCAAGCCTTGCTCTACACCTTGTTGCACATCTGTTAAACTTACAAAACAGATTGGTACTCCATTGCCTGATGCCACCACCTTCCGTAGTCTCGTGGGTGCTCTCCAATATCTCACATTCACCCGTCCCGATCTCGCTTACACTGTCAACAGCCTTTGCCAGTTTATGCATGCTCCAACTGACATCCATTTATCTGCTGCCAAACGAGTTCTCCGTTACATACGCGGTTCTCTTCATCTTGGCCTTACTTTCTCCCCTGGTTCTCTTCAACTCCATGCTTATTCCGATGCCGATTGGGCTGGGGACCCCGACACTCGCCGGTCTACGACTGGATATATTGTCTTTATGGGTACCAATCCTCTCACATGGGTTTCTAAGAAACAGAGTACTGTCTCTCGCTCTTCTACAGAGGCTGAGTACCGTGCCTTAGCTTCTTGTGCTGCAGAAGTTTCATGGCTTCGCATGGTTCTTCATGATCTTGGCATCTCTCTTTGGTCCCCTCCTACTCTTTGGTGTGACAATGTGTCAGCCCTTGCTCTCGCTTCTAATCCTGTATTTCACGCTCGGACAAAACATATCGAAGTAGACTACCATTTTATTCGGGATCGTGTTGTTCGTAAAGATCTCCAGGTTCGCTTCATTAACTCCGGTGATCAACTAGCAGATATTCTTACAAAGGGTCTTGCTCTTGGTCCTTTCTCCAAACTCTGTGGCAAACTGCTTTTCGCCTCTCGTCGCATCAGTTTGAGGGGGCATGATAAAATACATGAGAAAGCACCAGATCCTAGCTCTCATGATAAGGATGGCAAGTACACCTGGCCTTCTGTTATTGGTAGTCTAACAGCCAGCACATAGAGTGGATTACATTAGGATCAGTTTCTAGTAGATTGTATTTAGTTACAACTGTATTTTATACAGCAGAGCAGCACAGTGTACACTATAAATACTGAGCCAAAGCTCTACGATTAATCAAGTACAACTTTACAAAAATATCTCACTTCTTGTGTTCTTACTCCAGAAACTTCTCTCCCTCTTTTATCACTTTTTACACATATTACTGTCACATCTTCACAGAGATATTAGGTACAGATTCACACTAGCTTCTAGGAAGATCTCGTGTTAAATAAGAAGTGAAAAGAAATTTGTTCCTAAGCCAAGCGCTTTAAAACAAGTAAAATGATATAAGGGAAAAGTATGCAGGACAGATAACAGATTTGATCAATGTGAACCTCCTTGCTTGAGAAAGCAGCTGAGCCTTCCTAGCCAGCAATATATATATTCCTCATCTTGTCCAACACCTCAGCAAAGTCCTCAGTCCTTTTCTTAGAAAAGCTGAACTGTAAGCCTAGATGGCTCCGTCGTTTAGTAACTAGTTTGACACCTAGCAGAAGCAATAGTGGTACTAGTAACATCCCAATATCTTTGAAAGAATAAGGCAGGGGTTCCATTTGGACCTGGTGCCTTGAGAGGGCCTAACTGCATTGTTGCTGCTTCCACTTCGGCGAATGAAAATTATTCAAATATGAAAAGGATTTGTGATTTTATTGATCAAGCTACAGCATAATGGAATTGTGCATTAGTCAGGAATTTTATTAAGAAGCCTCATTGTAGGTTGGGAAGTGCATATAAACTGATTTGGCTCCATGAATGATTCGGGTCTCTTTACAGTCAAGAGAGCCTACTGGCTTCTACCATAGTGAATGCTCAAATGGAAGGAGCAGAACTCCTCTTCCTGATGTTTGGGTAATGATAAGTCATAAAGTATGATTTATTAAGCCCTAAGGTTTTTAATAGAATTATTTTTGCATTTTATTTTTAGTTGTACGTAAATCATTGCATTTCTTTTATTTCATTGTGTTGTATAAAAATAATTTATTTGCATATATTATTTAATTTTATAAAATCTAAATTTTATGTTTTGTTTTAGGTGCAAATTAATGTTTGAAAGGAAAAATAAGAACAAAGTCCACAAGCCCACATGGCCACCAAAGCCCACAAGCTTACACTTTACTTTCCTACCGGCATCACATAGGATCACTACTTAAAAGGAGTTTTAATTCAAATTCATGTGAGAGTTTGCTTTGACCGAATTGCATGGTCCTACTCCAGCCGCAATGCACAGGATCATTGCTCATTAATGAGCTTCACGTGACAAGCTTGGCCATGGATGGCATGGTCCTACTCCAGCCGTGCCACACATGATTATTTCCTTTTTGGAGCTCAAAGTGAAGCGTGGTTTTCTTCTTTTACTGGACAGTAGTTGTCGCCTGGTGGGGGATATATTTTTTTTAGACTCTTTTTCTTATTTTTTCTCTCTAGTTTTCTCTCTAGCATGGATTTTCCTAGTTTTTCTTTTTGTAATTTCTTAGCCATGATTTGCTAAACTTTTTGCTAGGGTTATGGGTGAACTCTAATATTTTGTCTATGTGTATTTGGATTATTGAGTGTTTTTAATGTATCAATGATAGATTTGTGATTGGTTATATGTTAACATATTATTGATTTAATATGATTTTTGGATATATCGAATGCATGAGTCCGTGATTCGTTATGATTTGAGAATATATCGAATGCTTTCGTATGTTGACAATGTATTGAGATTTAATATGATTTTTGGATATATTGTATGCATGCTCCATGATACATTATGATTTAAGAATATGTTGAATGCTTAATCTCCTCTCGAAACCAACTTATTTTTCTATCTATCTTAATATTAGGAAGTGTTTTATTGTCCAATCTTCCGATTAGGTGAGTTTGCCCTCTAACCTAATCGAGTTAAAATAAAATCCAAATTCATATAGTGAAATATTAGGTGGATCCTTGAAACCCTAGTACCTTCCTCCATTAATTTCTTCCAAAATTATTTAATTACTTTTAATTATAGTTTTCATCAATCTCTTGCTCCATCTTTAGGTGGAAATCAACCAAATTTATTCTTGTTTTCTTTTCATAATAATAGGAATTTTTACACTGTGTCAACCATTCCTTGTGGTTCGACCTCGGTCTTACCGAGACTTTATTACTACTTGCGAAATCTGCACTTGGGTGCACTTTAAAAATCGCAACAGGTAATAGGGTCACAGTCTTTGTATTCATGTGGAACTTGTTTTCCTTAAAAAGGTTAATAAAGTAGAAGGAGAGTTTTTGGAGTGGAAGATTGCTACCCTATTGAGACTGTAGCCTGCTATGTCTGTTTAATTAAGTAATAATAATATAAACAATTCCAAGAGAGAATGTATAATTTAACAGTGCATAATTTGATTATTCATTGAGGTAGCTGTGTGTGATAATTAAATTCTTCAGCTTGCAAGGCCTTCCTTTCCATCAAGAGCAATATCAAATATTGGAGGACTTCATCAAATGCTTGGTCTTGCAGCTGTGGCAATGGATTCTATTTTATGCTTGTGGTCGGCTTTTCGTAATTGGCTTGTATAACTTCTTGGCTGGTTAATGTCTATTCGATAATATAAACATGACCTCAGTGGATCGATTTGTGAGATAGCTTGATGCATGCGCGGGCACTGCATTACGTCCAGTAAGAACTATAATGCCTCCCCCCTCTCCCCCTTTTCTAGTCTTTATTTGTTTCATATTCTGGACATCATGAGTTACCAATATTTGGCATATATTGCTTACGAAAATTTTGAAACAGCTTTAATGCAAAACGGATCATGTTGCCTATCTCATATGCAACCAATTAAAAATATGCATTTCAGATTAGAATTGAGGATCCAATGCTTGATCTTTAATATCGAATGTTGACTTGTCTAGAGGGTGTATAGTTGGTTCCTGACTTTGCAACTTGTTCATTGTTGCATATCTGCACATAGTTACCATTAGGAAAATTCATCGGAGGAACATTTTTTTCATTGCTAAATTGAATACCAAGACTTATGAACATAGCTAATTAATTTGCTAATAGGAGTGTGTTTGTTTCAGCTTACAAGTTGGTTTATTTTTTTAGTCGGTTTATGTGCAGCTTTTTTAAGGTAAAACCGTATAAATTTACTTTTGCCTAATTTATTTGATTAGTTAAATAATCCAATAAATTTCAGCCCATACAAACACTTTAATCAACTTCTTACTCATCCACACCTTAGGAGAGAGAGAGAGAGAGAGAGAGAGAGAGAGAGAGAGAGAAACTAATTCTGAAAACTCATTGGATGCTAAGCTGTTTCATGTGTCTACAGCTTTCTTGGCCACAAAATCACTACTCCTTTCGAATGTACTCATGTTTGAATACAGTTTAAATGACCCTAAGTTCACTGTTCACATTAAAAGGATACCTATTAGGATTAGGTGTTTCAGGTGTTGAAATTCTACTCTAGCAGTGAGGATGCATAATCATCATTACTAAAAAAAAAATCGTTACTAGCACTTGGCTCTAGGCATTATTATTAACCTACACTATAAGATAAAATGTTTCTTGTGGATGCAATTCTAGTTTTTTGGTGAACAAGCCTAATTTCTGAAAAATAAAATGAGAAATGATGTGGAAATTTTAGGTCTAATTTTGAAACTTTAATGTTTAACCCTAGGAAGCACCGGTACGGCAAAATGGGCGCCGTACCCGTACCGGGTACCTCGTGGGTACGGATACTGCTGGGGTACCGCTGCATGCGTACCCCAGGCGTACCCCGTTTTTGCCCAAAAAAAAAATTTCCCGGTACGGGTCAGGTACGGGTCGGGTCGGGTCAGGTACGGGTTGGGTACGGGCGGGACCAAAACTAAGCCAAACGGCGTCGTTTCCACTCGATTTCTTCTCCTCTCTTACTTGATTCTCTCTCCTCTCTCTCAGGCAGAGCCACTCGATTCTCTCTCTCACTTCCTCACTTTACCGGCGACGGGCGACGGAAGGTGCTCCGATTGTGGACTTGCGGCGGCGAAAGCTATTCTGATTATAATCTGATGGTATATTTTTTGATTTCTCTTCTGAATATGATTTCATACGGGGGAAACAAAACCACAAAGCAAATATTTTTTTTTGTTCTGCAATGCTTTTGATATTGGGAGGCGTGGGTCAGATAAGCTTCTTTATTTTTTAAGAAAGGAAGAGACAAGCTTCTGATATTTTGGGAAGAGATAAGAAGGTGAAAAAGTCAAAAGCAAATGAGTGGTTGTTATAAAAAGTGTAATATTTTTTAACCTTTTTTTTTTATTTTTTTTTAACAAAGGCAGTAGAAATTTATTAATAAAAAAGTATCTTTATTACCAAACCAGTACCATCAGTTGTTTCTTTCTTAAAGTTTATATTTATAATTTTTGAAGTTTGGTTTGGGGAATAATTTATAAACTTGTTATGCTATATAAAAGGTGAACTATATTATGCTATATTTATATTTATAAAAGATGTACTATATTAAGTTTTATTATTCTCATTTATGGTGAAGAATTATATTATACTATTATTTAAAATTGTTCTAAAATTCATATATGTTTAAAAATGTATGCATAAAAATATAAAAAATATATATAATAAAAAATATATCCGCCGTACCCGTACCCTAATATTTTAAGAATTGCCGTACCGCCGTACCGTACCAGTACCCGTACCCGTACCCGAAAACGTACCCGTGCTTCATAGGTTTAACCTGATATTTAGGCTGCGGCAGTTGTTAATTCATGCTAATTGGCAGGAATCAATTACACAAATAGACACTTATATGTAGTGAAAGGAAAATTCGAGGTTCAGCATGTCTGGCCTTATGCTTATGCCACCCCTACTTCTGTAAAGGTGGAGGTCGGAAAGGATTTGGCTTTGCCAATAGTTGTAGTAGGTTCAAGGTCCTTGAGCGTTTTATTCCATTTTGAATTGAAGCACCATACATCTCAATGAAAAGAGTTCATGGAAAGGGCAATGATATTACCTTGCAGGTTAATGCATCTATGAATTTCACACTGAAGGTAAAAATTAGTGAGGTCTCTAACCTGGTGGCAACAATAATTTATAGCCTGGGGATCCTATTTTTACTATCTTGGGTTTATTGTATTTCTTTCAGTTAATTTTATTTTTATTTTTATTTTTTTTATCATCCAAGTCAGAAACTAACAGCATGGATTCAATTTATAATTATAAAACAAAATCTTACTTGGAAATAAGAAGAAAGACAAAGAGGAATAATAAATGTAGTCCCTTAACATTTGTGAATATAGAGAAACAGTAATTTCAGATCAAAGAAACAAACAACAAAACTAAGATGTGTATAACTTTCATTGCACTTTCTTGATTTCTACCTTTTGTTTTAGTTTCTACCTTTTGTTTTAGTTGTTTGTTTCTTTCTCTGTTAATTGGTACTTGACTGTGGGGCCACAACTTCATCTTTGTCGGGATAACAACTATAGCTGCTGATGAAACTCCTTTTGCGCTAAAATTTTGTTCCTAAAATTTACCTTTCTGCTCTTTGAGATCCTCTGTTTCATATTTTGAATTGATGCACTTCATATATGATTCAAATGGGTAAAAATGTAAGACTTTGTTTTTTTATGTTTGGTGTCCTTATTTTGGAGCCATTACAATGAATCTCTGTACAAAAAAGAAGAGTTTTAATTATCATCTTGAACTGTGAAAAAAAGTCTTCTATTCTTTTGAAGACTGTACTTTGAATGTTTTTGGATGCAACCATTTCATATCTTACCTACTTACAATCTCTTAAATAAATTTAGTGGATAACTTCCGATATCCCATGTAGTTGGGTTCAAGCTTTGTTGAATTAAGTTGATTCAATTATGAAGTGTTTAGTTTGATTATAGTAAAGTTTCTAACAAACAATCTTCTAAGGAACTTTCCGCTAATTGCCACTTGAAAATTTCAGTTAAATGTTTGTTTTTTGTTTATGCTATTCACAAATGACTTTCCGCTAATTGCCACTTCAAATTTTCTTATCAAGACTACCAGGCCATGGTGGCCAAGCTTGAGCACCAGTTTCAATTTGGAAGACTTTGCATAAAAGCGTTGTGGTTGTACTGTCAGGTATAATTTTGCATTAAATCTGCACAGCTGTTCCTAGGATTTTCACTAAAGGGGTTTTCACCATGTGTTGCAACCCATGATGGGGTCTATGCAAGCATTGTCCATTGTGATATAGAAGATTTCAACTAATAATTTCAGCCAGGTAAAAAACTGATTTGTTTCTGTTTTTGTTTAAAATAATAAAATGGCTCTTTAGATGGCTTTTCTTCTCTGCAGTTAAACTTTCTCTTTAACATCAACCCTTTCTCCCATAAAAGTTTTCCACTTTGAAGAAACACATTTAGGAAAGGTGCCACTTCTCATTTCAAATGTGCGTTAAAATACACATATCTCATGTAACTAATGTGATTGTAAAGGCAATTACTGTTAAGGAAACATAAATACTCTTTAACTAAGGCCATGTCTCTGGTGAAATGCATATCACCAGTGAAGTCGTTTCTTGAAAAGATGATGCAATGTGCAAAGCATATTTTTGGCATATAGGAAAGGTATAGTTTAAGTCACTGTTCAAATTTGTCTTAGATGTTTAGCATCAATGACGTCATTCCCGATTAGTTTTATCAACAGGTTGAAACACATTCAACAACACGAAAACACAAACAATTATATTGGTGTTGTGTCTTATTTTCCCCTGATCTGCCACGTTAGTGTGTGTCTGTAGTGTCATATCCATGCTCCCTTCTTCTTGGTCATGCTTCTTCAATTCAAAGTTCAAACTTAAAGTTTGAGATAGGCCAAAAATTAATTTTGAATGTGTTTTGATTGAGTTTATTAGTCAATGACCAGGGAATTTTTTATAAAAAAAATTTCCTATTGGAACTTGCAGCTTTCAGTATTCCCTAATATTGTTTTCTTCATTTTAATTTTATGATTCAGTCTAATTCTTTTTTCCTGCTAAAAAGGAACTCAAACAAAATTTTTGGTGGGTCTATGAAGATTGGTTGATAATGCTTATGGTGAATTTTTCATTGCAGGGAACAAATCCTTCAAAAGTTATATTGCTTTATCTACAACAATGAGTTCATCAAATATGTCTTTCCAATGTTTAAAATTTATTAATCTTTCAAAGAGAAGCTCATTTAGGATCATGATGCTAAGTATTGGAGGAGACAATTATACAACCTATAGGATGGGAATCCTAGCTTCCTTGCAGTTATTGAGCAATTTTGACCACTGGAAGATATCTAAATGTCATGTGAGAGTGTGGCTAGAATGTTCAGGGTTCCACTATGATTATGCACTCACAATATAGGCTATCAGTTTTATTTAAAGAAAAAATAATAGAAAAGAACCTTTTGGTCTTCCATGATTATGCGTTCAATCGAATTCTTACTTGTAGGTGTCAGAAAATCCAAAATTAATGAGCTTTAGCTCGAACCGTCGTTAACTTGGGAATTGAGAATTGTCTGAAATATGCAGCTGTCCCATAATTGAGAATTGACTTTCTGGATCACACTCATCTTTGAGTTTTCACAGCTGAGACTATGACAGAGTTATCTTCCCATGAAGGTTCCATCACAAGTCTTGCGATCAGCTCTCCCTTTAATGGGAAAGCTATAGTGTGTAAAATCAATGCACCATGTAATCATGTAGAATATCTTATTACGGTCATACTAGTAAGTAATCAGCTTAACACTCACCCAAATTTGAGCTACAGTCAAATTAGATAATATTTTGGGACTAAGACTTGATTGTTGTTGTTGTACAATTCATCTAATGTTAAGCCTTAGTGTAAAGCCCTCATAAAATTTGATATCTCTTAGCTGGTCCTAGGCATGTGCATTTTATGTGTGCTAGATTGAATTAAAATGGACATAAGATCATGAAAGATTAGATAAGCTCATGCTAGATTTTCCAATTACTGAAAACATCACAGGAATTAAGGTGCTGATCCAAAGAACATATTAATCAATCTCACGAAATTGATTCCATTTTTTGGTTGGACGGAGAACACATCTTGATTTAAATTGATTGTAATGGTATATCATCATTTTATTCACACTATAATGGGTAATTGATTTCAGGTGGTGGTTCTATGGTTGGTGCTGTTAGTGGATCTACTCAACGTGAGCCACTGTTTGTGGGAAAGCCCTCAACTTTTATGATGGACTACTTAGCAAACAAGTACAGCTTCTGAATGCCTTATTCTTCTGGCTGCTTTGGCTATCAATAATACAAATTCTCTTTGACATCAGAAAATATTACATGTTGATATATTGTATCATATCAGAGTTCTCAAAATGCCTATGAAGTTCAGATGTATGCATTAATTTATTCAGAAATTTTATTGCTATATTTATAAAAAATTAGGGTAAACTTCTATTTATTTATTTATTTGCTAACAAATTAGGGTAAACTTAGAGTAGGAAAATCATGTACGATAGAACCATATAGACAAAGTATAATTGTAGGTCTACATTGTCCACAGAAATAAAAAGAAAATTATAAAAATAGGAATATTGAAAAGCATCAATATGAAACCAAACAGACTCCATGATATAGCAGCCAGTACATAGCTGGACAAAGCATATGGTAGGCTCAAGGGCAACCGGCATTACAAGGAAAGGAAGAACCGACCAACAGCTGCTTTAAATGTTTCCAGCAGCCTATTCTGAAGTTGTTACTCAGTTAAAGAAAAAATAAATAAATAAAATCAAAGTTTGCTTGATAGGGTGCTTGGGGACTTTTGTTAGTGTAGTTATTAGCTTAGTGTTTGATTTTTGTGGTGACGGTTTTCTAGATTTACATAAAACAATAACTACCTACTTATATGATTGAAGTACTTTGCTATGAAGCAACTTCATGGGGAAGATGATTTGCTGTTCTAGCTGTTAGCTGCTGTTCATTAAATAATCCAAGTAACTTTTGGACTGTCTTGGTTGTCTTTCATAGAACTGTGTGAGTACTACCTTGTAAAGTAATCTCTGCTATAGAAGTATGTAACCTGTATTCTTTTGGTACTGATGGAAAAAATTGAGTTTGTTTGAGTTACTTGGAATCGCCGCTTTCTCTCTCTTCCTTCCTCGTCTTTCCTATATTCTCTCACTTGCTGATATTTTCAGTAGCTCTTCCTCCCTTTCGTGTTGATATTCTCAGCTATTCTTTCCTTACCCTTTTCTGTATTCTCATCACCTCTCTATTCCTTTCTTTCTTGCTGAATTTCTGTGCAAACTCATCTCATTGTCCCTCCTAAGCTTCTATTCTTGTTTTCTAAATCCTGTCCACTTCTTTCTCACCACCTTCCTAGCAAGACAGCCCTTAATTCCAAAGTTTTGACGGTTTTCCTGCATAACTTCAATATAGTATAATGTATAAACAAGATACTATCACAATCTTCCAACTAAGTTAGATGAACAAGCATTTTCTATATAATAAGTATCAAAGACAAATTTGACTGACCACTTGCACAAATATTGCAGCTTCATCAAGCAGTAACTAGAACATCCATCAGTCCATTAATTTGCAATGTCCATCCCAATCGGTCCACTAATTTGTTAACTTTAAAATGATTTTGGATGGTGCGGTGGAAAAGAAACAATATTTGAATTAGAGTGTTGACACAAAATATATAGTTTAAGTGGATATGAGGAGTGCTACTTCATGATGTATAGCTAAAATTAACCCTATTTATTACATTGATATCTTATTTCAATCACTTAGATATGCTGGGCAAACATCTGGATGATAAGTAGTTAGCCATGGGTACCCTGACAATAAGCAAGCACCTTTCCTAAACTTAATCACCAATTTTATATAAGTTTCTGACGTGATTTTGTCATATGGGTCTTCATGTACAAACAACAAAGAAACAATGTTCTAGAAGTTTACCTGATTCTACATTTCCATATCTGACATGTCCAAGACCTAAACACTTTTAGGAAATTTCAAACAACTCTTTTATGGGTCTTTAGTTTCATCAAGTATGGGATCTCTAATATTAGTCTCGTCGATTTTATCAACCACAGATTTGGCATTCTCAAGTCACAAATATGCATGGTTGGGGACAGACTAGAATAGTAATATTCTTTTTGGACAAAATGGTGGTTGCAAAACTTTTCTTGTTCTCTCAGGTAACTAACTATTGAATAAATTGACCATGTTTGCTAATCAAGTAAGTCCCTTAATTTCTCTTGTTTTATTTTTTTGGATAAAACAATTAAGTTTTTGCTTGTTGTTTCAATTTATTTCTTGTTATTGGTATCTAATATCAGTTATTTCTTTTTCAATTTATGTTTTATTTATTAATTTTTAGTATCTAGACCATTGAACCATAAATTTTTGTGCTATAGGTTTTAGTAAAATTTATAAGATTTTTTTTATAAGATAAGAACATATATAATTCATAAAATCCTCAATTTATGATTAAAACAAATTCCTTAATTTCATGTAACGTTAACGCTGTTAATAACTATATAATATATGTCATTACAACATCAACATGTAAAATAATGTACACTTACATAAAATATAGTATACTGATTAATACTAATACATATTATTAAGCATTGTTTCTATAGCAATTGGGGAAAGACAAAGATAGGACTATTATACTTACTAGAGCACCGAATAGGATAAAAGACCGATACGTGACTATTTTAGAACACAAGTCGTGTTCTTGTCATGTCTAGTGTACTGAAACACCGGACCCAAGCCAAACCTTTATCAAGTAATCAAAAGTGATTTCTAATATTCTTTTCCAAAATGTCTGACAAAACATAATACAAAACAATAATATCATCTAATCCTTCTATTTCTCTAGGTGGATTGGATAGCCAGAGTGGCCATTTCTTTGGCAATGCCCTTTTGTGGCCTTAATCATATGTGAGATGTTTTACAAGCCGTGAGATGCGAAAGAGACTTATTTTTTTATTTTTTTGATAATCATGAAATTCATTAAAAGAGCAACAAAATTACACGGGCACAGCGCCCAGATCAAAATTACAAGCATCTACAAAAGCTTGGGGGCCATTACAAAAATTAAAAGGACCCCAAAATCTGTGAAAAAGAGACCATCTCGCAAGGGCAGCGGAAGAGACTAATTGGACTGATGGAATTGGGAACTTATATATTAGACATATTTAAGAGGCCAAGAGAGATGTTACTTTGATTTTGTTCTCCCTTTCTAATATATGCTGCAAGAGACTAATTGGACTGATGGAATTGGGAACTTATATATTAGACATATTTAAGAGGCCAAGAGAGATGTTACTTTGATTTTGTTCTCCCTTTCTAATATATGCTGCAATAGAAAGAGTGTTAAAGCATCGATAAATCTTTCCAAGTGACTAGGTGGAAAATATGGTGTTGCAAAAACTCTCTCTCACTCTCTCTGCTTTACATTCACTACAAACAAAATCTCAGTGATTTAAAAGAATTTGCACAAAACCTTAACAAAACATTTGTTCCTTCTGTCGCTCAAAACATATTTTTGGATTTTAGATTGTCAGGCAGTCTTCAACAAATTTGGATGAATATAAATCTCTCTTTCGTTCAAACTTTCTTTAAAAAACATATTTCTGTTCGGTTTTCATTTTCAAGTGATTTCTGTTGGATAGTTAAATCCCAGAATTTTTTTGTCCATGACGAGTTTTGTAAAATGCACAAGAAATTTCAAGATTAGATTTCGTATTTAAGTTCAAGAAGCTTAACTTTATTTCATGCAAATAGTTTTTGTTTTTGTTTTTGGTTTTATCTAATTATTGTTAATTTAGTGTGTATAACTTCAAGAGACTTAAGAGTATTAATAGCAATGATAATCATGATATGGTGCATGCCAATGATATCAGCTGTCTAATTTTGCATAGTGGAGAATAGTAAAGGTGAAGATGATTCAGACACCTGGAGTGTCAAAGATACGAATGATGCTTTTATCCACCCCAGAAGGTCCAAAAGTTCGTGCCACCGTAAGGTTGAGGCCATTGAGCCTCAAGGAACTAGTAATGTCTCATCTGATTGCTTGGGATTGCATAAATCAGTATACAATTTTACTTAATAACCCAAATCATGAGTGCTCTGAAACCACATACACCTTTGGTATGTCATATGAAAACAGACTTATTCTTCTTTTGCTTTTCTCTAAAATATATTCTTGTTAAAGCATCGATAAATCTTTCCAAGTGACTAGGTAGAAAATATGGTGTTGCAAACTGAGCACAGTTAAATAAAAGAAGGGATAAATGAACCAACTTCATGGGCTGCTTGACGTTAATACACTGTGTGTTGGCCAAGCCAATCCGTTCACTGCTAAATATATTCTACTCTAGGATATATGAACGAAAGCTAATCTCAATCTAGACGATGCAATCAAAAAGTATTTAAAAAAAAAAAAAAAACCAAAAACAGTCAATCCATCCCAAGATAATTGTTATCTCAAAGTTTCTTCTCATAGTAAAAGTCTCACATATCCAAGTGAAACAGTAAAATCCCAAATTCCAAACATGATTGCCAGGAAACAAATTATAAAGTAATTGTACAGAAACTTAAATGTGAAAAACAAAGGCAAATTCGCAAATTCATAACTTGAAGCTTAATTTGCTAATGAAAATATATGGCAACTAAACCATAAATTTTGAGAGTTTAGAATTATTCAAAGAAATTTAAAAATAAATAATTTAGGAAAAATTAGGAGGAGATCAACCTTTGGTTACTTGGGAGACCCCGTTGTGGTAGAGTTCCTATTGCTGATGGATCTTTAGGGCTAGTTTTGTAAATTCGTCCTTGATTACATTATTTATCAAAATTTCTTTTATCTTATTTTTGCAATATTTCTTTGCATGTACAACACTACTTTTTTTTTAATAAAAAAATAATAATTATACGTAACGTATTTTATTCCTATGAGGACCCAATTAGCACGTAAAATCTAAGATTTTGCAGCTGGGACCATTATTTTACGTGGTGCATGATGATTGGGTTAGAGAAGGTTTCGATGGACCTAGAATAGAATCATAAGTCTAGTAGAGTAAGTATTCTATTTTTACAAGGACGCTGGCTACTATAAATAAGAGACTCTTTTCTTTAATTCTTCATGCTTTAATTTTTGCTTGCTATTGCATCTTTAATTATCGTTCTTGATCTTTTTGTTCTTGTTGATCTATCTGTTATATTCTCTTATAATTTCTTGTGGTTAATTTACTATGGCTGTTGGAGGGTTTGATAATCACAACAATGGTGATCCTAATAAGGATTATCCTGGAGCCATCACTTTCTATGTGTTGGTAACTTGCATCATCGCTGCCATGGGTGGCTTGATTTTTGGATACGATATTGGGATATCAGGTAATTAATTAGTATTCATATATACTAGTATATCTTTTTAATTAAATTCTTCTTTTACGTATTATGTTCCATGCATATATACATGCATGCATGTTGAGTTTAATTGGATTCTAATAACTAATTATGTTTTTGTATGTATGTATACTATAGGTGGTGTTACATCAATGGCTCCTTTCTTGCAAAAGTTTTTCCCATCGGTTTATCGTAAGGAGGCCTTCGATGAATCAACCAATCAGTATTGTAAATTTGACAGTGTGAAATTGACCATGTTTACATCTTCTCTATACTTGGCTGCACTTGTGGCATCGTTTGTTGCATCATGGGTGACCAAGAAGTTGGGTAGAAAGATATCAATGCTCATTGGTGGTTTGGTTTTCTTGGCTGGAGCAATCATCAATGCTGCTGCTCAAAATATTGCCATGCTTATCATTGGTCGAATTTTGTTGGGTATTGGTGTAGGCTTTGCTAATCAAGTATGTCCCTTAATTTCTCTTGTTTTATTTTTTGGATTAAACAATTAAGTTTTTGATTGTTGTTTCAATTTATTTCTTGTTATTGGTATCTAATATCAGTTTTTTCTTTTTCAATTTATGCTTTTATTAAGCAGTGTTTTCATAGCAATTGAGGAAAGACAAAGATAGGATTATACTTATAAGCTCATTTTTCTTCTTTTAAAATTTATTGAAATTGAACTTGTATAATAATCTATATATGTCATTAACTTGTGATTTATTTAATTGAATGCAGGCTGTGCCACTCTATCTTTCAGAGATGGCTCCATACAAACTTCGAGGTTCTCTCAATGTTGTCTTCCAATTATGTATTACAATAGGCATTTTGATAGCCAATGTGGTTAACTACCTCACATCCAATATCGAAGGTGGCTATGGATGGCGTGTTAGTCTAGGTGGTGCAGCTGTTCCTGCTCTCTTCATTGTGGTCTCATCATTTTTCCTCCCCAACACACCAAATTCCATGCTAGAAAAGAATCAACCCGAAAAAGCCAGAGCAATGCTTAAGCGTATTCGTGGTGTTTCTGACAAAGAAATTGAGGCTGAATTCAAGGATCTTTTAGCAGCAAGTGAAGCCTCCAAAGCAGTGAAGAACCCTTGGAGAAACATCAAGAATAGACAGTATAGGCCTCAATTGATCATGTCCATAGCTATTCCTTTTTTCCAACAATTCACAGGCATCAATGTTATCATGTTCTATGCTCCTCAACTCTTCAGAACAATTGGATTTGGGGATAATGCTTCACTCCTCTCCGCACTCATCACTGGTGGAATCAATGTTTTGGCTACAATCGTTTCCATCTATGGTACTGATAAATGGGGCAGAAGATTTCTTTTCCTAGAGGGTGGAATTCAAATGTTCATATTTCAGGTAACAAATATATATATATAAAGTCTGAATTTGCCTACTTACCGAATAATTATTATATGGAAGCATCACTTTTTACTAATAAAATCCATAAACAACAACTTGTAGTTAATCGGATGTTTATGGATTAAAGTGAAAAACGTGCATTCTTTATGATTAATTGTATATGTCTTTTCCTTCAATCTTTATTTAGAAAAAAAATTCTTTGTATGTATTAGTTTATATTCCTATATCAAAAACTGCATGCACGCATCTATTATCTTTATTTAATGTAAATTGCAATATTACATTGTTGTAGGTTTTGGTGACTGTATTCATTGGATGGAAATTTGGAGTAACCGGTGACGTGACAGACTTGCCCAAGTGGTATGCTGGTCTTGTTGTGTTCTTCATTTGTGCCTATGTAGCTGCCTTTGCGTGGTCATGGGGACCATTGGGATGGTTAGTGCCGAGTGAGATTTTCCCACTTGAGATCCGATCAGCTGCACAAAGTATCACTGTCTCTGTTAACATGTTCTTCACATTCATTGTGGCCCAACTATTCCTTACCATGCTTTGTCACATGAAATTTGGCTTGTTCATCTTCTTTGCATTCTTCGTGCTACTCATGACCCTTTATGTCTATTTCTTCTTGCCGGAGACCAAGAACATCCCTATTGAAGAAATGACGTGTGTGTGGAAGAGCCATTGGTTTTGGAGAAGATTCATGCCTGAAGACCGTCCACAAATTTAAAGTTGTGGATTACTAGTATAGTTTTTTTTACTCGAACCCTTAGTGTTCTAAGTTTTTTTTTAATTTTTGGTTTCTGGAACCCCTTAATATATGATAAGTTGTTGGGGGAAGTTTAAACGATATTATATTAATGCCTTTTCTTTTAATGAATTATTATGATTTAAAATTTTAAATTATGTCAAACATTTACTATTGTGTTTATAATCCTAAATTGTGTTTGGTTTAACCATTGAGGATAATTTGTAATTTACACATAAATTTAATGGCAGATTAATGAAATGATGATGAGATTAATGGTTTCTATATATTTTAGGGGAGAATTTTCAAGAACAAAAATCAAACTTGGATCAAATTTTAGGGATGAAGAATATAAGTCAACCTTGTTTCTTTTTCTTTTTAATTTGCTTAGCGAGTAAATTTTCACTTGAAACCAAACCAAACCTTTAGGGATGAAGAATATAAGTCAACAATTTCTTTATCCAAAAGAAACACATAATAACAATAGTAATCTTATTTGTGATTAACTATACTCTATAGACAATCTTGGCACTCTCATATCATATGTTGCTCAAAATTGCCTCAACATTCTTGCAATGAATAGTCACTTTTTGAATCCCAGCCGCGACCACAAATGGCATAGGAACATTAGGATTATTCAAGAAATCGATTTTGCAAGAATCCACCAAAGGTTGAATTTGGTTAGTGAGAGTATACTTGGCACCACCATAATCCCGTGCAATAACGCTTTGTAACACGGCCGTAAAATCTTCCCTTGCCACAAAGGCTTGTCCAGCGCAAAATTGAAGGATTTTCTTCAATGGGGAACCATTGGGAGCACGCTCATATAAATTGGATGTAGCTTCACTCCATAGATTTGCTTCATTTTCCGCACAATGAATAGCTATGATTGATAGTGCTCGGGGACTAGCAGTCTTACTAGAAGGGTCAGATGTGAGGCAATGTAAGCAAAAAATTGGAAAATCTGCTTTGCTACATAAGCTCTTGATCAAATTGTAATCGGATCTTACAAGAGGAGAGGGCTGGTAAGATAATGTGAATATGAAAATGAGAACAAAAACACCAAAAGAAGCCATCATATGTTGCAAAAGTTCTTAATTTGTGTTGTGAAAGTTTTCGAGGTGGTCTTTTATATAGTAGTGTTACTATGCCTGTTTGAAAGTATATTTCATTTTTCATTAATGACCAACTCAAGATATATATTAATTACAAAGAGATTGATTCAAAGAGAAAATTATGGGATTGGAAAAATGAAAAAGTGTTAATTTCCAGGCTCTCATGAATCTATATATCTAAAGTCTTTTGCTTGACACTTAGTATCTTAGATGGCAGCTTATTTATTATTATATCATTAATAAATTAAATACCCACTACCCATAATAAAAACTACACCATTAATAAATTAAATACTCACTACCCAATAATTAATATGCTCCAATTAAATGCTCATATTTAATATTTTTCAAATATATATAGATTCCAAGTTAAAGAGATTTACATATTAATATGCTCCAATATATATTTTTCAAATATTAATAAATTACATACCATTAATATGCTCCAATTAAATGGTCTTCATTAATGCCAATTTAAATGACATGATTATGGGTCTTCATTATTGCCAAGTTCTTTACTTATATCTTAAAAAAAAAAAAAAAAAATTCACAAATACAATACAAAAGACTCCCACCATAATCATGTCATTTAATTTTGATATATCTAAATAACAAAAAAAAAAAAAATGATATATCTCAAAAACTTACAATCATATTTAGGAAATTATTTCCTTTACACAACTGAACCGACTCAAAAAATTGTTCTAATAATTTATTTTATTTGTCATTTCTCTCAGATTACCACTTTTTTCGGATATGACTTTGAATTAATTCAATGAAAAAATGTCTCCTCAAATCCCTCTTACCTTAAATGAGCACTACATTAAAACAAAGGGATTTCCCCCCCCTTAAATGGTCCTTATATACTCTAATAAATTTTTTACCAATTATTTTCAGTTACTGACTACCTTTACCCCTTAATTACGCGTTTTCTTTTTCTTTCTTATTTTGAGAAAAATTTATGGATTTTCTTTAAATAATGTTTGTCCATAATTCAACATTACATCGTTTTGAAGTTGTAACAGTTTATATTAAGTTATTAACTCTTTTAATTATAAAAAAAAGTTATTAACTGATGTTGCTGTGAAATCAGTGGACGGCAGTCAGTCAAGCCGCGAGCTGGAAGACCTGCAAAAAGGAAGAACTGATCGGACCTGGCACCGGTTTGGGGCCGGCCTAGGAGGCTCCGATGCTTTTGTTAGTCGGAGTCTCTTTTGTTTAAACTCTCTGTAATCTGTATTTTTTAGTATTGCAATCACTGTTCATGCCTGAGAATAGGAGAGAGAATAATTTCTTATACCTTCTGGTCAGACCACGTGGCCTTCTAGGCTCTGTCAGATCTGAAGACACGTGGTGAGCTGGTGACCCTCCGTCTGGAAGGCCGTTACCCGTTCTGGAGCGTAGTGCTGAGTGGAGTCACGGGGCTTCAACCCCCTAAGTTCGCGTTGGAGAACACATGTGCGTGACATGCGACCAGCTGGAGGAGTTGTCTCGGTTGATTCTTGAAGAAGATAAGAGATGAGTCATAACCGGATGACTGAAGGGTTGTTCATGGATAGAAGGGCGTCAGTCGTTCTGGGGGATGCGAAGGCCTTCCTCCTAACGTTGAAGGTCGTCACTCCTTACTTGGGAGAGTCTGAGAAATATCCCCTTCAGTTGCCTCCCTATTTCGAGGTCGTGTGTCTTAACGACCTTCGGAATACAAAAGGTCCGGGTCTTGAAGGTAAATTTCACCCGTTTCCCTAAGGTAAATTTCACCCGTTTCCCTCGTTGAGCTCCGTGGCCATAATGGGATGGGACGGTTTCAATTTCGTTGAGACACGTGTTGGCCTGGGGATGGGCGCAGGTTTTAAAGTCTCAACCGTCTCTCTTAATGCCCAAGGCGCCTCATTTATTCTCACCAGTTTCTGTCTTTTTCAAAAAATTCCCTCAGTCCCTTGTGTCTTCTTCTTTTCAACTTTCTCGGAGTCTTGCTCGTTCAGAGGGATTTTTGCTCCGGCGATTCTCGTGCTCCTTGGTGGTTCTCTTTCCGATGACAGCTTTTCTACTGGTAAGCCGTTTTTCCCTTCTTCTTGTTTCGTTTTCTAGTGTCCTAGTCGTTCTTTGGGTAGTCGAGGAGTAAAAAGGTCTGGCCTTTACCCTCTTTTCCTTTACTTCGGTAGGTTTTTGCAGCGTGGGTGAGTGCGACATTGCCTCTAGGGACTTCGTCTCGAGTCTCTATGGCTTCCAAATGTGGATGACTCTTTGGAGTCACCATCCTCTGGTGAGAGATATTCACCCGTGCCATTATCCGGATCTGAGGATTTCGGAAGTCGGGGACGGTCCTCTGGGACCACGGAGTCGTCCACATCAGACTCCTTGCCCCAGGAGGTTAATTTACCCATTCCAGGTCGGGAATTAAACAAGCCCTTCATAGCCGAGGAGGTGCCTTCCAAACTTGTTGAGAAGGACATTGGCAGACTGAGGAGTCGCTTCCAAATCCCTGAGAAGGATAATGTGAACATAGTAATGACCACTTGCCAGGCGGAGATTAGGCCTGAAAATGGGGAGTGGGCATGCACGTCTAATGGGGAAGACGTTGCCTTGTATGAAGAAAGTCTGGTTGCCGGCTTAAGATTGCCGTTTAGGCCTTTTGAGAGGGGGCTCCTCCACCGTTTCGGTCTGGCTCCCAGTCAACTGAATCCAAATGCTTGGTGGTTAGTAGTAGGCCTTCAAGTGCTTTGGAGGATGGCTCATGAAGGGGAGCATGACTTGACCATCGATGAGTTCCTTTTTCTTTACAAACTAACCTACATGCCGTCTACCCCGGGGATCTAGGGGCTTCACCTGTCATAAAGGGTCTCCAAGGCTTATCCCTCGTGTTCCTAATTCAAACCGGAGTTGGAAGCCCAAATTCTTCTTTTTGTGTGGGGAAAATTGGGAATTTTCCCCTGGAGAGGCAATAGGCGAGGATCCTTGTGGCCTTCGTCGACCTTGGGGAATTCCTCCTGCTGATGGTGCATTTTCCTTTTTTACGCATATATATATGTTTTTATGGATGGCCTTCCAGGCATTTACCTTAGCTTTTCTTTTTTGCAGCTTTTCGTCGGCCTTCTTTATCCCAACGTTTAAAGGAAAACCTTTCCGTAGTTGTGGACTTTCAGAAGGAGAGGGCAGTGCGGTTGGCCGACCTTCTATCTCCGTTCACATTGGCACAGTGGTCCTTGGGTCCCGAGCCCAGTGAAGAGGTGAAGAAGGCGATAAAGTCTTATAACTTAAGTAAGTAATCTCTCTTCTCGATCCTGGGACTTAAATACCTTTTTCATTATCTCTTCTTGACGCCCTTCCTTGTTACAGGGATGACAACCAGGGCTGAACGCAAGCGCCTAATGGAGGCGGCCCAGAATCTTGACGACCTTCCTGACGCGAGCGCGCTTTTTCCCAAGAAGGCCAAATCGGGGAAGAAGGTCGTTATGGAGAAGGGGGCCAGTTCTAAGAAGGGTGGCAACCATGATAAACCCCTTCCTGCGGCCAAAACGAAGATGCCCGAGAAAGTTCATGTGTATCACGAGATTCCCCCTTCTCCTGTTGCCGTATCAAAAGGGAAGGGGGTGGCTTCTGAGGATATTCAACCCACTATCTACAACAGCATGTCTAGGGCGATGGACAAAGTGAACAAGATGTATGAGAAGGTTGATCTGGAGGTGTATGATCACATTGAGAATATGGACCTTCTCCGCATATCGATTCAGGATTCGTTGAAGGTCGACTTCTCTCTCTTTCTTGAAGATTGTCCTTCACATATACATATATATATATATTTTTTTTAATGTTTTCCTTCTGTTCTTCAGGCTGCGGGCTAGATGTTCATTTTGGGGAACAGGCTTCCTTCCTCAGATCGTGACTTGGCGAAACTCAAGGCGGAGCTTGAGGAGGCCAAAGTTCAGACCCTTGCTCATCAGGAGGCTGCGGAGGTTCTTAATGCTGAGAGGGGGACTTTGAAAAGCCAAGTGAAGAAGCTGGAAGCCGACCTGAAAAAGAAGGACGCCCGTCTAGCTGGCCTGGGGAAGGAACGTGATGATCTGTTGAAGAAGGCTGAAACTCTCCAAGAAGAGGTTGCAAATGTGAGGGAGACGGCCGTCACCGACTTCAAGGCTTCCGAGGATTTCAATGATGCCACGCGCCGCTACTATGTGGCGGGCTTTGAACACTTCAGGAAGAGGGCGGCCCAGGCCTTTGGGGAGGTTGTCAATTGGCAGATGGTAAAAATCTTTGATGATGAAGAGACCACCGCGATGGAGGAAGACAGTGGGGAAGAGGAGGAAGGGGATGATGTTCAATCCAAGGGAGCGTATGGTTGCCCCAACTGATGTCCCGTCTACTCCTCCCAATGGTGATGAAGGTAACAATCTTGTTGCTGGTCCTGAAGGCGGCCAGACTATTCAAGTGGACGACTCGGTTATCCCCGTGGACGATCAGGCTGCTCTTCCTCCAACCGGTGGCGAGATGCCATAGTTTTAATCCTTGTAATCTTGACCTAGACATTTTGGTGTTTGTTGTTTTTCTTTCTTTTGTCAGCAATGTAGTCCTAACAAGGTCATGTTTACTCCTTCTGGAAGGGGTGTGACCCATACTTAAACAATCTCGTAGCTAGGGTCATGTTTACTCCTTATGGAAGGGGTGTGACCCATACTTAGACGATTTCGTAGCTAGGGTCATGTTTATCCCTTATGGAAGGGATGTGACCCGTACTTTTATGGACAATGTCTTGACTGGGATCATGGGATGTTTATATGCTAGTTTTCTTCTGCTATCCCTTCCATAATTGCTACTTTATTTCTTCCCATCTGTGTTAAGCAAAACGTGGATTTCTCGTCTTGTGGTGTTTACTGTGTGAATCCGTGGATTAGCCATAGTATGTGAAAGAGCTTTTGCGACGATTTTTTTTTGTACACCCCCTAGGTGTCTAACTTTATAATTGATAGAGAAGAGACCTTCTTGACGGCCTTTTTCTCTGAGTGCACCCTTTGGGTGTAACTTGATTGATGGAGAAGAAATCGTCTTGACGGCCGTCTTCTTTGAATGCACCCTTTGGGTGTAACTTGATAATTGATAGAGAAGAGACCTTCTTGACGGCCTTCTTCTTTGAGTGCACCCTTTGGGTGTCTAACTTGCGCACCTCATGGGTGTCTGACATGCACCTCGTGGGTGTCTAACATTTGCACCTTGTAGGTGTCTGACATGCACCCCGTAGGTGTCTAACATTTGCACCTTGTAGGTGTCTGACATGCACCCCGTAGGTGTCTAACATTTGCACCTTGTAGGTGTCTGACATGCACCTCGTAGGTGTCTAACATTTGCACCTTGCAGGTGTCTGACATGCACCCCGTAGGTGTCCGATATTTCGTAGAAGAGCGATCTTCTTGACGGTCTTCTACTGTGAATGTACCTCATGGGTGTCGAAATTTTTTTTTTTTTGCAGGTTTTTTTTTAGCGCCTGTCAAGATTATAACTGATAATATTTTCGCGACATCAAGCATATTTAGACAATTGTTTATATGAAGACGGTCTTCTATTCATGGATAAAAGACATTGTTTGAGTATACAAACTTCTTAATCACAAAAAAGGTAACTGATATGCGTACCTCAAGGGTAGTATTTCTTGAGATGCTCAGCGTTCCATGGATGAGGCAACCTTTTTCCATGACGGTCTTCTAGATGATAGGTGCCCCTTCGGTAATATTGGATGATCTTGTAGGGACCTTCCCAATTGGGGCCTAGCTTTCCCTGTGACGGGTCCTTGGTTGCTTGGGTGACCTTCCTTAAGACCCAGTCACCGATTTCAAAACATCGAAACTTTACCTTGGTGTTATAATATCTGGCCATTTTTCCTTGGTAAAGTGCAATCCTTCGTGCTGCTCTTTCCCTTGTTTCATCTAAGAGATCAAGGTTCAAACGCAGCTGCCCTTCATTTTCTTCTTCTTTGTGGAAGGTCGTCCTTAGGGTGGTTAACCCAATTTCGACGGGAATAACAGCCTCTGTGCTGAAGGTGAGCTTGAAGGGAGTTTCATTGGTCGGGGTTCTGACGGTGGTTCGGTATGCCCATAGCACACTTGGAAGCTCTTCCACCCACATACTCTTTGCCCCCTCAAGCCGGGTCTTAATCTGTTTGAGTAAGGTCCGGTTTGTTACTTCGACTTGACCGTTTGCTTGTGGATGCCTGGGGGAGGAATAGTGATTTTTTATGTTCAGTTGACTACACAATTCCCTGAAGGGCCCATTATCAAATTATTTCCCATTGTCGGAGATCAGGACCCGTGGGATCCCAAATCGACGAATGACGGCCTTCCAGACAAAACCTTTGATATTCTTCTCTGAAATGGTTGCTAAGGGTTCTGCCTCCACCCATTTAGTAAAGTAGTCGATCGCGACCACTAAGAATTTTGCTTGTTTTGTCCAAACCGGGAACGGACCCATAATATCCAGTCCCCATTGTGCGAAGGGCCAAGGTGAGGTTATGGGTGTGATTTCCTCCGGTGGTACTCTGGGGATGTTGGCAAAGTGTTGGCACTTGTCGCAAGCTTTCACATATTGAGTGGCATCATGTAGAAGGGACGGCCAGTAATAGCCTGCTCTTGTGAGCTTGTGTGCCAAAGATCTTGCCCCTGAGTGATTTCCACAAACCCCTTCATGGACTTCTCTGATGACGTAATCTGCTTCTTCTGGCGACAAACATCGAAGGTGGGGTCGTGAGAAACCCATCTTGTAGAGGATGCCCCCCAGCAACTGGAAGCGGGAAGCTCGTATTCGGAGTTTGTGCGCCTCTGTCCTATCAGCAGGAAGTGTCCCTTCTTTGAGATAGCGGATTATGGGTAACATCCACGTTGGGTCATCTGTGATGGAGTTTACCATTTCGGCTTCTGTGGAAGATCTTCCTTGGATTTCGATGAAGCCATCTACTTCTACCCCTGATGATGCCAATCTGGCTAGACGGTCGGCAGCTTCATTTTCCTCTCTAGGAATTTGTAGCAATTCTACCTTCTTGAAGTGTGTCAGTAGGTTCTTAACGATTGTCAAATATTTCTTCATTCTACTCTCCTTAGCTTCATACTCACCTTTGACTTGCCCTACGATTAGCTGAGAATCACTTTTGACGGTCAGGTTCTTGATCCCCATGCTCTCGGATAATTTTAGTCCAGCTAAAAGGGCTTCATACTCCGCCTCGTTGTTTGTGGCACGGAAGCGTAGTTGAAAGGCATATTCGAATTTATCCTTCTCAGGGGAGACAAGGACTACACCAGCTCCACTCATCTCCATAGTAGATGATCCGTCTATATTCACCGTCCAGGCCTTGCCTTCTTCTGAGTCCCCTTCATCATTCCATGGATGAGTGAATTCCGCAATGAAATCGGCCAAAGCTTGGGCCTTTATCGCAGTGCGTGGGCGGTAGTCAATATGAAATTCACTCATTTCTATGGACCACTGTACAAGTCTTCCAGCCGCATCAAGCTTATTCATGGCCTTCCTGAGGGGGTAGTCAGTCAGAACTATTATAGGATGGGACTGGAAGTATGGTCTAAGTTTTCTTGATGCAATTAGCAAGGCGAAAGCTAATTTCTCCATGTTAGAATATCTTTCTTCGGCTCCCCTCAAGGCCCTACTGGTGTAGTAGACAGGCTTTTGAATGCGCTCTTCCTCGCGGATTAGCGCGAAACTAACTGTAGAAGCAGATACAGCCAAATATAAGTATAAGTCCTCACCCGTCTGGGAGGGGCTGAGTAACGGTGGTGAGGACAAGTAGACCTTCAATTCTTCAAACGCCTTCTGGCATTCTTCTGTCCACTGGAAGGCCTTCCTGAGGGTTCTAAAGAAGGGGAGGCATTTGTCCGTAGATCTCGAAACGAATCTATTTAGAGCGGCCGCTTTCCCTGTCAAGCTTTGAACCTCCTTGATGGTCTTCGGAGGACTCATTTCTAGGATGGCCTTAATCTTGTCTGGGTTGGCTTCTATCCCGCGCTGTGACACCATGAAACCGAGAAACTTGTCGGAGGAAACTCTAAAGACACACTTTGCGGGGTTCAGCTTCATGTTGTACCTTCTTAATGCTTGGAAGGTTTCTTTTAAATCCGCGATATGGTTTTCGTCCTTCTTGCTCTTTACCAGCATATCATCCACATATACTTCCACGTTTCTTCCTATTTGGCCATGGAACATCTTGTTTACCAATCTCTGGTAGGTGGCCCCAGCGTTTTTGAGGCCAAAGGACATCACTTTGTAGCAGAAAAGGCCCCTACTTGTGATGAAGGCCGTCTTTTCTTGGTCCTCTTCCGTCATTTGGATCTGATTATAGCCAGAGAAGGCATCCATGAAGCTGAGTAATTTGTGTCCAGCTGTGGAGTCCACCAGTTGGTCTATTCGTGGAAGGGGATAGCTGTCCTTGGGGCATGCCTTGTTCAAATCCGTGAAGTCGACACACATTCGCCATTTTCCCGTGGATTTTTTAACCATTACAACATTGGCGAGCCATTCCGGGTAGTAAACCTCCCTTATGAAGCCTGCCTTCAATAACTTGTCGACCTCTTCCATCACAGCTGCGTTTCTTTCTGGGGCGAAGACCCGTCTCTTCTGCTTGACGGGGGATATGGAAGGGTTGACATTCAACTTGTGCGCTATTACTTCGGTGCTGATGCCCGGCATGTCATCATGGCTCCATGCAAAGACATTGGCATTCTTCCTCAAGAAACTTACTACCAAGTCTCGTATCTCTTTTGTCATAGAAGTTCCTATCCTTGTCGTCTTCTCTTCATTGCCTTCTACCAATGCGATCTCTTCTAATTCTTCGGTTGGTTCAGCAATATTTTGCCGCTCTTCCACGATCAGTGTCTGGTGGACCTGCTATGCGTCCACTGTGGTTAAGTAGCATTCTCTGGCCATTACTTGATCTCCTTTCATTTCCCCTATTCCATTTTCTGTTGGAAAACGAACTAGGAGGTGGTAGGTTGAGGTGACAGCTCGAAGGCGATTCAGAGTAGGGCGTCCAATTATCGCGTTATAGGCGGAAGGGCAGTCTACTACCAAGAAATTGACCTTCTTGGTGGCTTGCTTCGGGTAGGTACCCGCTATGATTTGAAGGGTGATTATACCAAGTGGGTAGACACTGGTTCCTTCAAAACCGATTAATGGGGTTTCGATGGGTCGTAGCTGATCCTTACCAATTTTCATTTGCTGGAAGGCCGTCAAGTATATGATGTCCGCCGAGCTGCCATTGTCAATCAGAACACGTCTTGTGGAATAGCCAGCAATCTCCAATGTGACGACCAACGCGTCGTCATGAGGGTGGAAGACTTTGCGGGCATCTTCCTCTGTGAAAGTAATAGGAAGGTCTTCCAGTCTTTGCTTCTTGTCCGTCTTCTGTGTTACCAACACGTTATGTATTTGACGAGCATAAGCTTTTCGTGAGGAACGTGAGGTTCCTCCTGCTGCCATTCCTCCAGTTATCACATGAATTTCTCCCAGTGGGGGGGGGGTCTCGGAAGGGCTTCCACTGGAGCTTCGTAGCTGACGGGCCCCTTGAGGACGGCCTTCTCTCTGACCCCTTTCAACAAATCTTTGTAATTTTCCCTGTTTAATCAGCTCCTCGATCTGTCTCTTCAGGTCGTAACAATCCTCTGTATTGTGGCCGTGGTCCCTATGAAAACGGCAGTACTTGTCTCTCGGCCTTTTGTCGGGGTCCGTCAACAACTTGCTCGGCCATTTTAAAGTTGGGTCATTCCTTATTTGCATGAAAATATGGTCTACAGGAGCGTTTAGGGGAGTGAAGTGGTTGGATCTCTCATTGAATCCCCTTCCACTCCTATCCTCTTGTCTCCTATTTCTGTTCCTCTGGGCTTTGGGCCTTATCTCATGGGACTCCGCAGGACGGTCAGGATGTTCCCATTTTCTCTTCTTTCCTATGGTCTGGTCTCGAGCTAGAAGGGCTTCCTCCCCATTCATGTACCGTTGAGCCTCATACATCATCTCCGTCATGGTGCTCGGAGGATCTTTGTAGACCGAGAATAGAAAATCTCCCGATTGGAGGCCAGAGATGAATGCCGTCAACACTATTTTGTCGTCTGCCCCGTCAACTAACAGCGTTTCTTTGTTAAACCGGGTAAGGTAAGATCTCAAGGTTTCCCCTTCCTTCTGCTTGATATTCAAGAGGTGCGTGGTAAGTCGTCCGTATCGTTGTCCATCGATGAAATGGTTGAAAAACAAACGACTAAGTTGAGCGAAAGATCCTACCGAGCTGGGTGCTATCTTTTTAAACCATACTCTGGCGGGTCCCTTAAGGGTGGTTGGAAAAGCACGACACATAATTTCGTCCGGGACCCCTTGAAGGCACATCATAGTCTTGAAGGATTCCAGATGGTTGAGGGGGTCTTTCGATCCGTCGAAGGTTTCCAAGGAAGGCATTCTGAACTTAGATGGCAGAGGAAAAGAGATTACCGCTTTCGTGAAGGGTGAATCCGTTGTATGGACAAGATCATCAAGGTTTTTGGCTGCTCGTCCCTTAAATTTGTCTTTCATCTCTCCCATTTGAATCTTCATTGCTTTTATTTCTTGTTCCAACTTGGCCGATGGCTCTTCAACGGTAATTCTTGTATTCTCGCCTTTTGTCTCACCATCTTGCTCTTGGTGTTGCTCTTGTTGTTGTTCTTGTCGAGACTCGGCATCGCCTCTTTCCTTACTTTTTCCCTTGTCCTTTTCCTTCCCCTTCTCATTTTCGTGTTGCAAAAGCTTCTGGTTGAGGACCTGGTTTTGTCGGGTAAGCTCCTAAAGGTTGGAAGTGAGGTCTCGCAGTTGCTTTTCCATCCCAGCCATCTCCGGGGACTGGCTGCTGGAGGGGAGTGCTTGAGCGTGTATTTCCATTGAACGCGTCCTGACCATGCAGTCCTTTTGTATCGGTGCGGTGAAAGGCAAATATGTGCGATTCCCATAGACGGCGCCAACTGATGTTGCTGTGAAATCAGTGGATGGCAGTCAGTCAAGCTGCGAGCTGGAAGACCTGCAAAGAAGGAAGAACTGATCGGACCTGGCACCGGTTTGGGGCCGGCCTAGGAGGCTCCGATGCTTTTGTTAGTCGGAGTCTCTTTTGTTTAAACTCTCTGTTCTGTATTTTTTAGTATTGCAATCACTGTTCATGCCTGAGAATAGGAGAGAGAATAATTTCTTATACCTTCTGGTCAGACCACGTGGCCTTCTAGGCTCCGTCAGATCTGAAGACACGTGGTGAGCTGGTGACCCTCCGTCTGGAAGGCCGTTACCCGTTCTGGAGCGTAGTGCTGAGTGGAGTCACGAGGCTTCAACCCCCTAAGTTCGCGTTGGAGAACACCTGTGCGTGACATGCGACCAGCTGGAGGAGTTGTCTCGGTTGATTCTCGAAGAAGATAAGAGATGAGTCATAACCGGATGACTGAAGGGTTGTTCATGGATAGAAAGGCGTCAGTCGTTCTGGGGGATGCGAAGGCCTTCCTCCTAACGTTGAAGGTCGTCACTCCTTACTTGGGAGAGTCTGAGAAATATCCCCTTCATTAACTATTTTATTCTTAGCAAGTCTTCTCAACTTCCTTGCTATTAGTTGCTCTTCTTATTCTTAATTGTCTAATACTATTCCCTTTGTCTTTTTATTTAATTCCCTCAACTTTTTTTTTTGTGAAGAAATTTCCCTTAACACTTTACCTCTACAATAAACAAGATCTTTTATTTTTGTTTTGTCTTTCTTTTTCTCCATGTTACTTGATGGGTTTTGATTTTTTCAATTTGGTTCTTTGTTTTAGTTTGCTTTATTTGGCGTTGAAGAATCACTGTTATATTATGTCCCTCAAAAGTAACACCATTTTTCATTATATACTTATTTCTTTTCTTTTTCGTAATTATCTAGTCGGTCGCCAAGAAAATTTAAAAAAATGATGAGAAGATGGAAGAATTTTTGGCACTCGATAATACGAAAAGTAGTGGTGAGTTTTTGTTTTGATTTTCTCACTTTGGTTCTTTGTTTAGTGATAAATACTCACCACTACGTTTTGTTCCTTAAAGGTAACACCATTTGTCAATATTAGATATGAACTTCTTAACTGTTTGTAATTACCTTAATTTCATATGCTCAATTTCATTGGATCGATTTCATTTGGATGCTGAAGAAATGATAAAAATGAGTAATAGGTAATTACCATAATCAATGGAAATTCTTTTGCTTGAAAAGTATATGTGGTTTTTTATGAATTAGTTATGAATTAAAATTTGTCGATACTAAATCTAAAAAACATTTTTTCATTCTAATATTTGCACAGTACTTTATAGATGAAGCATTTTTTTTTTTTCAATTATAATATGTTATTTATAATAATTTTATAAATAAATGATAGTATAATCCAATAATAAAAAGGTATATGGTCCCGTACAATTGTGCGGGTTATAGTCTAGTGTAAGTTAATTACAAAAACTATGTAATCCTTCATGCTTTCTCACCTAAGTTTTCTTTATCTCTCTATAACTAATTTCTACACTTATTAGCTGAATGCCAAAAAACATTTATGTCACAATGTCATCTAAATGAGTGATTATTCAGTATTCTCGGAATACAATACAATTAAATGCTTACTCACTCATTTCACATGAATGGCGGATTCCACTCATTAAATTTATGGTGAGACTCATCATTCACGTGAAAAGGGAGAATACGTATTTATTTGTCCTCCGGGAATATTGCAAAATTTTCTCATCTAAACTATTTCGTTGTATTTTCTTTGGCAATTTTGTTGTATTTTCCCAAGAAGAGTAGTGGACGAATATATCAGAAATCATAGAGAAAGGGGAGTTTTATAAAATGTAGTTATCTTTAAATGGATGATAACTGTTGATGTCTGGAATTTGCATCTCCATGGAAATGACCGGAGTTTGCATCTTCATATCAACAGTTGCACAGCTAGCCAAGAACTGATGTTGTTGAAAAATCGGTGGACTGTAGTCAGTCGATCCGAGGGGTGGAAGACCTGCAAAAGCAAAGAGGTTGGTCGGAATGGGCACTGGTTTGGGGTCGGCCAAAGGGGCTCCGATGCCTTTGTCAGTATTGATTCCTAGAAAAACCTTGAGAGTGAATTTCTGTATTGGAAAATACTGTTCATACCTGAGATTTTGAGAGATAATGGCATTTTATGCTTTTTGGTCATAACACGTGGTCTTCTAGACTCCCTTGGATTTGGGGACACGTGGTGACTTAATGGCCCTTGGATTTGGAAGGTCGTTACACGTTTGGAGTATAGTGCTGGGTGATGCCACGAGGCCTTAAGCCCTGGATTCGTGGAGAACGCAGTTGGGATAAGTGGCTAGGCCTAGAAGGTCGTCAACTCAGCCTGGGAAGTAGACGGTCATCATCTTTCTCGAAGAGTAGAAGGTCGTCATTTCTGACTTAGGGAAAAGTTGATAAATATTCTCTTTTCCCCAAATTAGAGACGACGACCTTCCACTCTTCGAGAAAGATGACGACCGTCCAAGTCTCATCCTTAACGGACGACCTACTAAGCATGGCCACTTATCCCAACCATTGGTGAGTCATCTCTTATCTGTTATGGGATTACAGCGAGACAGCTTGCCAAGTCATGTCTTCACCATTGACAGGTGTTCTCCACGAATCTAGGGGATTAAGCCCTCGCGACGTTGCCCAGCACTACACTCCAAATGAGCAACGACCTTTTAGATGAAGGGCTATTAAATCACCACATGTCCTTAGATCCAATGGAGTCTGGAAGGCCATGTGTTATGATCAGAAAGCATAAAATGCAATTATCTCTCATAATCTCAGGTATGAACAGTACTTTCCAATACAAAAATTCACTCTCAAGGTTTTTCTGGGAATCCATACTGATAAAGGCATCGGAGCCTCTTTAGCCGGCCCCCAACCGGGGCCAATTCCGATCAACTTCTTTGCTCTTGCAGGTTGTCCATCTATTGGCTCAGGTGTCAGCGGTTTGACGATCTTCCAAAACGAGGAGTCTTGGCTGGCTGTGCAACAGTTGATATGAAGATGCAAACTCCGGTCATTTCCATGGAGATGCAAATTCCAGACATCAACAGTTGGCGCCGTCTGTGGGAAGGACGACTTTTCCTCTTACAAATTGCACAGCCGCCAAACTTCTTTCTCAACCTCCAGAGACGAAGAAACAAACACCACTACAGTGTAGAACATAGCCCGATCTATCGGTCCCCGGCAAAATCTTCATCATCAGAGCTGTCACGCTCTTCCACGCGCCGTCGGAAAGAAGACCTTCCTTTCCACTCGCCGTCGGAGTGACGACCTTCCTTTCCACGCGCAACCTGAGCCATTAGAGTCTCAAAGACCCTCTTCCAATCACCTGATCAAGCAATGGGCTCTACCATTGGACAGAACGTTGCTCCGATCTACCAAGCCTGGTCGGAATCTTCTAAACCGGAATTGTCACGCGCTTTCACGCGCCAGCAGAGTGATGACCTTCCTTTTTACGTGTCTTCATGTGCTCGACACGTGCCTATATGTGCTGACACGCGTCAAGCGCACACCCCCATGATGCCACATCAGCATCCTTATTAGCCCTAATTACAACGTCATCCATGTGGCGTCAACAGTGTGAGCATGAATTGTAAAAAAGAAAAAAAATTATGACGATCTTCCAGCCCCGCCTAGAAGGAAAAGGAAGATAGATACATGGCCCTTGCAGGGATGGTCTTCCAACTTCTACAAAAAAGTGATAGTTGAAGACATGATCCTTCCAATGACAGTCTTCCAATTTCCTTAGTAAAATGAAGACCTTCAAAAATTTTCAGGGCTTCTAGCCCCACCTTGAAACTATGTCTCTTCCACCCTTCTCCTCTTTTACGTATTCTCTTTTCATTAGAAAGATGATAAACAATAAATTAATTGAGGCTATTCTTAATATGCTCGTTATACACTAACAAATAATATAAAAGGGAAATACCCGGCCTCAAATAAAATATAGAAATCACATGAATATTTCTATATATATATACATATATGTGTTGCTTTAACCTTTGAGGATGAGAAATCCTAAAATGTTTATGTCTACATTTGGAAGGTTTATAAGACCAGCTTAATGTCCTTGAGTAAAGTTGGAAGTGTTGTTTTACAACACGATTTAAAGTTACATTTTCCATGTGAGAATTATAACGTTTTGCATACATATAAATAATTGAAATAAGCTTTCACACAAGACTAATTATCTCAAATGAAATTACATGTAATGTAATTGTTTAATTCGGATAGTTAATTGATGATGCAAAATCACATTGTTCATTAATTGGGATATTATCATCAATATGCTTACTTAGACAATCTATTTATCTTTTTTTCCTCCACAATTATTGCAAACCGGATTATTGCATAGATGGACGACCGTCCATCCATTATATGCAATTTTGTGTTTGACTTGATTAAAGTATGACGTCATCTTTTCTCATGCCATATTGGGCGTTATGACCCAAAAATATATATATTCGATTTGTTTATTAAGATCATTAGTAATCTCGCAACGAAGATGAGCTCTATAAAGAAGGGCCACAAGAGAGATCAGTTCAACCACACCATGATTAAGGTTTAAGGATCTACTCCTACTATGGCTCCTATAAGCATCAAGGGGCTGAGGTCTAAGGACCCACTTCTACAAGCATGTGGCTTCTATAAGCCTTTCGAAGTAGACCTATATAACAACTATGCATTCGAACACAAGGTTGGACACCTATATGACGAGTGAAATAATTTTTCCAATATGCATGTTACTTTGTGCAAATGGTGGATAATGACTGCTCAGATCTTCCAAAACTCAAGAAAACCAAGAGACAAATACTATCATTTCTATGGGGACCAGAGCCATAACATTGAAGATTGTTTTGCCCTCAGAAAGCAGATCAAAGAGCTTATTAAGCAAAGAAGATTGCAAAGATTTTTAGGAAGGGACTGGAGAGAATATCGTCCACCTGTGGCTTATCACCAACGACCTCCAACAGAAGCTCGTCCTAGACTCCTAGTATGGAGGGATTCACATGATAACTGGGGGCATGGCCGCAGGAGGGACCTCCCGTTCCTCGCGAAAAGCCTATGCTCGCTAGATACACAACGTGTTGGTAACTCAGAAGACCGGCAAGATTCCTAGGTTGGAAGATCTTCCCATTACCTTTACAGAGGAAGACGCTCGCAAAGTCTTCCACCCTCACGATGATGCGTTGGTCGTCTCCCTAAAGATTGCCGGCTATTCGACAAGACGTGTCTTGATCGATAACGGCAGTTCAACGAATATCATCTATTTAACAGCCTTCCAGCAAATGAAAATTGGCAAGGATCATCTCATTGAAACCCCACTAGTCGGTTTTGCAGGGACCAGTGTTTATCCACTTGGAGTGATTTCTCTTTAAATCACAGCAGGTACTTACCCAAGACAAGTAACAAAGAAGGTCGAATTCTTAGTGGTAGACTACCCTTCAGCCTATAATGTGATAATCGGACGCCCTACTCTAGAACAAAACAAGCAAAATTTTTAGTGGTCGCAATTGACTACTTTACCAAATGGGTGGAAGTATAACCTCTGGCAACAATCACAGAAAAGAATGTTAAAAATTTCATCTTGGAAGGACGTCATTTGTAGATTTGGGATCCCAATAGGTCCTGATTTCTGACAATGGGAAGCAATTCGACAATGAACCCTTTAGAGAATTATGTGGTTAGCTGAATATAAAAAACCACTACTCCTTCCCTAGACACCTACAGGCCAACGGTCAAGTTGAAGTTACAAACCGGACCTTACTCAAACAGATTAAGACCCGGCTCAAGGGGCCAAAGAGTATATGGGTAGAAGTGCTTCCAAGTGTGCTATGGGTATACAGAACCACTGCCAAAACCCCAACAAAGGAAACTCCTTTCAAGCTAACCTTTGGCACAGAGGCCGTTATTCTCATTGAAATAGGGTTAACCACCCTAAGGACGACCTTCCACAAAGAAGAAGAAAATGAGGGACAGCCTCGGTTGAACCTTGATCTCCTGGATGAAACAAAGGAAAAAGCAGCATGAAGAATTGCACTTTACCAAAGGGAAAATGGCCAAGTACTACAACACCAAGGTGAAACTTCGACGTTTTGAAGTCGGTGAATAGGTCTTAAGGAAGGTTACCCAAGCAACTAAAGATCCGTCACAGGGCAAGTTGGGCCCCAACTGGGAAGGTCCTTACAAGGTCATCCAATACTACAGAAGGGATACTTATCATTTAGAAGACCGTCATGGAAAAAAGCTTCCTCATCCCTGGAACGCTGAACATCTCAAAAAGTACTACCCTTGAGGTACACACCCCTAGCTACGTTTTACGTTAAAGAAGTTTGTACTATCCAAACAATATCCTTTATCGATGAAAAAAAGGCTGTCTGTTTATAAATGATTGTCTAAATATGCTTGCTGTCATTCAAATATTATGAATCATCAATTAAGCAGGCGTCTCTCACAGTTAGACATCCAAGAGGTGCAATATCCAGTAGGGAGTCATCAAACAACATGCCCCTTAGAGGATATGTCCAGTAGGGAGTCATCGAAACAGATACCCCTCGGAAGACAGTCAGATACCCAAGAGATGCAATATCCAGTAGGGTGTCATCAAACAATATGCCCCTCGGAGGATATGTCCAGTAGGGAGTTATTGAAACAGATGCCCCTTGAAGGACAGTCAGAACACCCAAGAGATGCAATATCCAGTAGGGTGTCATCAAACAATATGCCCCTCGGAGGATATGTCTAGTAGGGAGTCATCGAAACAGATGCCCCTCGGAGGACAGTCAGACACCCAAGAGGTGCAATATCTAGTAGGGTATCATCAAACAACATGCCCCTCAGAGGATATGTCCAATAGGGAGTCATCGAAACAGATGCCCTTTGGAGGACAGTCAGACACTCAAGAGGTACAATATCTAGTAGGGTGTCATCAAACAACATACCCCTCGGAGGATATGTCCAGTAGGGAGTCATCGAAACAGATGCCCCTCGGAGGACAGTTAGACACCTAAGGGGTGCAATATCCAGTAGGGAGTCATCAAACAACATGCCCCTCGGAGGATATGTCCAGTAGGGACTCATCGAAACAGATGCCCCTCGGAGGACGGTTAGACACCCACATGGTGCATCCTCCAGAAGAAGGTCGTCAAAAATGAATTCCCTCTTCTAAAATTATCAAGTTAGACACCCACAGGGTGCATCTATAAAAGAAGATCGTCAAGAACGCTCATCTTCTACATATTATCATGTTAGACACCCACGGGGTGTATCTACAGAAGAAGATCGTAAAAAACGCTCATCTTCTACATATAATCATGTTAGACACCCACGGGGTGCATCTGCAGAAGAAGATCATCAAGAACGCTTCTCTTCTACATATAATCATGTTAGACACTCACGGGGTGCATCTACAGAAGAAGGTCGTCAAGAATGCTCCTTTTCTGAATATTATCAAGTTAGACACCCACGGGGTGCATCTACAGAAGAAGGTTGTTAAGAACGCTTCTTTTCTGAATAATCGAGTCAGACACCCAAGGGGTGAGTTTAAAGACGAAGGTCGTCAGGAACACTTCTTTTCTGAAACTGCTAAGCAACCCACGTGGTGCATTTCCTAGAAGAAGGTCGTCTAAGACAAACACCCCTTTTCTGAACATAGTCAATACTCTCACAAAATGACTCTCCATAAAAGGTAAAAGTCAACCTTTTGCTAGGTATGAGTGGAAGGCAAAATGACGGTTCAAGAAAGAACAACAAAGATGACTAACATATAAACACGACCCTAGTTAAGAGGTTTCTGTCTATGAAAGCATGGGTCACACCCCTTCCATAAGGAGTAAACATGACCCTAGTCAAAAGATTATTGTCTGCGAAAGTATGGGTCACACCCATTGGATGCACCTTACAGAAGAAGGTCGTCAAGAATGCTCATCTTCTGAATATTATTAAGTTAGACACCCATGTGGTGCACCTTACAGAAGAAGGTCGTGCAAGAACGCTCCTCTTCTGAATATTATTAAGTTAGACACCTTCGTGGTGCACCTTACAGAAGAAGGTCGTCAAGAATGCTCCTCTTCTGAATACTATCAAGTTAGACACCCACGTGGTGAACCTTCCAGAAGAAGGTCGTCAAGGATGAATCCCCTATTCTGAAATTATTAAGTCAGTCACCCACAAGGTGCATCTACCAGAAGAAGGTCATCAAGAACGAATCCCCTCTTCTGAAATTATTAAGATAGACACTCATGTGGTGCATCTTCTAGAAATTATCAAGTCAGTCACCCACGTGGTGCATCTACCAGAAGAAGGTCATTAAGAATGAATCCCCTCTTCTGAAATTATTAAGCTAAACACCCACGTGGTCATCTTCCAGAAGAAGGTCGTCAAAGACAATGCCACTTTTCTGAAAATAGTCGAAACTCCTACAAAGGACGTCTTCCTAAAGGTAAAAGATCGACATTTGCAAGGTATACTTGGAAAGTAAAGCAACAGTTCAACTCAAAGAAGAACGGAAAAGTTCATTAACATATAGATGATCGTCAAGCCATACTTGTCCCCACAGGTAAACATGACTTGAACGAAAATACAGGTCACACCTTCTTCCACAAGAGGTAAACATGACTCGAGTTAGAAGATCTTCGTCTACAAAAGAAAAACACTTGCCATACCCGTGGGAAAACATGACAACACTTGAAATAAGGATGTATCTATACAAACAAAAAATATCGAAAGTGCTTAACTTAAAAACAAAAGTACGAAAAAAGAGAAATCAAGACGTTTCCTTGTCGATTGGTGGAAGAATAACTTGTCCATCCATGAGGCTAACAGCCGGATTGCCACTCTGATCACCACTTGGAAAAGTAGATTGGACATCAGATGGAGTGACCGCATGTTCCTTAAACTGAACGTCATCCTCTTTGTCCTCATTTTCACTATCCTCTTCCACGGTAGTGGTGGCTTCATCATCAAATATTTTCACCGTGGACCAATCTTGAGTACTTCCAAAAGCAAGAGCAGCTCTCTTCCTGAAATGTTCGAAACCCCCAACATAAAAGTGACAAGTGTCGTCTTGAGAGGAAAGAAGGTCGTCTTTCTTTTGAAGATCAGCTTCCAAACCTTTCACCTGTTTCCTCCAAAGTCTCTCTCAACGTGAAAGTCTTCCATTGTCTTTTCGTTAGCAACAATCTTGATTTGAGCCTCGTCCAACCCAATTCTAAACTTCACATACTCGTTTTCTAATAAGTGAGGTCTTAAACCTACAACGAACATCTGGCCTGCAGCTTGAGTGATGGAAATTGGAGTCAGAAGAAGAAAAAATAACCTCAAAATCATACAAACAAAAAAAAAAAGCATGTGAGATCTCCCTTTTGTCCTTGACTTTTCATATTCCGAAGGTCGTCTACGCAGACAACCACAGAATAGGGGGGCAACTGAAGAGAATGTTTACCAACTTTTCCCCAAATCAAAGACGATGACCTTCCACTCTTTGAGAAAGATGACGACCGTCCAAGTCTCATCCTTAACAGACGACCTACTAAGCATGGCCACTTATCCCAACCATCGGTGAGTCATCTCTTATCTGTTACGGGATTACAGCGAGACAGCTCGCCGAGTCATGTCTTCACCATTGACAGGTATTCTCCACGAATCTAAGGGATTAAGCCCTCGCGACGTCGCCCAGCACTACACTCTAAATGAGCAACGACCTTCCAGATGAAGGGCTATTAAATCACCATGTGTCCTCAGATCCAATGGAGTCTGGAAGGCCACGTGTTATGGCCAGAAAGCATAAAACACAATTATCTCTCCTAATCTCAGGTATGAACAGTACTTTCCAATACAGAAATTCACTCTCAAGGTTTTTCTGGAAATCCATACTGACAAAGGCATCAGAGCCTCTTTGGCCGGCCGCCAACTAGGGCCAATTCCGATCAACTTCTTTGCTCTTGCAGGTCATCCATCTATCGGCTCAGGTGTCAGCGGTTTGACGATCTTCCAAAACGAGGAGTCTTGGCTGGCTGTGCAACTGTTAATATGAAGATGCAAACTCCAGTCATTTCCATGGAGATGCAAATTCCAGACATCAACAATTATTATATGGAAGCATCACTTTTTACTAATAAAATCCATAAACAACAACTTGTAGTTAATCGGATGTTTATGGATTAAAGTGAAAAACGTGCATTCTTTATGATTAATTGTATATGTCTTTTCCTTCAATCTTTTTTTAGAAAAATAAAAAATAAAAAAAATTATGTATTAGTTTATGTTCCTATACCAAAAACTGCACGCATATATTATCTTTATTTAATGTAAATTGGATTATAACATGATGTAGGTTTTGGTGACTGTATTCATTGGATGGAAATTTGGAGTAACCGGTGACGTGACAGACTTGCCCAAGTGGTATGCTGGTCTTGTTGTGTTCTTCATTTGTGCCTATGTAGCTGCCTTTGCGTGGTCATGGGGACCATTGGGATGGTTAGTGCCGAGTGAGATTTTCCCACTTGAGATCCGATCAGCTGCACAAAGTATCACTGTCTCTGTTAACATGTTCTTCACATTCATTGTGGCCCAACTATTCCTTACCATGCTTTGTCACATGAAGTTTGGCTTGTTCATCTTCTTTGCATTTTTCGTACTACTCATGACCCTTTATGTCTATTTCTTCTTGCCGGAGACCAAGAACATCCCTATTGAAGAAATGACGTGTGTGTGGAAGAGCCATTGGTTTTGGAGAAGATTCATGCCTGAAGACCGTCCACAAATTTAAAGTTGTGGATTACTAGTATAGTTTTTTTTACTCGAACCCTTATTGTTCTAAGTTTTTTTTAATTTTTGGTTTCTGGAATCCCTTACTATAATATATAAGTTGTTGGGGGAAGTTCAAACGATATTATATTAATGCCTTTTCTTTTAATGAATTATTATGATTTAAAATTTTAAATTATGTCAAACATTTACTATTGTGTTTATAATCCTAAATTGTGTTTGGTTTAACCATTTAGGATAATTTGTAATTTACACATAAATTTAATGGCAGATTAATGAAATGATGATGAGATTAATGGTTTCTATATATTTTAGGGGAGAATTTTCAAGAACAAAAATCAAACTTGGATCAAATTTTAGGGATGAAGAATATAAGTCAACCTTGTTTCTTTTTCTTTTTAATTTGCTTTGCGAGTAAATTTTCACTTGAAACCAAACCAAACCTTTAGGGATGAAGAATATAAGTCAACAATTTCTTTACTCAACAGAAACACATAATAACAATAGTAATCTTATTTGTGATTAACTATAGACAATCTTGGCACTCTAATCATATGTTGCTCAAAATTGCCTCAACATTCTTGCAATGAAAAGTCACTAGTAGAATCCCAGCCGCGACTTCTTGTGGAATAGGAACATTAGGATTCTTCAATAAATCGTCTTTGCAAGCATCCACCAAAGGCTGAATTTGGTTAATGAGAATATACTTGGCACCACCATAGTCTCGTCCACTAACACTTTGTAACACAGCCGTAAAATCATCTCCTGCAACAAAGGCTTGTCCAGCGCAAAATTCAAGGCTTTTCTTCAATGGGGAACCATTGGGAGTACTCTCATATAAATTGGATGTAGCTTCACGCCATAGATTTGCTTCATTTTCCGCACAATGAATAGCTATGATTGATAATGCTTGGGCACTAGCAGTCTTACTAGAAGGGTTAGATGTGAGGCATTGTAAGCAAACGGATGGAAAATCTGCTTTGCTACATAAGCTCCTGATCAAATTGTAATCGGATCTTACAAGAGGAGAGGGCTGGTAAGATACTGTGAATATGAAAATGAGAACAAAAACACCAAAAGAAGCCATCATATGTGGCAAAAGTTCTTAATTTGAGTTGTGAAAGTTTTCGAGGTGGTCTTTTATATAGTAGTGTTACTATGCCTGTTTGAAAGTATATTTCATTTTTCATTAATGGCCAACTCAAGATATATATTAATTACAAAGAGATTGATTCAAAGAGAAAATTGTGGGATTGGAAAAATGAAAAAGTGTTAATTTACAGCTTTAGGCTCCCATGAATCTATATATCTATATATCTAAATTAAAGTAGAAGAATTTGTTATCTTTCTGCCACATGGCATCTAAGACAACATATTCTGCTTGAAACTTAACATTTTAGATGACATCTTATTTATTACTACATTATTAATAAATTAAATATCCACTACCCCATAATAAAAACTACATCATTAATAAATTAAATACTCATTACCCAATAATTAATATGCTCCAATTAAATGCTCATATTTAATATTTTTCAAATATATATAGATTCCAAGTTAAAGAGATTTACATATTAATATGCTCTAATATATATTTTTCAAATATTAATAAATCACATACCATTAATATGCTCCAATTAAATGGTCTTCATTAATGCCAATTTAAATGACATGATTATGGGTCTTCATTATTGCCAAGTTCTTTACTTATATCTTAAAAAAAAAAAAAAAAATTCACAAATACAATACAAAAGACTCCCACCATAATCATGTCATTTAATTTTGATATATCTAAATAACAAAAAAAAAAAAAAATTGGATATATCTCAAAAACTTACAATCATATTTGGAAATTATTTCCTTAATTTACACAATTAAACCGACTCAAAAAACTGCTCCAATAATTTATTTTATTTATCATTTCTCTTAGATAACCACTTTTTTCACATGACTTTGAATTAATTCAATGAAAAAATGTTTCCTGAAATCCCTCTTACCTTAAATGAGCACTACATTAAAACTAAGTTTTTTTGTTTTTTTGTTTTTTTTGTTTTTTGCCCTTAAATGGTCCTTAAATACTCTAATAAAGTTTTTACCAATTATTTTCAGTTACTGACTACCTTCACCTCTTAATTACGAGTTTTCTTTTTCTTTTCTTTTTTTTTGAGAAAAATTTACTGATTTTCTTTAAATAATGTTTGTCCATAATTCAACATTACGCCGTTTTGAAGTTGTAATATTTTATATCAAGTTATTAACTCTTTTAATTATAAAAAAAGTTATTAACTATTTTATTCTTAGCAAGTCTCCTCAACTTCCTTGCTATTAGTTGCTCTTCTTATTCTTAATTGTCTCACTTTATTCCCTTTGTCTTTTTATTTAATTCCCTCAACTTTTTTTTTTTTGAAAGAAATTTCCCTTTAACAATTTATCTCTACAATAAACAAGATCTTTTATTTTTGGTTTTGTTATTCTCCATGTTACTTGATGGGTTTTGACTTTTTCAATTTGGTTCTTTGTTTTAGTTTGCTTTATTTAGTATTGAAGAATCACTGATATATTATGTCTCTCAAAGGTAATACCGTTTTTCATTATATACTTATTTCTTTTCTTTTTCCTAATTATCTATTCGGTCGCCAAGAAAATTTAAAAAAATGATGAGAAGATGGAAGAATTTTTGGCACTCGATAATACGAAACGTAGTGATGAGTTGTTGTTTTGATTTTCTCACTTTGGTTCTTTATTTAGTGATAAATACTCACCACTACGTTTTGTTCCTTAAAATTAACACCATTTGTCAATATTAGATATGAACTTCTTAACTGTTTGTATTTACCTTAATTTCATATGCTTAAATTTCATTGGATCGATTTCATTAGATGCTGAAGAAATGATAAAAATGAGTAATAGGTAATTACCATAATCAATGGAAAATCTTTTGTTTGAAAAGTATATGTGGTTTTTTCTGAATTAGCTATGAATTAAAATTTGTCAATACTAAATCTAAAATCACAAAAAAAAATTATTCTAATATTTGCACAGTACTTTATCGATGAAGCATTTATTTTCAATTATAATATGTTATTTATAATAATTTTATAAATAAATAATAGTATAATCCAATAATAAAAAGGTATATGGTCCCGCACAATTATGCGGGTTATAGTCTAGTGTAAGTTAATTACAAAAACTATGTAATCCTTCATGCTTTCTCACTTAAATTTTCTTTATCTCTCTATAACTAATTTCTACACTTATTAGCTAAATGCCAAAAAACATTTATGTCACAATGTCATCTAAATGAGTGATTATTCAATGCTTCTGGAATACAACTCATTTCATGTGAATGGCGGGTCATACCCATTAAATTCATAATGAGACTCATCATTCACGTGAGAAGAGAGAATACGTATTTATTTATCCTCCGGAAATATTGCAAAATTTTCTCATCAAAACTATTTCGTTGTATTTTCTTTGGCAATTTTGTTGTATTTTCCCAAGAAGACTAGTGGACGAATATATCAGAAATCATAGAGAAAGGGGAGTTTTATAAAACGGAGTTATCTTTAAATGGATGATAACTAATGCGGCTATCTTGTGATTAATGATTTTTCCCAAAGTGGCTATTAATAAATTAATAATAGCTGTAATTATCTAAATGCTAAACAACATTTTGGTCCCTCAAAGTTTGCATTAGCCGTTAATTTAGTCCCTATCATTTTGATTTGGTCAATTTACTCTCTCATTTTTACAAAAGTGGGCAATAGACTTTGAACTGGAATTTCAATAAATTTTTAATCTTTTTATTTTTCAAGACTTCTCCCTCCACTCTTTCCAATTGTGATTATGACCCTGGAACAGAAAGATTAGATATTGAATTAAGGAGAAGAAAAGAAAAAGGGAGAAGAAAGAAAAGTTTCTTGCCAAAAAATTTTAAAAATTTATAGTTCAAACCATAGCGTTGTGTTTTATTAATGGCAACTTAACAGCAATTGACAAAACGATGAAATTGCTCACTTTTGGAAAGGTGGCAGACTAAAATTTGACCAAATCAAAATGATAAGGACTAAATTGACAGCTAATGCAACCTTGGAGTGACCAAATTGTAATTCCTAATCTAAAAAAAGATTCCTTCATAACTTGGAAAATGGTTGAATAAATTGGGAAAGAATTTCCTCCCATTGAAATCTTTCAATTCTTTTCAATTTTAAGTCACATGAAAGACATGTGACATATACACTGGCACAATATAAGTCAACCTTGTTTCTTTTTAATTTACTTTGTGAGTAATTTTTCACTTGAAATCAAACCTTAAGCACCAACTCATAGAATAATGGAAAATGTTAAGCACAAATTAAAGGGTCATGGACCATGACATATGTCATTTTTGTCACTCTCGTTTGTAGGGTCCCGAACTTTGTTGTGTAGTCACTTTGGTTTTCTTCCATCTCAGTTGAATGAAAGTTTCCATTGTTTTGATTTTCAATGAAGTTTTTTTGTTCATAAAAAAAAAGAAAAAAAAGAATGATTTCTTTAATCAAAACAAACACACAACAACATTAATAACTTTATTTGTGATTAATTAGAAACATTCTTGGCACACTCATATGTTGCTCAAAATTGCCACAACATTCTTGCAATTAAAAGTCACTTGTTGAATTCCAGCCGCAACTGCTGCTGGAATGGGAATATTAGGCAAATCCGAGAAATGGGCTGTGCAAGAATCCACCAAAGGCTGAATTAGGTTAATAACAATACCCTTGGCACCACCATAGTTCCGTGCACTCACACTTTGTAACACACTCCCAAAATCATTCCTTGCATCAAGGGTTCGTTCAGCGCAATCACCAAGGATTGTCTTCAATGGACTTTTGGGAGCACTCTCATATTGATTGGATAAAACTTCATACAATAGATTTGCTTCCTTTTTCGCACAACTAATAGCTATGATTGATAGTTCTGGGGCATCGGCAGTCTTACTAGAAGGGTTAGATGTAAGGCAGTCTAAGCAAATGGATGGAAAATCTGCTTTGCTACATAAGCTCTTGATCAAATTGTCATCGGATCTTACAAGAGGAGAGGGCTGGTAAGATAATGTGAATATGAAAATGAGAACAAAAACACCAAAAGAAGCCATCATATGTTGCAAAAGTTCTTAAATTGTGTTGTGAAAGTTTTCGAGGTGGTCTCTTATACAGTAGTGTTACTATTCCTGTTTGAAAGTATATTTCATTTTTCATTAATGACCAAGTCAAGATATGTATTAATTACAAAGAGATTGATTCAAAGAGAAAATTATGGGATTGGAAAAATGAAAAAGTGTTAATTTACAGCTTTAGGCTCCCATGAATCTATATATATATCTAAATTAAAGCATAAGATGTTACCATCTTTCTACCACGTGGTATCTAAGGCAACGTCTTCTGCTTGACATTTAGCATCTTAGGTGACATCTTATTTATTACTACATCATTAATAAATTAAATACCCACTACACAATAATTAATATGTTCCAATTAAATGCTCATATTTAATATTTTTCAAATATATATAGATTCCAAATTAAAGAGATTTACATATTAATATGCTCCAATATATATTTTTCAAATATTAATAAATTACATACCATTAATATGCTCAATTAAATGGTCTTCATTAATGCCAATTTAAATGACATTATTATGGGTCTTCATTAATTTCCTTCAATTAAATGGTCTTCATTAATGCCAATTTAAATGACATTATTATGGGTCTTCATTAGTGCAAAGTTCTTTATTTATATCTTAAAAAAAAAAAAAAATTTAATGACCAACTCAAGATATTAATTACCAAGAGATTGATTCAATGAAAAACTATGGGATTGGAAAAATGAAAAAGTGTTAATTTACAGCTTTAGGCTCCCATGAATGTAAGTTAATTACATAAACTATGTAGGGTCCTGTTAACGAGTGTCGTTAGGGTAATGATTAAGGAAGCATTTAATGCTTTTACTTTATAGAAAGTAATAAAATTTTAATATTAAAATAATACAAAAATAACTTTTAAGGATATTTTAGTCTTTCTATTTATTATTTTAATATTAAAAGTTTGTTATTTCCCGTAAAGTGTAAGCATTTAATGCTCTTTAACCATTGCCCTAAGCATTTTAATTACAAAAACTATGTAATCCTTCATGCTTTCTCACCTAAGTTTTCTTTATCTCTCTATAACTAATTTCTACACTTATTAGCTGAATGCCAAAAAAAATTTATGTCACAATGTCATCTAAATTAGTGATTATTCAGTTCTCCTGGAGTACGATAAATACGTACTCACTCATTTCACATGAATTGTGAGTTCTCCTCATTGAATTTATGATGAGACTCACCATATTGAGAAGAAAGAATACGTATTCATTTGTCGTCAAAGAGTGTTGAAGAATTTTCTCATCTAAATTATTTCGTTGTATTTTCTTTGGAGTTTTTGCTGTATTTTCCAAAGAAGGCTAGTGGAGATATCAAGGAATCATAGGAAAGGGGAGTTATATAAGATAAAATGGAGTTATCTTTAAATGGATGATAACTAATGAGGCTATTTTGTGATTAATGAATTTTCCCTAAGTGGCTAATAATAAATTAATGATAGCTGTAATTATCTAGAGGCTAGGGAAAGGCTAAACACCATTTTGGTCCCTCAAAATTTGCATTAACTGTCAATTTAGTCCTTATCATTCTGATTTGGTCAATTTTAGTTCATTTTTACAAAGTGAGCAATAGACTTTGAACTGGAATTTAAAAAATAAAAAATAAATGTTAATCTTTTTCAAGACTTCTGCTTCCGCTCTTTCCAACTGTGATTATGATCCTATGTAAATTGGATTTGCCATTAAACTAATTTATTTTAGTTAAATTAATGAGATATTACTTCCATCCACAGACAGTATGAAGATTCAAAGGGTGTAGTGCCAGAAGGCTAGATTTTGAAATAAGGGGAAGAAAAGAAAAAGAGAGATAAAATTAAAAATTAAAGTTCAAACCATACGATTGTGTTTTAACTGCAACTTAACCGTAGTTGACAGAACGATGAAAGTGCTCACTTTTGCAAAGGGGAGGGACTAAATTGACCAAATCAAAATGATGAAAGGACTAAATTGACAGCTAATGCAACCTTGGAGGGATCAAATTGTAGTTTAGCCTTAATCTAAAAAAGATACATAACTTGGAAATGGTTCAATAAACTGGGAAATGATCTCATTCCATTGAAATCCCTTAATTCCTTACAATTTTTAACCCAATGAAAGACATGTGATATTTAAAAAAATCCAATTGTCATAACAATTAAAAACCCCATCTAAACCACTCAAAAACAAATAAATACCATGTGTCACAAGCTTAGCTAAAAATTGAAGGGAATTAAAGGATTAACTGGGAGAGGATCTTCTCCCTTAAAAAGACCCTTGTCCTAAGGGTATAATGTCTCATCTTTGGTATACTCTCTAAAAATATCATTAACAAGAGAAGACGTGATGACTTGTTGTGATCAATGCATAGAAAAAAAGTGTCAATAATGGACCCAAATGAGAGCGAGGTTACTCGAATCCTAACATTACTCAAAGCCAAAACCACACAACAACATACCAGAAAAATGGGCAAAATTTCCATGGCTTTCTAATAAACCAAACATAACAAAATTCAAAATTCAGAGATCATCGACAATATAACCGTTAAGCATATTTGACTTAACCTTTGGACTTTCAAAACAAAGAGAAATTTTGTTTCCCCTCTAAATACAGTTAGATAAACCTCAAAAACTACTTTGCCTGGGAATTTGTTAAAATGCAATTTTTTCTTCAAAAAAGAATGATTTAATGTTCAAGTATTTTTTATTCTCCATGAAAAAAAAAAAAAATGTTTTCCTTCGGAGTTCAGAAACTTATATAGAAGAAATGAAATAAGAATCTTAGAAGGCGAAAGGAATCATCTTGAACTTACCCACATAACGCTTTCTAACCAGGATCATATGGTTAATGCACTTGAATTTGGATTGTTGCGAAACCACCCCATCTTTTTTTTTATAACCTTGGGTGTTTGGGCCAATGTTCCGTAGATACGCTCACCTTGACTAATTCCAGGGAAACACGCAACACCCCATCTAACAATGAGATCTTAATCACCAACAATATCTGTAAGAGGGAGAAAGATGGTTACTTACACACAAAAATTAAGAGAAAAAAATTATTAGCCTTTCGGATTCATCAACACAAACAAAGAGATTCCTCAAAGTCAAAGTTACCTGGTGCAAAAATTCTCAATCCAAATTCCCAAACACAGCATGAGTCTGTCAATAATATTACGGTGTTGTGTCTCATTAGATCTGTGTTCTCCACTAGGTCCATCCCTGTCATGGTCAACATGGCTTGATTCAATTTCAGAACCCTCTACAGCCACCACTAAGTTGTTACAATCATCAACAGTAAAAAACTCCAACTCATTGGTTTGACTGATATCTTCAATGTCCTGCTCGTATACCACACCGATCCCACATTTCTTAACCTCCAAGCCTGGACCATTGGTATCAAATTTAATCCCAATTTGACTGAATCCATTTGCAGAGATTGAATCCCATCTCTTATTCCAATTCATTTTAAAGAATTGAGGGGGCAAATAGTTTAGCCAAAGGTGATGTGATTCAACCTTACCAAAGTCTTCATCAAAACAGAAGACCGATGAAGTTTGACAATCATGTCCGTTTGCTGAAAATGTCCACTCAAGCGAATGCGTAGTTTTATGGGGTGCCCGTGGATACAAGTCATCAAGTTGGTCAGGTGGATGATGTTGGTGGAGCACAAAAACAGCACAAAAAGTGATTCCCATCTTATTACATAAATATGAAGGCACTTGGAGATTCACTGAAGTCCCAACACTTTGATGGCTATACCATTTTGGAATTTTGCTTCCAGGAATAACAATTCCAAATTCATAATGAAGATGTTCACAATAGCGTTCCTGTAGCATAAAAATAATGATGTTTAGAATGCACACACAAAGAGAGAGAGAGAGAGAGAGAGAGAGAGAGAGAGAGTTTGAGAGAGAGACCTGATGGTAACTTCTTAACATTGTTAAAAACATGTCACCATAGCCTTGATTCTCAACCAGTTTGAAGCAATTCAAAAGTTCAAATTTAGGCTCAAAACCAAATTTTGGTTCTAATGGATCAGGCAATGCTTCCAGTTTGCTACAACCATGTGCCACAACAAAACCAATATTTAATGGAAGCTCCGGCAACAATCGAAGACTCGTGCAATTCACTATGTACATATATGACAGATTAGATAGTTGATTGACGCTTTCTGGAAGGCAAACAAAATTATTTCCACTGAGATTTAATTCTCTTAAAGAGGATAAACAGCCAATATCCTTGGAGATTGCCTGAAGATTGCAATAACTTAGATCCAACTCGGTCAAAGAAGACAAAACTGATAGAGAAGGCCATATCAAGCTCATGGTATCTGGACTTGGAATTGAAGGAAAAGGGAGAAGCTTATTTGATGATTTAGATGATAGCCCTTCACATCCACGAAGAGAAAGTGCTGTGAGATTTTTTAAGTGAACGATGGAAGAAGGTAGCTCTCTTATAGCAGTTCTGCTCACATCAAGCTCCTCCAGGCCTTCAATATTCCCTAGGTGCTCTGGTAATTCATCAAGTTTTGAGCAACAAGATAGAGTGAGAGTTTTTAGAGACGTCAAATTACAAATACCACTTGGAAGACTTGAAAAGTTCTTGCAATCTCTTAGATTCAATAAAGTAAGGCCAGTTAAACGCTCCACTGATAATGGTAGTTCTTTTATAGCAGTCCCATCCAAATAAAGTTTCGACAAACGTAACATATTTCCCACAATCTCTGGAAACTTCTTTAGTCTTGAACAACCAGAAAGAACAAAAATTTCAAGAGATTCCAAGCTGATCTTGTATGGAAGGCTTTTAAGACCTATGCAACCATTCAGATCCAAAAGAATAAGTCGTTTGAGATCTCCAAGGGATGCATGAATCTTAGACATTCTTGTACAACCTTTAAGAATCAATATCTCAAGATTTGGGACTCTAGTGAAGTCAGGGGTCATGATCAAGTTTTTAGAGTTGCTAAGGTTGATGAGTTTTAGCCACTCTGAACTCTGTTATGAAACAACAACCAAATGGAGAAAATTAAACCATTTTGAACATATTTTTTAATTACCAAAAAAAAAAAGAAAAAAAGCATGCTTTTGCATTAATGAAACTCTTACCCCAATCCCATCCCATAGTTGTTTGATACGGCTATGGGGCATAATGAGTTCAACAAGTTTGTAAGGCTGGAAACTTGTTGGCATGGATTCTAAAGGATATCCATCCCAGTTTAAAAACCGTAACTCATTAGAAAGATAATTGAGGCCGTGAGGAAGCTGCACATTACTGATTTTAAGCAATCTCAAGTTTTTCATCTTTGAGAAGGCTTCAACATTCAAGTGTTTGTCTCCTTTTGAAGGTGAGCTGAGGGATATGCTTTCAACTTTTTCAGTTCCCTAGTAACCAAGAACAAAGAGTAAATGTAGTGCAAGATATTATAACAAAAACTTAGATGAATTGGGGTAATCAACTTACTGTACTATGTTTTAGAACATGAAGGACATGCTCACTACACCACAACCTACTGCGTTGACCGGGCTCTTCGGGGGATTCACAACAAACAATTTCCTTACCCAATTCTTGTAGTAAATCATGCATCCACAATTTTCCCAAACGTGAGATGGTTATGAGAGATTTTTCCATAAGAACATCTATATCAATGTGCGGCTTGTAATGGTCAGTTCGTAGTATATTTGCTACACGATCTTTATTCATTCCTTTGAAGAAACAAGCAATATCTAAAAATACTTTTTGCTCTGTTTTCCTCAGGCCATCGAAACTTATTTGGAGCACATCCAGAATTTTTCTCTCAGGACTTTCTTGCAGTCTACCTAGGGCACTTTCCCATGCATCTGGTTTTCTATGAAATAGGAAGGAACCCAAAACTTCAAGAGCTAAAGGAAGGCCTTTAGCATAATATATAACCTTCTTGGATAGTACTTCGTAACCTTCTGCAGGATAATCCTGCTTGAAGGCTTTCCGACTAAAGAGCTTAAGAGCTTCATCATCATTCAATTTCTTTGCCTTGTATATTTCTTCTTCAGTCACTTCATTTCTGATTAACAAATGTTGATCCCTTGTTGTTATAATGATTATACTCCCTCGACCAAACCAACCTCGATCACCTGCTAATGCTTCTAATTGTTCAGGTTTGATCCACATCATCAAGAATGACAATAACCTTTTTATGACATAATCTATTCCTTATCACATTGATTCCCCACTGAACATTCGAAATAGCAATATTGCTTTCAATCAATATGTCAGAAAGAAGTTGCTTCTGTAAAGGAACTAGACCACCGTTTCCACTTTTTTCCCTAATATTTGAAAGAAAGCAACTTCCATCAAAATGATAACGAATTCTGTCGTAAAGGACTTGTGCTATAGTTGTTTTACCAATTCCACCCATTCCCCAAATCCCTATAAAGCGAACATCATTCAACCCTATACCTGAATATAAATTCTTCATTTCCTCCACACGAGAGTTTATTCCAACAAGATCCTGGTGAAAACTTGAGTATGTAGAATTCAATTCACTAAGTATTTTTCCGACAATCTCTTCAATAATTGTTGACTCTTGCCTGCAATGAAGATAGAACAATAATTTTGTTGAGTCAGCATAGGCCATAACAAGACAACCGGTTCTGCAAATGTACTATTTTTAGATTCATTTACTATGGAAAAGTGAATTCTAACTTCCATAATAAGAAAAAGATATAACAAATAGACCATATATAATTTGTACTGCATAATTAGTCTTCTAGCCTAACTGTTTGCCCTGCACATTTGATCTTTGCATATCAAAACAGTTCTGCAGAAAACATAAATTAGTAAGCCATTGGCCCAGGGGGAAGAAATGGTCACATTGGGGGGAAGTAATCTACGTTGTGGTCTCTAACCATTTAAAAAGAAAGAAAGACGTATAACGGTCTTGGTTGGGAATGGGTTAAAAGTATGAACCGGATTTTAAATCTAGAATTAAGAGCCTTTAATAAAACTTCTAAAAGTAACTTTTCAACGCCAAAAGCCTTGTGGCTCAATGACACTACATAGTTCTTCCCATGAAGAAAACCTGGCTTCAAATTCCTCCTCCCCCACTTGTTGTAAGAATAAATAAATAAAGCAACGTATAAATTTTACAATATTCTTCATTTGTTGTAACTATTCCTATTCTTCATTACAGCATGCATGCCATATTATATTGTAGATTCACTGTATATCTAATTCATCTGTTGAAATTCTTTGGGCTTTCATTGCTCAAGGTTCTTTTGTATACAAAAAGTTGAGTTCAATGATGATACCAATAATGGATTTAGAATGAAACAGAAAAATAAAGAAAAGATGCATGTGTCATCCCAAATGAGTCTGTAATATGAATTAATGTTGAGCAGAATGATTAGAAGTTCTTTCTTTAAAAAAAAAGGTTCTCAGAGGTAGGAGCTTTTGGGCAATTCGTGTACTTTCTGAGTGTAATTGAGGATGGAGGAAAATTTTGAGATTGAGTACAATAGCTGGGCATTTCCCAAGGAGTCACATAGAGAATGGTGGAGCATTGAGGACATGTTCTATGGCATGAGCACTGGCATCCAAATTGGCCTTACCGCAAACTTGTGGGATAGAGTGTAGTTGTAGTATATACTGCCAGTTCCACAAAAGCCAAAGCATCCAATAAAAGAGAATGATGCCCATTGTTGGGCTTATACCAGATCAGAGAATCTAGTTTTCAATGGGGAAAGATTAAGTACTCAGTATATATATATATATAGAAAGATCAACTACTCAGTATAGGCAAGTTCAATGGGGAAAGATTGGAATTTGTTTTCCAACAAAGTAGAGAATACATTTTTTATGCCTTGCAGTTTCACAAGAAGTATTTGGAAAAGCATCTTGAATTGTTGCTCCTTACGTAGACAGATTGATCCATGGGAAGCAAAGCAAATGAACTATACAAGCCTAGGCTGCTAATATGTATCATATATATTCAAAAGCAAATCAGAGATTTCAAGTTGCAAATTTCAAAGCCATAAAGGATGATAAAAAACCAAAAAAGAGTTTTAAAAATCCTGCTTGTCATTCGCACTTGTTCAATTAAATTCGTAATGGTTGTTTGATGTAAGGCAGTGACAGTCTAGTAGTTATAGTTACTTGCTGCTGCTTGTTTTGATCTGTTATTTATTCATATCATATGCAGATTGCAGAGTAATTGATTATATGAGAAACTCGTTAAATTCGAGTAATTGATTATATGCAAACTTTGCAGAAGTTATTGAATTACCAAATTTGGACCGTGATCGACTTAAATTCCACGAGCCTCTAGCCAAATGTATCCACTATTCAAGTAATGATAAATAATAATGAATAACATTATTCTCCAAAAGACAAAAGTTTCCAAAAGAAATTCTTACTCATCCTGTAAATCCCATCCAGAGAGATTGGCAACTTGTGTCAAAGCATATTTCCACGTTTGCACCTTCTCCTTGTTCTTGATATGTCCTTCATGTTCAGCAAAGGCCTCAGCAAAAGTCCCCTTCTGTTTCCGTACATCAGAGGGATTCACATGGTAGAAAACAGGCAAAGCTATGAGCCCTGTCTCTTCGGTGCACTCAACAATCTTTACGAGTTCATCCAAGCACCAAGACGAAGACGCATAGTTTCTTGATAGAACAATGACTGCAAACCTCGATACTTGTATTGCATTCAAGAGCTTTGGCGAAATGGGTTTTCCTTTCTCAAGTTTTTCGTCGTCCCTAAAAGTCCTAATTCCTCTCTGATCCAAAGCAGCGTATAGATGGTCCGTAAAGTTCTTGCGGGTGTCCTCACCTCTGAAACTGAGGAAAACATCGTACTCCCATTGAGCCAAAGCAGAAGAAGAAGAAGAAGAAGGATCCGAGGCTGTTTTAGGAGTCACGAAAGCCATACTATTAACTGTTTGCTCGGCAGAAGCTGAAGCTTAGCTCAGCTTGGCTTGCTACACCAACACAAAAAGAAGACACGTCTGAAAGAGAAGATCAAAACAAAATTATAACCGAAGAGAGGGACGAGAAAATTGTATATAAATTCACTTAAAAATATAAGTGAGTTTATGAACTTGAATAAATAAGCTCTTTTCTCTCTCTGTTATGGTTCTTCTTCATCCTCTCCATCTTTATTCTTCTCTCTTTCTCACTCTCTCTCAAACTGATGATTCTGATCACTGTGTGATGTGTGTCGATATTTTACAGTCCTACCTAAAGGTCAACAAATGTGAAGTTTAGCTATGGTTATTGCTTTTCAAAATCAATTGACTCTATTCCTTAGTTGACGCAGAAAGCACGTCTTTTGAGGACAAGAGAAGCCAATCAGCAATCAAAAAATAATAGTAATGAAAATGGATAAGTAACTCAATCAAAATACAATAGGTAAAAATGTATTGAATTTAAATATTTTTTTAAAAGATAATATTATTTATGTTTTATTGGTTAATCCAATCATTTATTTGAATTCAATTGGAAAACATAATATACCTATCCATTTACTCATAACAATAATAATTTATTTGTGATTAACTATAGACAATCTTGGCACTCTAAACATATGTTGCTCAAAATTGCCTCAACATTCTTGCAATGAAAAGTCACTTGTTGAATCCCAGCCGCGACTTCTTGTGGAATAGGAACATTAGGATTCTTCAAGAAATCGTCTTTGCAAGCATCCACCAAAGGCTGAATTTGGTTAATGAGAATATACTTGGCACCACCATAATCCCGTCCATTAACACTTCGTAACACAGCCGTAAAATCATCCCCTGCCACAAAGGCTTGTCCAGAGCAAAATTCAAGGATTTTCTTCAATCGGGAACCATTGGGAGTACTCTCATATAAATTGGATGTAGCTTCACGCCATAGATTTGCTTCGTTTTCCGCACAATGAATAGCTATGATTGATAGTGCTTGGGCTGTTGGGCACTAGCAGTCTTACTAGAAGGGTCAGATGTGAGGCATTGTAAGCAAATGGATGGAAAATCTGCTTTGCTACATAATTTCCTGATCAAATTGTCATCGGATCTTACAAGAGGAGAGGGCTGGTAAGATAATGTGAATATGAAAATGAGAACAAGAACACCAAAAGAAGCCATCATATGTTGCAAAAGTTCTTAATTTGTGTTGTGAATGTTTTCGAGGTGGTCTTCTATATAGTAGTGCTAGTGTGCTACTATATGCCTTGTTGGAAAGTATTTTTCATTTTTCATAAATTATGGGATTGGAAAAATGAAAGTGTTAATTTACAGCTTTAGGCTCCTATGAATGCAAGTTAAATACAAAAACTATGTAATCCTTCATGCCTTCTCTCTTAAGTTTTCTCTATTTCTCAATCACTAATTTCCACACTTACTAGCTAAATGCCAAAAATCATTTATGTCATAATGTTATCTAAACTATTTCGTTGTATTTTCCAAAGGCCAGTGGACAAATATTGGAAATCATTAAGAAAGGGGAGTTTTATAAAAATGGAGTTATCTTCAAATGGATGATGGTTGGTGTAGCTATTTTGTGATTAATGAATTTTCCAAAAGTGGCTAATAATACATTAATAATAGCTGTAATTATCTAGAGGCTAGGGAAAGGCTAAACAACATTTTGGTACCTCAAAATTTGCATTAACTGTCAATTTAATTAGTCCTTATCATTTAAAGTGAGCAATAGACTTTAAACTGGAATTTAAAAAATAAAAAATAAATGTTTATCTTTTTCAAGACTTCTCCCTCCACTCTTTCCAACTGTGATTATGACCCTATGTAATTGGATTTGCCGCTTAAACTAATTTATTTACCGTACACAGACGGTGTGAAGATTCAAAGGGCGCAAAATAAATAGAGCTACAGAGAATTTGGGTAGCAGTGGGGGAACAGAAGGCTAGATATTGAAATAAGGGGAAGAAAAGAAAAAGAGAGAAGAAAGAGGAGTTTCTTGCAAATTTTTTTTTTTAAAATTAATGTTCAAACCATACGGTTGTGTTTTATTTAACGGCAACTTGACAGAACGACGAAATTGCTCACTTTTGCAAAGGAGAGGGACTAAATTGACCAAATCAAAATGATGAAAGGACTAAATTGACAACTAATGCAACCTTGGAGGGATCAAATTATAGTTTAGCCTTAATCTTAAAAAGATTCATTCATAACTTGGAAATGGTTCAATAAATAAATCGGGAAATGATCTCCTTCCATTGAAATCCTTCAATTCCTTTCAATTTTTAGCAACATGAAAGATATGTGACATTTAAAAAAATCCAATCATCATAAAAATTAAAAACCCCATCTAAACCACTCAAAAACAATTAAATACCATGTGTCACAAGCTTAGCTAAAAATTGAAGGGAATTAAAGGATTAACTGGGAGATAATCTTCTCCCTTAAAAAGACCCTTGTCCAAAGGGTATAATGTCTCATCTTTGGTATACTCTCTAAAAATATCATTAATGAGAGAAGATGTGATGACTTGTTGTGTTTGCTCGGCAGAAGCTCAAGCTTAGCTCAGCTTGGCTCGCTACACCAACACAAAAAGAAGATAGGTCTGAAAGAGAGAAGATCAAAACAAAATTATAACCGAAGACGAGGGACGAGAAAATTGTATATAAATTCACTTAAAAATATAATTGAGTTTATGAACTTGAATAAATAAGCTCTTTTCTCTCTATGTTTTTTTTCCCCTCGAAATATCTTTTATGGTTCTTCTTCATCCCCTCTCTCTCTCTCTCTCTCTCTCTCTCTCTCAAACTGATGATTCTGATCCTGTGTGATGTGTCGATATTTTACGGTCCTACCTAAAGGTCAACAAATGTGAAGTTTGGCTATGGCTATTTGTAACGCCCCGAAATTTTCAATTCAACAAATCCTTATTTAACTCGCAATAAGAAATTTCTAAGACAAATAAGTCTAGTTTCAGAATCAAATCACAAGATAATTCAACTAGTCTCCAAAAATAGTCAAATAATCCAAACTCCACAAGATTAGATGGAACAAGACCTCAATTAAATCCCCATAAAAACAGTTTCTTTAAATTAAAACTTAGAATCCTCACAAAAGAATTTTCTCAAGATTAGCTAAACGTGGAGATCTCAATAGTAGTCCACCGGCAATAAATGATCACGCACTAGCAACCTTTCCTCACTATGGATCTGAGCAGCTAATCTGAAAAATATAATAACAACGGGGATGAGCTAAAAGCCCAATAAGTGGTATTCACACATTACCATCGAGGGGTAACAGAAGGAACTGGATTTATATGAAGCAAGGAGTAGATAGGATAATAACAGGGTTGGTTAACAATGAACTGGTAATTCCGGAATATTCCAATATAAGAATTTAGGCAATAAATGAGACATGATAGTTAGAGATCCAAATTGGTTTGGAATATTAGAAGCATAGCAAGGTATAATCACAATGTCATAAATACATAATTCAAGAAGCCATGTCCTGTGTATTGCCCCCGCAGGAAGGGTCACTCCCATGTATTGCCCCCACGGGTAAGGTCACTCCCATGTATTGCCCCCATGGGTAGGGTCACTCAAAATTTGCTCAACATCTCATTCTCCACAACATCAATTTCATAATCTAGATTATGGCCCACGTATTGCCCCCATGGACGGGGTCACTGAATTTATTTCATGGCAAAGAATTCAATTAAGGGTACATACAACATGAACAATTCAGTTTGGCAAAATCAATAGCTCAAGAGTTATGTAAAAATAATTTGATATTATAACGGTCACTAGCTGTCATGATACAATATGAAGAAAAGATCTCAATGAACTAAGAGCACTCAAGAAAGTATAAATTTATCAAGATAGAAAATCCAATGGGTTTGACAATAATTATGGGGAACGTAAGGAGAGTAATGTGTAAAGTCCCACTTACCTCAATGAAAAAACCAATAAGCAAATATCACTTTGTACTAGTTTCGTTACCGAAATCCTTGGAGTTTGGTGATGAAGGTGGAGGTTACCAAGTTAAAGGAATTGGATGAGTTTAACGTGTAAGGGGGAGAGAGGGAAAGAGGCTGTAGGGTTTTTTACTAACAAGGAGAAACATAGGTTTATATATCCCTTAGGGTGTCTAGGGTTTGATGGGATTATATTAGGAAAATATAATTATTATTTATTCTTTGTTAAAATATAAACTTAATTACACTTATTCTATTTTATTTTATTTTTATTTTTCGTATATTACACTATTGCTTTTCAAAATCTCTTTATTTATAAATTTCAATATTACAAATTTAAGGAGTATGGACATTGATTAAAAAAAGAAAAAAAAAATCTAACTATGAAATAGATAAATGAAGAGATTTTAAAATAAAAAATATCTTGTTTTGAGAATCACGACCCTCGATCCGAAACTTATCGGAAGGCTTAAAACATGGCTCTCTTTAATATTTTACAATGGTAGTGATTTGACTTGGTAATATTGATTTCTCATAATCTAAGAGGATTTATATGGAGTCACCACACCACTTAATTTTTATAAAGAAAAATTACCATTTAAAATGGAAAATTATAAGACTTTGGTCTTAGTTAGAATTTAAAAAAGGAAATTACAAGGGTTTGCATCCTAGTTACAATCCATGTAAGAAAGTAAAAAGTTACATAGGACACGTTTGGTACACTGTAATAGGAATAAGTATTACAAGGAATAAAAGAAGTTGTAATGTAATAACTATTACCATTCATCTATTTGGTGACGACACATGAATATAACCTTGAATCTGTATTTTATATTTTACTACAATATGATTAATATACAAGTATTACTTATTATTACAATATTAATAATTTTAAAACATTATAGACTTATTACATTATATATATATATATATAAAGTGGGTGGTTTTGGAATTTATTTATTTATTTTTTAGTTATTACTATGTGATCTAAAGAATAGTTAGTATGATCATTTTGATAAGGAATGACTATTCCTCATTTTAAAGAATTGTTATTCCTAAGGAATAACTATTCTTTGTAATGAAAGCATAACCAAACAACTGAATAACTAATTACATTACAAGACCTATTACAGTGTACCAAACGTGCCCATATTAATTTTACATCCCTAAAGAATAGGTTCGGGGGCTAAACTACGAGATAGAAAGGTGTTAGACACCTATCCAGCATGGCCTAACTCAGCCTCCTAATATTTAATGGACTATAATTCACCGACTAGACCTAACATTCGAATACGTGAGTCAGCAATCATGTCATCAAATAGCACATGCAGATTAAGATAAACAGTGATTAATCCGCAATTGACATAGATTAGAAGCATGCATATTTTAATGAAATAAAACATTCATGTTATCTGGAATTCATAGTATCATCATTCATCAGTCTCAAAAAATTAGTTACAAAAGAAATTTTCTTTTAAATTACAAAACGAGGCGTTTATAATCCTATATTGTGTTTGGTTTAATCGTTGAGGATAATTTGTAATTTACACATAAATTTAATGGCAGATGAATGAAATGATGATGAAATTAATGGTTTCTAAATATTTTAGGGGAGAAGTTTTCAAGAATAAAAATCAAACTTGGATCAAATTTTAGGGATGGAGAATATAAGTCAACCTTATTTCTTTTTCTTTTTAATTTGCTTTGCGAGTAAATTTTCACTTGAAACCAAACCAAACCTTTAGGGATGAAGAATATAAGTCAACAATTTCTTTTTTCAAAAGAAACACATAATAACAATAGTAATTGTTGATGTCTGAAATTTGCATCTCCATGGAAAAGACCGGAGTTTTGCATCTTCATATCAACAGTTGCACAGCTAGCCAAGAACTGAAGTTGCTGGAAAATCAGTTGACTGCCATCAAGCGAGCCGAGGAGTGGAAGACCTGCAAGGGACAAGAGAGTGATCGGAGTGGGCACCGGTTTGGGGCCGGCCTAGGAGGCTCCGATGCTTTTGTTAGTCGGAGTTCACCAGAAAAATATGCAGAGAGAGTAATCTGGTGTTTTAGTGTATTGTTCATACCTGAGTACGGAAGGAGAGTGGCATTTTATGCCTTTCGGTCATCCACGTGGCCTTCCGGAGGCCGTTGGATCTTGGGACACATGGAGGGTTTGTGGCCCTTCATCTGGCAGGTAGTGGCCAGCTCGTGTATGGTGCTGGGCGACGCTGCGAGGGCTTCATCCCCAGGATTCGCGGAGGACACCTGTGCATGATGAGGTGTTGATCTGGTGAGGTGTCTCACTTGGTTCCCGTAGAAGATAAGGATGGATCTTAGTCTGGTGACTAAGCTATTATGAGCAGTAGAAGGGAGTTGATCTTCTGAGGGAGCGGATGGTCTTCTTCTCGTAGTAGAAGGTCGTCATCCCTTACTTGGGAGAAATTGACAAATATCCCCTTCAGAAACTGTTGACTGGAATAGTTAAGCATGCATGAGGGATGGTCGTCATTCGGCTTAGTAATTGGAAGGTCGTCACTCTTAAGGGCTGGAAGGTCGTCATCTCTTACTTAAGGAAAAGTTGTAAAATATTCCCATCAGTTGCCCCCCTATTCCGTGGTTGTCTGCGTAGACGACCTTCGGAATATGAAAAGTCAAGGATGAAAGGGAGATCTCACATGCTTTTTGGGCCTTTCGAGAAAAGCTACTTCATCGTCTTGGTCTAAGTCCGAGCTAGCTAATTCCCAAATGCTTGGCGTATTGTGATTGGTCTTCAGGTACTCTGAAGGGTAGTCAGTGGAGGAGAAGGCGAACATACCGTGGATGAGCTTCTCTTTTACTGTAAGTTGTCGAACATGGTCGCTTCACCAGGGATCTAGGGTTTTACCGATCATCATATTTCACTGAGACGGATTCCAAATCTTCCAATCAATCTTGGAAGCCAACATTTTTCTTTTGCGGGGATAACTGAAAGTTTTTCCTTATATATTTCTCTACTGTTGACGGTCTTCCAGCCATTGGCTCAAAAGACAATGGAAGACTTTCACGCTGAAAGAGACTTTGAGGAAACAGGTGAAGGGTTTGGAAGCCGATCTTCAAAAGAAAGACGACCTTCTTTCCTCTCAAGACGATACTCGTCGCTTTTATGTTGGGGGTTTCGAACATATCAGGTAGAAAGCTACTCTTGCTTTTGAAAGTACTCAAGAATGGTCCATGGTGAAGATATTTGATGATGAAGCCACCACTGCCATATAAGAGGATAGTGAGAATGAGGACGAAGAGGATGAGGTTCAGTCTAAGGAACACGCAGTCACTCCATTTGATGTCCAATCTACTTCTCCAAGTGGTGATCAGAGTGGCGATCCGGCTGTCAGCCTTATGGATGGCTAGGTTATTCTTCCACCAATTGACAAGGAAGCTCCTTGATTTCTCTTTTTCCGTACTTTTGTGTTTGAGTTACACACTTTCGATATTTTTTGTTTGTGTAGATACATCCCTATTTCAAGCGTTGTCATGTTTTCCCACGGGTTTGGCAAGTGTTTTTCTTTTGTAGACGAAGACCTTCTAACTCAGGTCATGTTTACCTCTTCTGGAAGAGGTGTGACCTGTATTTTCGTCCAAGTTCTGTTTACCTTTAGGAAGACGTCTTTTGTAGGAGTCTCGACTATTTCCAGAAGAGTGGCATTGTCTTTGACGACCTTTTTCTGGAAGACGAACCATGTGAATGTCTAACTTGATAATTTTCAGAAGAGTGACTTTATCTGTGACGACCTTCTTCTTTAAGATGCACCATGTGGGTGTCTGACTTGATAATTTCTAGAAGATGCATCACGTGGGTGTCTATCTTAATAATTTCAGAAGAGGGGATTCATTCTTGATGACCTTCTTCTGCTAGATGTATCACGCGGGTGACTGACTTGATAGTATTCAGGAGAGGAGCATTCTAGATGACCTTCTTCTATAAGGTGCACCGCAAGGGTGTTCAACTCGATAATATTCAGAAGAGGAGATTCGTTCTTGACGATCTTCTTCTGTAGGTGCACCCTGTGGGCGTCTAACTTGATAATATTTAGAAGAGGAGCATTCTTGACGATCTTCTTCTATAGGTGCACCCCGTGGGTGGCTAACTTGACAATATTTAGAAGATAAGCATTCTTGACGATCTTCTTCTATAGGTGCACCGCAAGGGTGTTCAACTCGATAATATTTAGAAGAGGAGATTCGTTCTTGATGATCTTCTTCTGTAGGTGCATCCTGTGGGCGTCTAACTTGATAATATTTAGAAGAGGAGCATTCTTGACGATCTTCTTCTATAGGTGCACCCCGTGGGTGGCTAACTTGACAATATTTAGAAGATAAGCATTCTTGACGATCTTCTTCTATAGGTGCATCCCGTGGGTGGCTAACTTGACGATATTTAGAAGATGAGCGTTCTTGATGACCTTCTTCTTTAGATGCACCCCGTGCGTGTTTAACACGATAATATGTAGAAGATGAGCGTTCTTGACGATCTTCTTCTTTAGATGCACCCTGTGGGTGCCTAACACGATAATATGTAGAAGAGGAGCGTTCTTGACGATCTTCTTCTTTAGATGCACCCCATGGGTGTCAACTTGATAACAAATAGAGGAGGAACGTTCTTGACGGTCTTCTTCTATAAGTGCACCCCTTGGGTGTTTAACTTGATAACACATAGAGGAGAAACGTTCTTGACGGTCTTCTTCTATAAGTGCACCCCTTGGGTGTCTAACTTGATAACACATAGAGGAGAAACGTTCTTGACGGTCTTCTTTTATGAGTGCACCGTTTGGGTGTCTAACTTGATAGTAAGCAGAAGATCTTTCTTGAAGGTCTTCTTCCGTGAGTGCACCGCTTGGGTGTCTAACTTAATAATAAGCAGAAGATCTTGCTTGAAGGTCTTCTTCCGTGAATGCACCGCTTGGGTGTCTAACTTGATAATAAGCAGAAGATCTTTCTTGAAGGTCTTCTTCTGTGAGTGCACCGCTTGGGTGTCTAACTTGATAATAAACAGAAGATCTTGCTTGAAGGTCTTCTTCCGTGAATGCACCGCTTGGGTGTCTAACTTGATAATAAGCAGAAGATCTTTCTTGAAGGTCTTCTTCTGTAGGTGCACCTCGTGGGTGTCTAACATGATAATAAGCAGAAGATCTTGCTTGAAGGTCTTCTTCCGTGAATGCACCGCTTGGGTGTCTAACTTGATAATAAGCAGAAGATCTTTCTTGAAGGTCTTCTTCTGTGAGTGCACCGCTTGGGTGTCTAACTTGATAATAAGCAGAAGATCTTGCTTGAAGGTCTTCTTCCGTGAATGCACCGCTTGGGTGTCTAACTTGATAATAAGCAGAAGATCTTTCTTGAAGGTCTTCTTCTGTAGGTGCACCTCGTGGGTGTCTAACATGATAATAAGCAGAAGATCTTTCTTGAAGGTCTTCTTCCGTGAATGCACCGTTTGGGTGTCTAACTTGATAATAAGCAGAAGATCTTTCTTGAAGGTCTTCTTCTGTAGGTGCACCTCGTGGGTGTCTAACATTTGCACCTCATGGGTGTCTGACTGGTGCACCTCGTGGGTGTCTAACATGTGCACCTCGTGGGTGTCTAACTTGTGCACCTCGTGGGTGTCTAACTTGATAATAAGCAGAAGATCTTTCTTGAAGGTCTTCCACCATGAATGCACCTCATGGGTGTCTAATTTTTTAGAGACGCCTGTCAAGATAATGATTGATAATATTTGGGCAACAGCAAGCATATTTAGACAATTATGTTAGTGAAGACGGTCTTCCATTCATGGATAAAAGATATTGTTTGAATATACAAACTTCTTTATCATAAAAAGGCAACTGATGGGCGTACCTCAAGGGTAGTATTTCTTGAGGTGCTCAGCGTTCCATGGGTGAGGCAGCTTCTTTCCATGATGGTCTTCTAAATAATAGGTACCCCTTCGGTAATACTGGATGATCTTGTAAGGACCTTCCCAATTGGGGCCTAGTTTTCCCTGTGACGGGTCCTTAGTTGCTTGGGTGACCTTCCTTAGGACCTAGTCACCCACTTCAAAGCGTCGGAGCTTTACCTTGGTGTTATAATATCTGGCCATCTTTCCTTGGTAAAGTGCAATTCTTCGTGCTGCTTTTTCCCTTGTTTCATCCAGGAGATCAAGGTTCAAACGAAGCTGCCCTTCATTTTCTTCTTCTTTGTGGAAGGTCATCCTTAGGGTGGTTAGCCCGATTTCAACGAGGATAATGGCCTCTGTACCAGAGGTTAGCTTGAAGGGAGTTTCTTTTGTTGGAGTTCTGACAGTGGTTCTGTATGCCCACAATACACTTGGAAGCTCTTCCACCCACCTACTCTTTGCCCCTTCAAGCCGGGTCTTAATTTGTTTAAGTAAGGTCTGGTTTGTAATTTCAACTTGGCCATTGGGCTGTGGATGTCTGGGGGACGAATAGTGGTTCTTTATGTTCAATTGACTACATAACTCTTTAAAGGGTCCGTTGTCAAATTGCTTCCCATTGTCTGAAATTAGGACCCTTTGAATCCCAAATCAACAAATGACCCTCTTCCAGACGAAATTTTTGACATTCCTTTCTGAAATTGTTGCCAGGGGTTCTGCTTCGAGAGGCTTATAGAAGTCACATGCTTGTAGGAGTGGGTCCTTAGACTTCAGCCCCTTGATGCTTATAGGAGCCATAGTAGAAGTAGATCCTTAAACTTTAATCATGGTGTGGTTGAACCGATCTCTCTTGTGGCCCTTCTCTATAGGGCTCATATTTGTTGCGAGATTACCAATGATCTTAATAAACAAGTAAAATATATATTTTTTTTGGGTCATGACGCCCAATATGGCATGAGAAAAGATGACGTCATACTTTAATCAAGTCAAACACAAAGTTGCATATAATGGATGGACGGTCGTCCATCTATGCAATAATCCGGTTTGCAATAATTGTGGAGGAAAAACGATAAATAAATCGTCTAAGTAAGCATATAGATGATAATACCTCAATTAATGAACAATGTGACTTTGCATCATCAATTAACTATCCGAATTGAACAATTACATTACATGTAATTTCATTTGAGATAATTAGTCTTGTGTGAAAGCTTATTTCAATTATTTGTATGTATGCAAAGAGTTATAACTCTCACATGGAAAATGTAACTTTAAATTGTGTTGTAAAACAATATTGCCAACTTTAGCTCAAGGACATTAAGCTGGTCTTATAAACCTCCCGAATATAGACATAAACACTTTAGGATTTCTCATCCTCAAAGGTTAAAGCAACACATATATGCATATATATAGAAATATTCATGTGATTTCTATATTTTATTTGAGGCCGAGTATTTCCCTTTTAGATTATTTGTTAGTGTATAACAAACATATTAAAAACAGCCTCAATTAATTCATTGTTTATCATCTTTCTAATGAAGAGAGAATACGTAAAAGAGGAGTAGGGTGAAAGAGACATAGCTTCAAGGCGGGGCTAAAAGCCCTGAAAATTGTTGAAGGTCTTCACTTCACTAAGGAACTTGGAAGACCGTCATTGGAAGGATCATGTCTTTGACTCACTTTTCTGTAGAAGTTGGAAGACTGTCCCTGCAAGGGCCGTGTGTCTATCTTTCTTTTCCTTCTAGGCGGGGCTGGAAGGTCGTCATAATTTTTTTTTTTACAGTTCATGCTCACACGGATGACGTTGCAATCAGGGCTAATAAGGATGCTGATGTGGCATCATGGGGGCGTGATACGTGGCACATGGCATGTGCTTGCAGCATGTTGGCGTGAGCTTGACACGTGTCGGCACATACAGGCACGTGGCGAGCACATGAAGACACGTGAAAAGGAAGGTCGTCACTCCGCCGGCGCGTGGAAGGGCGTGAAGAGGAAGGGCGTCACTCCGCCGGCGCGTGGAAAGAAAGGTCTTCTTTCCGACGGCGCGTGGAAGAGCGTCACAGCTCTGATGATGAAAATTTCGCCGGGGATCGATAGATCGGGCGACGTTCTACACCGTAGTGGTGTTTGTTTCCCGTCTCGGAAGAGGTTGCACATGGATAGGAAGGTCGTCACTCCGCCGGCGCATGGAAGCGCGTGAAGAGGAAGGTCGTTACTCCGCCGGCGCGTGGAAAGGAAGGTCTTCTT
>OU015765.1:31710142-31745442 GCA_907173295.1 Fagus sylvatica | reverse complement strand
TCATTAATGATATTTTTAGAGAGTATACCAAAGATGAGACATTATACCCTTTGGACAAGGGTCTTTTTAAGGGAGAAGATTATCTCCCAGTTAATCCTTTAATTCCCTTCAATTTTTAGCTAAGCTTGTGACACATGGTATTTATTTGTTTTTGAGTGGTTTAGATGGGGTTTTTAATTTTTATGATGATTGGATTTTTTTAAATGTCACATATCTTTCATGTTGCTAAAAATTGAAAGGAATTGAAGGATTTCAATGGAAGGAGATCATTTCCCGATTTATTTATTTATTGAACCATTTCCAAGTTATGAATGAATCTTTTTAAGATTAAGGCTAAACTATAATTTGATCCCTCCAAGGTTGCATTAGTTGTCAATTTAGTCCTTTCATCATTTTGATTTGGTCAATTTAGTCCCTCTCCTTTGCAAAAGTGAGCAATTTCGTCGTTCTGTCAAGTTGCCGTTAAATAAAACACAAGTATGGTTTGAACTTTAATTTTAAAAAAAAAAATTTGCAAGAAACTCCTCTTTCTTCTCTCTTTTTCTTTTCTTCCCCTTATTTCAATATCTAGCCTTCTGTTCCCCCACTGCTACCCAAATTCTCTGTAGCTCTATTTATTTTGCGCCCTTTGAATCTTCACACCGTCTGTGTACGGTAAATAAATTAGTTTAACGGCAAATCCAATTACATAGGGTCATAATCACAGTTGGAAAGAGTGGAGGGAGAAGTCTTGAAAAAGATAAACATTTATTTTTTATTTTTTAAATTCCAGTTTAAAGTCTATTGCTCACTTTAAATGATAAGGACTAATTAAATTGACAGTTAATGCAAATTTTGAGGTACCAAAATGTTGTTTAGCCTTTCCCTAGCCTCTAGATAATTACAGCTATTATTAATGTATTATTAGCCACTTTTGGAAAATTCATTAATCACAAAATAGCTACACCAACCATCATCCATTTGAAGATAACTCCATTTTTATAAAACTCCCCTTTCTTAATGATTTCCAATATTTGTCCACTGGCCTTTGGAAAATACAACGAAATAGTTTAGATAACATTATGACATAAATGATTTTTGGCATTTAGCTAGTAAGTGTGGAAATTAGTGATTGAGAAATAGAGAAAACTTAAGAGAGAAGGCATGAAGGATTACATAGTTTTTGTATTTAACTTGCATTCATAGGAGCCTAAAGCTGTAAATTAACACTTTCATTTTTCCAATCCCATAATTTATGAAAAATGAAAAATACTTTCCAACAAGGCATATATAGCACACTAGCACTACTATATAGAAGACCACCTCGAAAACATTCACAACACAAGTTAAGAACTTTTGCAACATATGATGGCTTCTTTTGGTGTTCTTGTTCTCATTTTCATATTCACATTATCTTACCAGCCCTCTCCTCTTGTAAGATCCGATGACAATTTGATCAGGAAATTATGTAGCAAAGCAGATTTTCCATCCATTTGCTTACAATGCCTCACATCTAACCCTTCTAGTAAGACTGCTAGTGCCCAACAGCCCAAGCACTATCAATCATAGCTATTCATTGTGCGGAAAATGAAGCAAATCTATGGCGTGAAGCTACATCCAATTTATATGAGAGTACTCCCAATGGTTCCCGTTTGAAGAAAATCCTTGAATTTTGCTCTGGACAAGCCTTTGTGGCAGGGGATGATTTTACGGCTGTGTTACAAAGTGTTAATGGACGGGATTATGGTGGTGCCAAGTATATTCTCATTAACCAAATTCAGCCTTTGGTGGATGCTTGCAAAGACGATTTCTTGAAGAATCCTAATGTTCCTATTCCAAAAGAAGTCGCGGCTGGGATTCAACAAGTGACTTTTCATTGCAAGAATGTTGAGGCAATTTTGAGCAACATATGTTTAGAGTGCCAAGATTGTTTATAGTTAATCACAAATAAATTATTATTGTTATGGGTAAAAGGTTAGGTACTTTAGGTCCTCAATTGAATTTAAATATATGGTTGCATTAACCAATGAAACACAAATAATGTTATCTTTTTCAAGAATATTTAAATTTAATGCAGTTATATGTTTGAATTCAATGCAGTTTTACCCATTGTATTTTGATTGAGATACTTATCCATTTTCATTACTATTATTTTTTGATTGCTGATTGGCTTCTCTTGTTCTCAAAAGAAAAGAACTTTTTGCGTCAACTAAGGAATAGAGTCAATTGATTTTGAAAAGCAATAACCATAGCTAAACTTCACATTTGTTTGTGTAATTATAAAATATTTTTGGGAGTACATTTAATACGTATTCCTTCCTCTCGCGGGACCCATCACTTATGTGAGAGGAGAGAATATGTATTTAATTTCCCTAGTATTCTATAATTTTTCCATTTGTTGACCTTTAGGTAGGACTGTAAAATATTGACACACATCACACAGTGATTAGAATCATCAGTTTGAGAGAGAGTGAGAAAGAGAGAATTAATATTACACTTTTACACTTTAATTTTGATCAAAATTCAATTTAGTTCTCTAAGTTTTGATCGTTACAATTCAGTCTTTTATATTTGGTTTTGGTTCAATTTAATAATTTTGTTAAAGGTCCATTAAGTTTCTGTCTAGATTAAAATAAAATAAAATAAAAGATTTTTTTTTTTTTGAAAAGGATTTTTAGATTTATTTTTTTGAAAAAGAAATAAAAATTCTTCAAATCAAACGGAGATTAAAAAAACAGACCAAACACAGACCAAAACCATAATTACAACGTAAATCAAAACTCAGATCAAAACACAGATCAAACATCAATCACAACACAAATCAAAACTCATATAAAAAAAAAAAAATTCAAATCTCAAATCCAGTCACCGCCCCGATTTCATCCACAAGGATCAAACACAGATTCAACTAGTGACTTTTCATTGCAAGAATGTTGAGGCAATTTTTAGCAACATATGATTAGAGTGCCAAGATTGTCTATAATTAATCACAAATAAATTATTATTGTTATGGGTAAAAGATTAGGCATATTAGGTTTCTCAATTGAATTCAAATATATAATTGTATTAACTAATGAAACATAAATAATGTTATCTTTTCTAAAAATATTTAAATTTAATTTAGTTTTACCCATTGTATATTGATTGAGATACTTAATCCATTTTCATTACTATTATTTTTTGATTGCTGAACTTTCTGCGTCAACTAAGGAATAGAGTCAATTGATTTTGAAAAGCAATAACCATAGCTAAACTTCACATTTGTTGACCTTTAGGAATAGGTAGGACTGTAAAATATCGACACACATCACACAGTGATCAGAATCATCAGTTTGAGAGAGAGTGAGAAAGAGAGAAGAATAAAGATGGAGAGGATGAAGAAGAACCATAACAGAGAGAGAAAAGAGCTTATTTATTCAAGTTCATAAACTCACTTATATTTTTAAGTGAATTTATATACAATTTTCTCGTCCCTCGTTTTCGGTTATAATTTTGTTTTGATCCTCTCTTTCAGACCTGTCTTCTTTTTGTGTTGGTGTAGCAAGCCAAGCTGAGCTAAGCTTCAGCTTCTGCCGAGCAAACAGTTAATAGTATGGCTTTCGTGACTCCTAAAACAGCCTCGGATCCTTCTTCTTCTTCTTCTTCTGCTTTGGCTCGATGGGAGTACGATGTTTTCCTCAGTTTCAGAGGTGAGGACACCCGCAAGAACTTTACGGACCATCTATACGCTGCTTTGGATCAGAGAGGAATTAGGACTTTTAGGGACGACGAAAAACTTGAGAAAGGAAAACCCATTTCGCCAAAGCTCTTGAATGCAATACAAGTATCGAGGTTTGCAGTCATTGTTCTATCAAGAAACTATGCGTCTTCGTCTTGGTGCTTGGATGAACTCGTAAAGATTGTTGAGTGCACCGAAGAGACAGGGCTCATAGCTTTGCCTGTTTTCTACCATGTGAATCCCTCTGATGTACGGAAACAGAAGGGGACTTTTGCTGAGGCCTTTGCTGAACATGAAGGACATATCAAGAACAAGGAGAAGGTGCAAACGTGGAAATATGCTTTGACACAAGTTGCCAATCTCTCTGGATGGGATTTACAGGATGAGTAAGAATTTCTTTTGGAAACTTTTGTCTTTTGGAGAATAATGTTATTCATTATTATTTATCATTACTTGAATAGTGGATACATTTGGCTGGAGGCTCGTGGAATTTAAGTCGATCACGGTCCAAATTTGGTAATTCAATAACTTCTGCAAAGTTTGCATAGAATCAATTACTCGAATTTAACGAGTTTCTCATATAATCAATTACTCTGCAATCTGCATATGATATGAATAAATAACAGATCAAAACAAGCAGCAGCAAGTAACTATAACTACTAGACTGTCACTGCCTTACATCAAACAACCATTATTTAATTGAACAAGTGCGAATGACAAGCAGGATTTTTAAAACTCTTTTTTGGTTTTTTATCATCCTTTATGGCTTTGAAATTTGCAACTTGAAATCTCTGATTTGCTTTTGAATATATATGATACATATTAGCAGCCTAGGCTTGTATAGTTCATTTGCTTTGCTTCCCATGGATCAATCTGTCTACGTAAGGAGCAACAATTCAAGATGCTTTTCCAAATACGTCTTGTGAAACTGCAAGGCATAAAAAATGTATTCTCTACTTTGTTGGAAAACAAATTCCAATCTTTCCCCATTGAACTTGCCTATACTGAGTAGTTGATCTTTCTATATATATATATATACTGAGTACTTAATCTTTCCCCATTGAAAACTAGATTCTCTGATCTGGTATAAGCCCAACAATGGGCATCATTCTCTTTTATTGGATGCTTTGGCTTTTGTGGAACTGGCAGTATATACTACAACTACACTCTATCCCACAAGTTTGGGTAAGGCCAATTTGGATGCCAGTGCTCATGCCATAGAACATGTCCTCAATGCTCCACCATTCTCTATGTGACTCCTTGGGAAATGCCCAGCTATTGTACTCAATCTCAAAATTTTCCTCCATCCTCAATTACACTCAGAAAGTACACGAATTGCCCAAAAGCTCCTACCTCTGAGAACCTTTTTTTTTAAAGAAAGAACTTCTAATCATTCTGCTCAACATTAATTCATATTACAGACTCATTTGGGATGACACATGCATCTTTTCTTTATTTTTCTGTTTCATTCTAAATCCATTATTGGTATCATCATTGAACTCAACTTTTTGTATACAAAAGAACCTTGAGCAATGAAAGCCCAAAGAATTTCAACAGATGAATTAGATATACAGTGAATCTACAATATAATATGGCATGCATGCTGTAATGAAGAATAGGAATAGTTACAACAAATGAAGAATATTGTAAAATTTATACGTTGCTTTATTTATTTATTCTTACAACAAGTGGGGGAGGAGGAATTTGAAGCCAGGTTTTCTTCATGGGAAGAACTATGTAGTGTCATTGAGCCACAAGGCTTTTGGCGTTGAAAAGTTACTTTTAGAAGTTTTATTAAAGGCTCTTAATTCTAGATTTAAAATCCGGTTCGTACTTTTAACCCATTCCCAACCAAGACCGTTATACGTCTTTCTTTCTTTTTAAATGGTTAGAGACCACAACGTAGATTACTTCCCCCCAATGTGACCATTTCTTCCCCCTGGGCCAATGGCTTACTAATTTATGTTTTCTGCAGAACTGTTTTGATATGCAAAGATCAAATGTGCAGGGCAAACAGTTAGGCTAGAAAACTAATTATGCAGTACAAATTATATATGGTCTATTTGTTATATCTTTTTCTTATTATGGAAGTTAGAATTCACTTTTCCATAGTAAATGAATCTAAAAATAGTACATTTGCAGAACCGGTTGTCTTGTTATGGCCTATGCTGACTCAACAAAATTATTGTTCTATCTTCATTGCAGGCAAGAGTCAACAATTATTGAAGAGATTGTCGGAAAAATACTTAGTGAATTGAATTCTACATACTCAAGTTTTCACCAGGATCTTGTTGGAATAAACTCTCGTGTGGAGGAAATGAAGAATTTATATTCAGGTAAAGGGTTGAATGATGTTCGCTTTATAGGGATTTGGGGAATGGGTGGAATTGGTAAAACAACTATAGCACAAGTCCTTTACGACAGAATTCGTTATCATTTTGATGGAAGTTGCTTTCTTTCAAATATTAGGGAAAAAAGTGGAAACGGTGGTCTAGTTCCTTTACAGAAGCAACTTCTTTCTGACATATTGATTGAAAGCAATATTGCTATTTCGAATGTTCAGTGGGGAATCAATGTGATAAGGAATAGATTATGTCATAAAAAGGTTATTGTCGTTCTTGATGATGTGGATCAACCTGAACAATTAGAAGCATTAGCAGGTGATCGAGGTTGGTTTGGTCGAGGGAGTATAATCATTATAACAACAAGGGATCAACATTTGTTAATCAGAAATGAAGTGACTGAAGAAGAAACATACAAGGCAAAGAAATTTAATGATGATGAAGCTCTTAAGCTCTTTAGTCGGAAAGCCTTCAAGCAGGATTATCCTGCAGAAGGTTACGAAGTACTATCCAAGAAGGTTATATATTATGCTAAAGGCCTTCCTTTAGCTCTTGAAGTTTTGGGTTCCTTCCTATTTCATAGAAAACCAGATGCATGGGAAAGTGCCCTAGGTAGACTGCAAGAAAGTCCTGAGAGAAAAATTCTGGATGTGCTCCAAATAAGTTTCGATGGCCTGAGGAAAACAGAGCAAAAAGTATTTTTAGATATTGCTTGTTTCTTCAAAGGAATGAATAAAGATCGTGTAGCAAATATACTACGAACTGACCATTACAAGCCGCACATTGATATAGATGTTCTTATGGAAAAATCTCTCATAACCATCTCACGTTCGGGAACATTGTGGATGCATGATTTACTACAAGAATTGGGTAAGGAAATTGTTTGTTGTGAATCCCCTGAAGAGCCCGGTCAACGCAGTAGGTTGTGGCGTAGTGAGCATGTCCTTCATGTTCTAAAACATAGTACAGTAAGTTGATTACCCCAATTCATCTAAGTTTTTGATATAATATCTTGCACTACATTTACTCTTTGTTCTTGGTTACTAGGGAACTGAAAAAGTTGAAAGCATATCCCTCAGCTCACCTTCAAAAGGAGAGGAACACTTGAATGTTGAAGCCTTCTCAAAGATGAAAAACTTGAGATTGCTTAAAATCAGTAATGTGCAGCTTCCTCACGGCCTCAATTATCTTTCTAATGAGTTACGGTTTTTAAACTGGGATGGATATCCTTTAGAATCCATGCCAACAAGTTTCCAGCCTTACAAACTTGTTGAACTCATTATGCCCCATAGCCGTATCAAACAACTATGGGATGGGATTGGGGTAAGAGTTTCATTAATGCAAAAGCATGCTTTTTTTTTTTTTTTTTGGTAATTAAAAAATATGTTCAAAATGGTTTAATTTTCTCCATTTGGTTGTTGTTTCATAACAGAGTTCAGAGTGGCTAAAACTCATCAACCTTAGCAACTCTAAAAACTTGATCATGACCCCTGACTTCACTAGAGTCCCAAATCTTGAGATATTGATTCTTCAAGGTTGTACAAGAATGTCTAAGATTCATGCATCCCTTGGAGATCTCAAACGACTTATTCTTTTGGATCTGAATGGTTGCATAGGTCTTAAAAGCCTTCCATACAAGATCAGCTTGGAATCTCTTGAAATTTTTGTTCTTTCTGGTTGTTCAAGACTAAAGAAGTTTCCAGAGATTGTGGGAAATATGTTACGTTTGTCGAAACTTTATTTGGATGGGACTGCTATAAAAGAACTACCATTATCAGTGGAGCGTTTAACTGGCCTTACTTTATTGAATCTAAGAGATTGCAAGAACTTTTCAAGTCTTCCAAGTGGTATTTGTAATTTGACGTCTCTAAAAACTCTCACTCTATCTTGTTGCTCAAAACTTGATGAATTACCAGAGTACCTAGGGAATATTGAAGGCCTGGAGGAGCTTGATGTGAGTGGAACTGCTATAAAAGAGCTACCATTATCAGTGGAGTGTTTAACTGGCCTTACTTTATTGAATCTAAGAGATTGCAAGAACTTTTCAAGTCTTCCAAGTGGTATTTGTAATTTGATGTCTCTAAAAACTCTCACTCTATCTTGTTGCTCAAAACTTGATGAATTACCAGAGCACCTAGGGAATGTTGAAGGCCTGGAGGAGCTTGATGTGAGCGGAACTGCTATAAGAGAGCTACCTTCTTCCATCATTCACTTAAAAAATCTCACAGCACTTTCTCTTCGTGGATGTGAAGGGCTATCATCTAAATCATCAAATAAGCTTCTCCCTTTTCCTGCAATTCCAAGTCCAGATACCATGAGCTTGATATGGCCTTCTCTATCAGTTTTGAGGTCTTTGACCAAGCTGGATCTAAGTTATTGCAATCTTCAGGCAATCTCCAAGGATATTGGCTGTTTGTCCTCTTTAAGAGAATTAAATCTAAGTGGAAATAATTTTGTTTGCCTTCCAGAAAGCGTCAATCAACTATCTAATCTGATAGTTATGTACATAGTGAATTGCACGAGTCTTCGATTGTTGCCGGAGCTTCCATTAGATATTGGTTTTGTTGTGGCAAATGGTTGTAGCAAACTGGAAGCATTGCCAGATCGATTAGAACCAAAATTTGGTTTTAAGCCCATGTTTGATCTTTTGAATTGCTTCAAACTGGTTGAGAATCAAGGCTATGGTGACATGTTTTTAACAATGTTAAGAAGTTACCATCAGGTCTCTCTCTCAAACTCTCTCTCTCTCTCTCTCTCTCTCTCTTTGTGTGTGCATTCTAAACATCATTATTTTTATGCTACAGGAACGCTATTGTGAACATCCCAAAAGTCTTCGTTATGACTTTGGAATTGTTATTCCTGGAAGCAAAATTCCAAAATGGTATAGCCATCAAAGTGTTGGGACTTCAGTGAATCTCCAAGTGCCTTCATATTTATGTAATAAGATGGGAATCACTTTTTGTGCTGTTTTTGTGCTCCACCAACATCATCCACCTGACCAACTTGATGACTTGCATCCACCTCATAAACTTACGCATTTGCTTTGGTGGACATTTTCAGCAAACGGACATGATTGTCAAACTTCAACGATCTTCCCTTTTAATGAAGACTCTGGTAAGGTTGAATCACATCACCTTTGGCTATACTATTTGCCCCCTAAATTCTTTAAAATGAATTGGAATAAGGGATGGGATACAATCTCTGCAAATGGATTCAGTCAAATTGAGATTAAATTTTATACCAGAGGTCCAGGCTTGGAGGTTAAGAAATGTGGGATCGGTGTGGTATACAAGCAGGACATTGAAGATATCAGTCAAACCAATGAGTTAGAGTTTTTTACTGTTGATGATTGTAACAACTTCGTGGTGGCTGTAGAGGGTTCTGAAATTGAATCAAGCCATGTTGACCATGACAGGGATGGACCTAGTGGAGAACACAGATCTAATGAGACACAACACCTTAATATTATTGACAGACTCATGCTGTGTTTGGGAATTTGGATTGAGAATTTTTGCACAAGGTAACTTTGACTTTGAGGAATCTCCTTGTTTGCTTTGATGAATCCGGAAGGCTAATAATTTTTTTCTCTTAATTTTTGTGTGTAAGTAACCATCTAAGATTCCTTTCGCCTTCTAAGATTCTTATTTCATATCTTCTATATAAGTTTCTGAACTCTGAAGGAAAACATTTTTTTTTTTCATGGAGAATAAAAAATACTTGAACATTAAATCATTCTTTTTTGAAGAAAAAATTGCATTTAAACAAATTCCCAGGCAAAGTAGTTTTTGAGGTTTATCTAACTGTATTCAAAGGGGAAACAAAATTTCTCTTTGTTTTGAAAGTCCAAAGGTTAAGTCAAACTAGCGTATAACCCGCGCAAAGCGCGGGATAATTTATATGTGAAATATTTAAAATTCAGCATAAAATGGTAGTGGAGAATCATTTAAACATCTATTGCCTCATTGTTCTATTGCTAAAGAATTGTTTTTGGGATTCAATGAGTGATGCCTTTGAAGGTTATTGAGTGTTTCCTTGGAAGGGTTTGTGATGACATAGTAATGGACCAAGAATGCCACTCCTCTATGTATAATATGGAGTATTTGGAAGGAAAGAAACAATAGAACCTCTAACGGTATTGAGCTTTCCACGCTTCAGCTTGAGTCTCTGTCCTTAATATCGTTGTATGAGAGGACACTTTCATTTGGGTGCATCCAATTTTCTTCTTCATTAAATTTCATAGACCAGTTGGATATTGTGTATATTCTTTAATTGAGCCTTTTGTATGTATTGTACACTTAGGGTCTCTCCTTTTATTCTTTTTTCAAACAGAATTTTATTCCAACTTATATAGAAAAGTATCTATAATATAAATTAAAAGGTGAAGCAGAGAGAAAGTGTTTGTTCTCCTCCAAATCGTGCCACGTCAGCATCTTTGCACTCACAAAAGTCTAAGTTATTTCTCTCTCCACACCCTCTCTGTTTCACGTTTCTCTCCCTGCTTCACGTCTGTCTCTCTCCCTCTGTTTCAGGTGTGCCTCTCTCTCTCCCTTTAACACAAACGGCTAACGATTCACCCTTCTCTCTCTTTCACACGTTTCCTTTTGCGCCCCTTCGTTCCATCTACTGTTACGTTGTTTCCTCTTCATCAATTTCAGAAACTCCTCTCTCTCATCAATTCTTTATTTAAGCCTCTCAACCAGCATCACAATTTTCCACTCCAAGCTATATGCCGCACTAGACGGTGAGTATCTAATCTTTGGAACACCACCTCCTTCTCTCTCTCTCTCTCCAATTTTCTGTATTATTTGGTGTGGGCTCAACTACCAAAAGTTTTTGTTAATAGCTTAGTGTTTTGTTCTTTTTTTATAATTTGATTCTGATTTTTTTTTCTTCTTTTTAGTTGTTGGAAATTGGGTTTGTGTTTATTGTGGACAATTATTTAATCTCATTCGAAGAGAGGCTAACCCCATTGCTGTCAAAGTGTTCGACAAAATTCCTGAGACAAACTGACAAAGTGGCTTTGCTTGAACTCCGAAATTTGGGTTTCAATAGCTATACAATTGGCTTTAGGTGAGTGAATATGTTTTTTATTCTGACACATTTGCTTACAAATGGTTGCCTTGATGTTTTAGATATCTCTAATAACTGTTGCTGTGATGTTTTTTTCTTCCTAAAGTATTTCACTTTTTAGAACATAGAAATCATAGTTATTTTAAATTCCCATCCCTGTTTTGCAAGTTCATCCTACTTAATATTTTCCAAAAAAAAAATTTCATTGATTAGTTCAAGTTAATAGTCTTGCAGTATTGCTGTCAAAGTGTTCGACAAAATTCCTGAGACAAACTTTTGTCTTCTAGATTGCAGCTCAAGCCTTTTGTAAAAAATTAATGTGCTTCAAAGTTCATAGGAAGATTTGTGTGTGTTAAATTGTTACATTCTTCTGATGCAGATTGTCTGAATTAGGAGGCGAAGATGTCAGGGAAATCGAACAAAGGGAGGAACAGGAGAGGAGCACATAATACCACAAATTTTTCTGAATCAGTGGTCTCATCTGATGCTCCTCCGAAAGATAATTTAAGTGCTTCAGAGCCTGCTAAAGCTGATGCTAATGGTGTTCCTACAGTGGGAGTATCAACTGATGAGAAGCCAGAGGTAAAGGAGTCTGAAACAGAAAATGCAGCAGGCCAACAGAAGCAAGGTGAAGGTAGTTGCATGAGTCTTCTATTATGTGGCTTATAGCAAGTAGCTCTATTACAAATTTGTCTGGAATATTGAAATCACCTCAAATGATGAATTCACTTCAATTTGATATTTTCAATGCATTAGAAATTTAACCACATGAACCCTGGTGGAGATAATGGATCTCTGTACTTTCTAAGGTTTCCTTTGGCTGTCCTTTAGTATACTTGGGCTTTCTGTTCAATAAAAGTTTCCTTACTTATCCAAAAAAAAAAAGAGAAGAAATTTAACCACATGAAGGAAATGAAACCCACTTTCAATAACTAATGACATTGTTGAAGTCTGGTAACTCCAAATACACACAAGTTGGACAAGCTTTCAATAGCTATACAATTGGCTTTAGGTGAGTGAATATGTTTTTTATTCTGACACATTTGCTTACAAATGGTTGCCTTGATGTTTTAGATATCTCTAATAACTGTTGCTGTGATGTTTTTTCCTTCCTAAAGTTTTTTCCTTGATGTTTTAAATTCCCATCCCTGTTTTGCAAGTTCATCCTACTTAATATTTTTCAAAAAAAATATTTCATTGATTAGTTCAAGTTTCTCTTACCCTCTAAAATCCACTTTCCACAAGTTAATGGTCTTGCAGTATTGCTGTGACACATGAATTTCAAGGATGTTGCCATGTTGGTCCACTAGATTGCAGCTCAAGCCTTTTGTAAAAAATTAATGTGCTTCAAAGTTCATAGGTAGTAATCTTTTTGTCTAAGTTGGGTGTCAATAAAGAATCAAAGATAGCAAAAATTGACATGTTCAACATTTAAAAAAGAAATTAAAAACAAAAACAAAACAGAAAAAGTGAGAAAATTCACAGATATTCTTCAACCCCCCCACCCTCCATGTGGGATTGTAGTTGCAAAGACAAAAGTTTGTTAGAAGCATAAAAACATCAAACCATTTTAGAGGGCACTCCACACCTGATACAATCTTGAAGCAGGAAAATTTCCAATTACAGTCTGAACAGTAGCCTTAGGAAGATCCAACAGTTGCTGCAGAGTGGAAATTCCTCTTTTGTTTAATGAACTCGCAAGATTAACATTCATGGATGGAAACATCCATAAGCTGGAATCCTTATCAAACCATAAACCCTGAAAACAATCGGAAAGATTAGAGACACGGAGGGAGAAAGTGATATTTTTATAAACACAAAAAGACTGAGCAAAAGAGCAGGAACTTTTTTAAATCCCAAAAATTTGAATTTAAGCAACTTTAATACATAAATTAAAAACAATTAGGGTAGATTCACCCTGCATATACTGAGAAGATGCAAGAATGCCTTCTGCCTACTGGTGAAATATAATTTATGGAAAAACTTAAATTACTGTTGGAATTATATTGCAATAGAAATGATAACATGTCTACTTAAAAGAAAAATATGTGAGTTATGTTCTCTCATATTTCTCAAGGTTAGGAAACAACTCATAAACCCAAATCCATCAAACTCTTAACCAGACCAAAGAAATCCACATATATGAACCTAACAAGGGTCATTGTTGAGAAAGTTTCATTTCTCTTATGTCATTCAGTCATAGGCTGGCATCAAAAGAACAAAACATATTTCATCTCGCTTTCTCTTTGCCTGCCCCTCTGATTTTCTGAATATAAATTAAAAGGTGAAGCAGAGAGAAAGTGTTTGTTCTCCTCCAAATCGTGCCACGTCAGCATCTTTGCACTCACAAAAGTCTAAGTTATTTCTCTCTCCACACCCTCTCTGTTTCACGTTTCTCTCCCTGCTTCACGTCTGTCTCTCTCCCTCTGTTTCAGGTGTGCCTCTCTCTCTCCCTTTAACACAAACGGCTAACGATTCACCCTTCTCTCTCTTTCACACGTTTCCTTTTGCGCCCCTTCGTTCCATCTACTGTTACGTTGTTTCCTCTTCATCAATTTCAGAAACTCCTCTCTCTCATCAATTCTTTATTTAAGCCTCTCAACCAGCATCACAATTTTCCACTCCAAGCTATATGCCGCACTAGACGGTGAGTATCTAATCTTTGGAACACCACCTCCTTCTCTCTCTCTCTCTCCAATTTTCTGTATTATTTGGTGTGGGCTCAACTACCAAAAGTTTTTGTTAATAGCTTAGTGTTTTGTTCTTTTTTTATAATTTGATTCTGATTTTTTTTTCTTCTTTTTAGTTGTTGGAAATTGGGTTTGTGTTTATTGTGGACAATTATTTAATCTCATTCGAAGAGAGGCTAACCCCATTGCTGTCAAAGTGTTCGACAAAATTCCTGAGACAAACTGACAAAGTGGCTTTGCTTGAACTCCGAAATTTGGGTTTCAATAGCTATACAATTGGCTTTAGGTGAGTGAATATGTTTTTTATTCTGACACATTTGCTTACAAATGGTTGCCTTGATGTTTTAGATATCTCTAATAACTGTTGCTGTGATGTTTTTTTCTTCCTAAAGTATTTCACTTTTTAGAACATAGAAATCATAGTTATTTTAAATTCCCATCCCTGTTTTGCAAGTTCATCCTACTTAATATTTTCCAAAAAAAAAATTTCATTGATTAGTTCAAGTTAATAGTCTTGCAGTATTGCTGTCAAAGTGTTCGACAAAATTCCTGAGACAAACTTTTGTCTTCTAGATTGCAGCTCAAGCCTTTTGTAAAAAATTAATGTGCTTCAAAGTTCATAGGAAGATTTGTGTGTGTTAAATTGTTACATTCTTCTGATGCAGATTGTCTGAATTAGGAGGCGAAGATGTCAGGGAAATCGAACAAAGGGAGGAACAGGAGAGGAGCACATAATACCACAAATTTTTCTGAATCAGTGGTCTCATCTGATGCTCCTCCGAAAGATAATTTAAGTGCTTCAGAGCCTGCTAAAGCTGATGCTAATGGTGTTCCTACAGTGGGAGTATCAACTGATGAGAAGCCAGAGGTAAAGGAGTCTGAAACAGAAAATGCAGCAGGCCAACAGAAGCAAGGTGAAGGTAGTTGCATGAGTCTTCTATTATGTGGCTTATAGCAAGTAGCTCTATTACAAATTTGTCTGGAATATTGAAATCACCTCAAATGATGAATTCACTTCAATTTGATATTTTCAATGCATTAGAAATTTAACCACATGAACCCTGGTGGAGATAATGGATCTCTGTACTTTCTAAGGTTTCCTTTGGCTGTCCTTTAGTATACTTGGGCTTTCTGTTCAATAAAAGTTTCCTTACTTATCCAAAAAAAAAAAGAGAAGAAATTTAACCACATGAAGGAAATGAAACCCACTTTCAATAACTAATGACATTGTTGAAGTCTGGTAACTCCAAATACACACAAGTTGGACAAGCTTTCAATAGCTATACAATTGGCTTTAGGTGAGTGAATATGTTTTTTATTCTGACACATTTGCTTACAAATGGTTGCCTTGATGTTTTAGATATCTCTAATAACTGTTGCTGTGATGTTTTTTCCTTCCTAAAGTTTTTTCCTTGATGTTTTTTCCCATCCCTGTTTTGCAAGTTCATCCTACTTAATATTTTTCAAAAAAAATATTTCATTGATTAGTTCAAGTTTCTCTTACCCTCTAAAATCCACTTTCCACAAGTTAATGGTCTTGCAGTATTGCTGTGACACATGAATTTCAAGGATGTTGCCATGTTGGTCCACTAGATTGCAGCTCAAGCCTTTTGTAAAAAATTAATGTGCTTCAAAGTTCATAGGTAGTAATCTTTTTGTCTAAGTTGGGTGTCAATAAAGAATCAAAGATAGCAAAAATTGACATGTTCAACATTTAAAAAAGAAATTAAAAACAAAAACAAAACAGAAAAAGTGAGAAAATTCACAGATATTCTTCAACCCCCCCACCCTCCATGTGGGATTGTAGTTGCAAAGACAAAAGTTTGTTAGAAGCATAAAAACATCAAACCATTTTAGAGGGCACTCCACACCTGATACAATCTTGAAGCAGGAAAATTTCCAATTACAGTCTGAACAGTAGCCTTAGGAAGATCCAACAGTTGCTGCAGAGTGGAAATTCCTCTTTTGTTTAATGAACTCGCAAGATTAACATTCATGGATGGAAACATCCATAAGCTGGAATCCTTATCAAACCATAAACCCTGAAAACAATCGGAAAGATTCAGAGACACGGAGGGAGAAAGTGATATTTTTATAAACACAAAAAGACTGAGCAAAAGAGCAGGAACTTTTTTAAATCCCAAAAATTTGAATTTAAGCAACTTTAATACATAAATTAAAAACAATTAGGGTAGATTCACCCTGCATATACTGAGAAGATGCAAGAATGCCTTCTGCCTACTGGTGAAATATAATTTATGGAAAAACTTAAATTACTGTTGGAATTATATTGCAATAGAAATGATAACATGTCTACTTAAAAGAAAAATATGTGAGTTATGTTCTCTCATATTTCTCAAGGTTAGGAAACAACTCATAAACCCAAATCCATCAAACTCTTAACCAGACCAAAGAAATCCACATATATGAACCTAACAAGGGTCATTGTTGAGAAAGTTTCATTTCTCTTATGTCATTCAGTCATAGGCTGGCATCAAAAGAACAAAACATATTTCATCTCGCTTTCTCTTTGCCTGCCCCTCTGATTTTCTGAATAGAATACGCGTCCTGACTACCCTTATCACAAATGAGTTCACATACTAAATAATTGTTCTGTTTTCCATACAATCTTTGTTTCTCTCTTTCCAAACATGTTTTCTTTTAGTAATTTTTTTTTTTTTTTGGTGTCATGATTGATTTTTAATGTCGTTCTTGGCTTGCATGCTGAAGAATGTGTATTGGTTTTGATTGTGTTGTAATTTTCACATAAATTTTCCATGCTTGAAGGACTTAATCTAAAATTGCATCTTACATACGATCATTTGTTATTTTTAGGCCTCATACTCCTGTTAATGACATGTAATTTTCCTGAATAACAAAGTCACGTTAATGACTTTCGAAAGAGCTTGGTCTCATGGATAGTTTACAAATAATTGACAAATTTGTATCTGCCCTTACATATATTATAAATTATACAGATTATTTCCAATTTAGTGAAGAGTGACATCTAAAGAGAGAGCATTTGGGTACTGTATTGACCAAATATAATTTCTTTAGGCAAATGCATTACATTGTCTTGCCCAACATAGACATCTAGGCTAACTTGAACCTTTACATTTTAATAAACCAATTAAAAAAAAAATGATGAGGATCAATGAAATCTTGAATAGGTGTAATGACACCGTTGGGATATTTATATTTATATTTGCTTAATTATACCATTGTCACAACAAGTAATTTGATGAAGAGTAATGGTGATTAGTTTGAAGCTTACTAGGCCTTTAGGAATATACAATTAATAATAATATAGTATGACACTTATATTGTGTTTGTTTCAAGACTCTGGAATTATCTTCTTCTTCTTCTTTTTTTTTTCTTTTTTTTTTTTTTTTTTTTTTTGCTTTAAAAGCTTGCTGATCTTTGCATAACAAGCCAAAATTCTGTAAATAGTGGCAGGCAAATAATGCATTATGTTAATTGCTTATTCATGCACCCTGTTCATATTTTTTAGTATGCTTGCTATGTCTATAATTCTGTCAGAGTCTTTGAAACCTTAACCACTTCTAAAATCCTAAATTAAAACCTATTAAAAGTAAATTATGATTCTATGACTAACAGTATGAAGTTGAAGAAAGTTTTGGAACAGGGCATTCAACATCTTCTTTGCTAAATCCATACCTATTATACAAAATTAGTGAACAAATTAGATTGACCTCTATCAAGAAACCCAAGTCAAGGTTACACTTCACACAGACATACCACTATTAGAATCATCAAACATCCACTTTGGTAGCATACAAAGAATTATGGCCCAATTGATTTAGCATTTCTGTGCTGGTATTAGATTTTAGCCTTTGTAAATATCAATTATGCTACATTTAAAATAAAAACATCAAAATATCCGCGCAGCGCGCGGGTCTACGACTAGTATATATTAATAGCTAGATCAAAATGCAGTCTCGAGCATGTTTTAGTATTACCGATTTAAAAAAAACAAAAACAACCAAAATCACATTAATCTAGTTGCCAATTTCTTGCTAGTATTCCCCACAAAACCTCTCTAATTGCAAATCAACCATCCCAGCTACCTGTAACCCTCTTCACTTGTAGTCCTCTATTAAATCTCTAAAATATTCCAAAACCAATTCTCGATGATTCTAATCTGCGCTCATTTTTGCAGGCAACATATGCTCAATGAACAAACATAATAAGTTAAAGACCAGAGCTCTAATTTATATATGTTCGGTCAAATGTCTTGACCTCAGTTTGGGGTATCAAATTGGTCTATAAAGCCTAAACGCATCCATATACAAACCATCACAATCATCGATGAAATACTTTCGACAATGAGTTTTCCCTTGAGCAAGGAGCCATGAATACACTTGCAGTAACACTCTAGCTACATTAAAATCATAATTAAATAGCAACTCTCACCCTAACTACATTATTTCCAGCCACGCATCCAATGCTAAAGCACCATGAGCTGCTTAAATACAATGACAATCGCCTATTAACTAAATTTTATTCTCAGATATTTAAATCCCACTCAATCTATCTAGCATTGAATGCACAAATTTAGCTAAAAAAAAAAGAGCTAGAGCGTGAGAGAAATGTTTTTATTCTTTAGCAATAAAAACAATTCTTTGCTTGTAGGATTTTAGAGATGGGCTTATTGGGTTAAAGGAGGAGGCAACCCGGTCCATCACTGAACTGGGTAGGGTTTCACTTTAAAAACCGGGTCGGGTTGACCCGACCCGTCTCTTTCTTTCTCATTTTTTCTCCAGCCGCCTCCCCTTTCCTTCTTCTTCGTTTCTCTCTTTTCACTCTCCCTCTAATCTCACTCTATCTCACGGCTCGGACCAAGACCTCCATGGCCAAGGTCATTGTTCTCTCACCGGCACCATGCACCGCCGGCGCCGCTCACCACCGCCACCATTAATGGAGGTTTTTGGCTCGGCAAGGCCGAGCCTTGCCTCTCTCTCTCTCTCGACTTTTCTCTCTCCCTCTCGGCTGCTCTCTTCTCTCTTCCTCTCGGTTTTTCACTTCTCTATTTTTTTCTCTCACTCGACTTTGAATGGTGAGTTTGGAATGGTGTGATCCGTGGTGAACCTATGTTTGGGTTTCGGATTGGGTTTTGGTGATGGGTTGTTATCTTTGGCCGTGGGTGATGGGTATGGGTTTGGTTTGTTTGGGTGAACCTGTATGTGGGATTGGTGTTTTGTGAAAAGTCAAGACCAATGAGGTCTTGGGTTTGTGGATTTGTGTATGGATTGTGGGTTTTGTGTGAACCCGTGTATGGATTGTGGGTTGTAGATGACGATGTAGTGTGAATCTGTACATGTGTATTGTTTGATTTGTCAAGCGTGAGGCAAGCCGTGTGTGGGCTTGTGATCATGGTGGTGGATAGGTGCTTTTGTATGCATGTGAATGAGATTTATGAGCAGATTACCATTTTGTATTGCCCTTGTTGCCATGTCTGTTCTTTTGATTCATTCCCAATATTTGTATGTGCCTGTGTATTCTCCTGAAATTCACAATAAAGATAGAGTCATAGAAATGCATATAAAGAAGATGTGAGTGAGTGACTTACACTGTCAAAGTTGAAAATTTAAAGTCCAACAACGAAAAGAGAGACTCAAATCTGCAAAACCCAGAAAGAGATTATACATCAGAACCAAAACCAATTCAAATTTATAGAGGAAAAAAGGTAAAAGAATTCCACATACGCCATTTCCAAGAAAGTTTGAAGTCTCATATATAAAACAAACAAACGTCAATTAATTGAATGAAAAATAAATTACAAAGAGAAATGGTGGGAACTGCACCAACCGAATGAAAAGAGAGTCATGTGGAATGGAAATGGTGCAATTGTTGATCATTGATCATTATCCAGTTGCTTTATTAAACAACATATCACTTGACAAATTTAAACAATAGAGACACTTGCTTTAATTTAGTGTTTTAATTGCTGATGTGGCAGCCACATCAGTTTGTCTGACACTTGGCAGAGCCTCAGTTAAAGGTTTCTGCTTTTATATATATATTGATATTGATATGCTTAACGGTTATATTGTCGATGATCTCTGAATTTTGAATTTTGTTATGTTTGGTTTATTAGAAAGCCATGGAAATTTTGCCCTTTTTTCTAGTATGTTCTTGTGTGGTTTTGGCTTTGAGTAATGTTAAGGATTAGAGTAACCTCGCTCTCATTTGGGTCCATTATTGACACTTTTTTTTTATGCATTGATCACAACAAGTCATCACGTCTTCTCTCGTTAATGATATTTTTTGAGAGTATACCAAAGATGAGACATTATACCCTTAGGACAAGGGTCTTTTTAAGGGAGAAGATCTTCTCCCAGTTAATCCTTTAATTTCCTTCAATTTTTAGCTAAGCTTGTGACACATGGTATTTATTTGTTTTTGAGTGGTTTAGATGGGGTTTTTAATTTTTATGACAATTGGATTTTTTTAAATATCACATGTCTTTCATGTGGTTAAAAATTGTAAGGATTAAAGGATTTCAATGGAATGAGATCATTTCCCAGTTTATTGAACCATTTCCAAGTTATGAATCTTTTTTAGATTAAGGCTAAATTACAATTTGATCCCTCCAAGGTTGCATTAGCTGTCAATTTAGTCCTTTCATCATTTTGATTTAGTCAATTTAGTCCCTCCCCTTTGCAAAAGTGAGCACTTTCGTCGTTCTGTCAACTACGGTTAAGTTGCCGTTAAATAAAACACAATCGTATGGTTTGAACTTTAATTTTTAATTTTATCTCTCTTTTTCTTTTCTTCCCCTTATTTCAAAATCTAGCCTTCTGGCACTCTGCACCCTTTGAATCTTCATACTGTCTATGGACGGAAGTAATATCTCATTAATTTAACTAAAATAAATTAGTTTAATGGCAAATCCAATTTACATAGGGTCATAATCACAGTTGGAAAGACCGGAAGGAGAAGTCTTGAAAAAGATTAACATTTATTTTTTATTTTTTATTTTTTAAATTCCAGTTCAAAGTCTATTGCTCACTTTGTAAAAATGAACTAAAATTGACCAAATCAAAATGATAAAGGACTAAATTGACAGTTAATGCAAATTTTGAGGGACCAAAATGTTGTTTAGTCTTTCCCTAGCCTCTAGATAATTACAGCTATTATTAATTTATTATTAGCCACTTAGGGAAAATTCATTAATCACAAAATAGCCTCATTAGTTATCATCCATTTAAAGATAACTCCATTTTATCTTATATAATACTCCCCTTTCTCTATGATTTATGATATTCATCCACTAGCCTTCTTTGGAAAATACAGCAAAATAGCTGCCAAAGAAAATACAACGAAATAATTTAGATGAGAAAATTATTCAACACTCTTTGACGACAAATGAATACGTATTCTTTCTTCTCACATGAATAGTGAATCTCATCATAAATTTAATGAGGGGAACCCACAATTCATGTGAAATGAGTGAGTAAGTATTTATCGTACTCCAAGAGTACTGAATAATCACTAATTTAGATGACATTGTGACATAAATTTTTTTTGGCATTCAGCTAATAAGTGTAGAAATTAGTTATAGAGAGATAAAAGAAAACTTAAGAGAGAAGGCATGAAGGATTGCATAGTTTATATGTTAGCTTACATTCATGGGAGCCTAAAGTTGTAAATTAACACTTTTTCATTTTCCAATCCCATAATTTTTCATTGAATCAATCTCTTTGTAATTAATATCTTGAGTTGGTCATTAAATTTTTTTTTTTTTTTTTTTTTAAGATATAAATGAAAAACTTTGCAGTAATGAAGACCCATAATAATGTCATTTAAATTGGCATTAATGAAGACCATTTAATTGAAGCATATTAATGGTATGTAATTTATTAATATTTGAAAAATATATATTGCAGCATATTAATATGTAAATCTCTTTAACTTGGAATCTATATATATATATTTGAAAAATATTAAATATGAGCATTTAATTGGAGTATATTAATTATTGGGTTGTGGATATTTAATTTATTAATGGTATAGTTTTTATTATGGGGTAGTGGGTATTTAATTTATTAATGATGTAGTAATAAATAAGATGTCACCTAAGATGCTAAATGTCAAGCAGAAGACGTTGCCTTAGATGCCACGTGGTAGAAAGATGGCAACGTCTTGTGCTTTAATTTAGACTAGTCGTAGACCCGCGCGATGAGCATAATTGTCTTCATACATAAAATGATCTTTTTAAATTGTAATTTGTATGAAATGATCTTGCATGATAAAAACTATTTTATTTAGTAAAAATGTAAGGAAATTTCATTAAGAAATACATACAACATGTGCCGCTCCCTAATTCAAGTAAATATAAATAATTGCAAATGTTGATTACCTATGCTTATTCTCGTTAAGTGATTTTCCAGTCAGGTGCAGGCACAAAACAACAATACCAAAGGACTGACAATTTAAAACATTATTCTTAACATATGATATTATTTTGATTATTTAAAAGATAGTAAATAATTTTTTTGTTATGTAGAAATGATTATTTCCCAATTTCTAATGAAAGATAGAGAAGAATGTTACATTTAATTTGATAATTGGAACAATTTCTACCATAATTTGTTTGCTTGGTAGATAAGGATCGAATTTCTTCAAAGTTTCAGCATGTTAACCCCATTTTAGTTTTACTCGCCCTTGATATGAATTGTATTCTCTAACATTTTTTTTTGTAGTAGTTATATTAGTGGGTTATTTCAATTGTATTGAATTTAACGTATTTTCATGTGGTAATTGAAAGGTTTTTAAACTGTTCTGTCTAAGTAATAATTTTTTGCTTTAATATTAATTAATAGCATTATTGTTGTTTATGATGTTTGCTAACACATTTTACTGCCAATCAATGGTGATGAGCAATATTGGGTCTTTAGATATGCTTGTTTTCTTAACATACAATCAGATAAATGTCCGAATACCAAGAGTCATTGATACAGCTAAAAGATATGTTAGTTTAGAATGGAAAAAGAAGCACTTCAATATGCCAAAAAACAAAAAGCAAAATACTATCATTGAGTCTATATATTAATTATCTTATATTGGTATATGTATTTAACTTATGTATGTATTGTTGTTATTCCAATATTCTTTAAAGTGATGTCAATGGTATGTACCATAATATAATACCTTTTATCTTCTGTGCAGATGTCAATTGATGTAATACATTTTTTCTTCTCTTTCTCTCTGCTCTCTAGGCAGATAATAGTTTCCTCTATATGGGACAATAAATTTTGAATCCTGGGAAAACAATGTTCCTCCAGTCCGCCACTGCAACACATTTTTTAGCTAATATTTAAAAGATGCCTGAATTTTTTTATAAGGAAATAATTTCTTAAAAGCATAAAAAAGACACAATCCAAATATATTGAAAGTATACAATAGTCGTACAATAACAATTATGCACAGATGAATATAGGCCTAAGTAAGGATTTGGCAGAAAACCGTGTGTGAAATAACAACTGAGTATTTCATTGTGTGGCTGAAAAGAGAAGCACCGTGTATACTCACCAAGAGGAAATCAACAACAATCGTCTGAGAGAGATTCATCCTCTTTCTTATACTCACCAAGAGGAAATCAAGCACAAACCGTCAAAATTGCACCAAGAAAAACCGATATGAAAGAATTACAAAAAATAACATGATCATTTTAAATCCAATGATCATTTAAAAAATTACAAAAACTGCATTGAATTGAAACAGAAACAGATCATTGCAAAACTCTGTATGGCCACTTCTTTTCGGAATAAAACTCTGCATGTGGTTCTCTCTCAATTGCTTGTTTCAATCTTCCTTTTTTGTTCACATTTTTCCCTTCACCTTTGGAATATTCACGGGCCTTTAGCAGTTGCAGAACTAAGATCGATAATGCGAAAAGAAAAAATTACAGGTGAGACAAATAACTTTCTGATAGGAACAAACCCACAAAGGCAATCGGACATGAAGCTTAGGGAAGCACACAAAGGTGTTTAAATAGGAGATTGGGGTGCAATCAATCGGGGAGATGAGGAGGTGAGGGAAATGAGGAGGTGAGGGAGATGAAGAGGTGCGGGAGTTGGAAAAGAATATGAAAAGGGAGAGAATTAAATAGAGGTAAATGTTAAAATGTAAAAGAGAAAGAATTAATTAATTAAAGAATTAAATAGAGGTAAATGTTAAAAGGTAAGAGAGAAATGTTACCCAAATATCAACCTAAGAGGGGGGGTGATTTAGGTTGAGGCAAACTTTTTCGATTTAAATGCGGAATTAAAAACTATCTTCAAATAGCAAATGTTGATTTAGCAAATGTTTGATCACAATTCAATTGCAATATAAATATGATATGAAATCAAGCACAAGTATATATATAAGCAATTAAATATGTAAGAGATAGAGAGAGAGAAAATCAAACACGATGATTGTTATCGAGGTTCGGCTCCCGTGCCTACGTCCCCGCCTCAAGAACACTTCTTGAGGATTCCCAAATCCACTATTTGACAATCTTCTTTCGGGTGAAGATAAAACCGTTACAAATCTTCCTTACACAGTGAAGAGTAACCACCGAGTGAAAAATCCTTTTCACTCCTTAGGATTTATACCAAAACCCTAACAAAATACTCACAGGTTTCAACAAAGTATTTGTTGTACAAGATAAGGCTCTCTCAAAGAGTAATTGTACACAATATGCTCACTCTAATAGTATATCAAGGATTTGATCAATATGGCTCAAAAAGTGTTTAGAGAAATTTTCAATCAAGGATTTTGAATGATATGAAAATATAAGCTTGAGAAGGATGGATTGATGTATAAGATGTTATCTTTTCTATCTTTGATTTCTCTTGTATGCTTGATGTTTAGAAATGAAGAAAGGGTAGTATTTATAGCCATCATGTTGTCTTGCATTCTTCTTGATTTTCAATCAATCAATTTGCTTTCTTTGAAAACTTTTCTTCTTAAGATTTTTCAACCATAATTGATATGGTTGTCTTGCATGTGAATTTCAATCAATTAAGTTTGTCTTTGAAGACTTTAAGAGATTTTTCAATTGATATTGTTGTCTTATATTTGAATTTCAACTAATCAAATTTGTCTTTGAAGACTTTAAGAGATTTTTCAATTGATATGGTTGTCTTATATTTGAATTTCAACCAATCAAATTTGTCTTTGAAGACTTTAAGAGATTTTTCAATTGATATGGTTGTCTTATATTTGAATTTCAACCAATCAAGTTTGTCTTTGAAAGACTTTAAGAGATTTTTCAATTGATATGGTTGTCTTATATTTGAATTTCAACCAATCAAGTTGTCTTTGAAAACTTTAAAAGATTTTTCAATTGATATGGTTGTCTTATATTTGAATTTCAACCAATCAAGTTTGTCTTTGAAAACTTTAAGAGATTTTTCAATTGATATGGTTGTCTTATATTTGAATTTCAACCAATCAAGTTGTCTTTGAAAACTTTAAAAGATTTTTCAATTGATATGGTTGTCTTACATTTGAATTTCAACCAATCAAGTTTGTCTTTGAAAACTTTAAGAGATTTTTCAATTGATATGGTTGTCTTATATTTGAATTTCAACCAATCAAGTTGTCTTTGAAAACTTTAAAAGATTTTTCAATTGATATGGTTGTCTTACATTTGAATTTCAACCAATCAAGTTTGTCTTTGAAAACTTTAAGAGATTTTTCAATTGATATGGTTGTCTTATATTTGAATTTCAACCAATCAAGTTGTCTTTGAAAACTTTAAAAGATTTTTCAATTGATATGGTTGTCTTACATTTGAATTTCAACCAATCAAGTTTGTCTTTTGAAAACTTTAAGAGATTTTTCAATTGAAGTTTGTTTTAAAGTTGAGCCTTAAAGATCAAATCTTAATAAACTTTACAAAACCTAACTCTTACTTCTCATATGTCTCGGATCATTGTCTTTGAGCTTGATTTCTTTGTCTTGAGTCTTGATGACTTTGATCTTCAATGTGTTTGCAACTTATCAACTTTGCATTTGCTTGATATTTGAATTGGCCATCTTGGTCCAATTAAATCAATAGTCAAAATTAAGCTTTAAAACATAAATCATTAGTTCATATGAAAATATCATTAATGAACAACTTAAAATCATGGTTATCATCAAAACTACATGAATGTCCTTGGATTAATTAGCCAATTAATAATTATTGAAACCTTGAGGCTAACAATCTCCCCCTTTTTGATGATGACACATATGATATGATATTTTTATACGATTTATGATTTTGAAGCTTTTCTTGAAAAGCTCCCCCTAAAATAATGCATATCTTTATATTAGAGATTTTTAAATCTCCCCCTATCTTTATGCATAGATCAATTTGTCATTTAAGTATTATCAAGCAATCAATATATATACGTATTTTTACCAATTATTGCAAGATATGATAATTCACCAATAGATATGATAATTCACCAATAGATTCAAAAATGTCATATTTTTCTCCCCCTTGGCATCATCAAAAATAAATATTATATTCAATATCTCAAAACATCATTCAACATTTTAAACAACAAAAATTTATTTCTCCTTTGATTTAGTTCAAACATAGAACAATTAACTAATATAACATATTTCTCCTATTGGGTACAAAGAAGTAAAACAAATACATTCATATTGGTAAGATTCTTCATCCTAGTTGTCTCAAGTTTGTTTAAATGATGAGTTTTATTTCTTATTTTATGCATGAACATATACGCAAATATACATAGAACTGGGCATATAATTTAATGTTCAAACAATATAACTAGGAAGATATAAAATGAACAATTTTATGAACATGATATGCATAAAATCATTTTATATTCAATTCTTAAGGTATATATAAATTTAACATAGTTGAATCAAAGAGAAGGATAATAAGTTTAAGCTTATTTGATATCAACGTATCTAGCCATACCTATTTCACGTCGAATTGTGCAAAATCGTTCTTCAATGAGAGGTTTCGTGAGAATATCCGCCCATTGACTATCGGTGCTCACAAATTCAAGTTCAATGTCCCCTTTTTGTACATGATCTCTTATAAAATGGTATCTAATTTCAATGTGCTTTGTGCGAGAGTGTTGGATAGGATTTTTACTTAAACTTATGGCACTTGTGTTATCACACCTTATGGGAATATGATCAAAAAGAATTTTAAAATCTTCTAGTTGTTGTTTTATATAGAGAGATTGAGCACAACAACTACCGGCCGCTACATATTCGGCTTCCGCCGTTGATAAGGCCACAGAATTTTGCTTTTTACTAAACCATGATACTAGTGAGTGTCCTAGAAAGTGACAAGTACCACTAGTGCTTTTGCGATCAATTTTGCAACCAGCAAAATCCGCATCCGTGTAGCTTATTAAGTCAAATGAATTTGACTTAGGGTACCATAATCCTAAATCAATGGTTCCAAGCAAATATCGAAATATTCGTTTGACTGCAATTAAGTGTGATTCTTTAGGACATGATTGAAATCGAGCGCAAAGACATACACTAAACATTATATCGGGTCTACTTGCGGTTAAATAAAGTAAACTACCAATCATACCTCGATATAGCTTAACGTCCACCGGTTTACCTTTCTCATCTTTGTCAAGCTTTGTTGAAGGACTCATGGGAGTTCCATATGCTTTAGCATTTGTCAATCCAAATCTTTTTAGTAAGTCTATGACATATTTGGATTGATTTAAAAATATCCCATCTTCGGTTTGCTTTATTTGAAGTCCGAGAAAGAATTTTAGCTCACCCATCATACTCATTTCGAATTCATCCTGCATAGTCTTAGAGAATTCTTTGCACAAGTTTTCATTAGTAGAACCAAATATAATATCATCAACATAGATTTGCACAATAAGCATGTCTTTTCCATCAAACATTAGAAATAATGTTGTGTCAAGTTTTCCACGTGTAAAACCCTTTTCAATAAGGAAACCACTTAGTCGTTCATACCAAGCTCTTGGAGCTTGTTTTAAACCATATAAAGCTTTTGATAATTTAAAAACGTGGTTTGGAAATTCATGATTTTCAAATCCAGGAGGTTGTTCTACATAAACTTCTTCGGCAATAAAACCATTTAAAAAGGCACTTTTGACATCCATTTGAAATAATTTAAAATTTTTAAAACATGCAAAAGCAAGTAACATGCGTATAGCTTCTAATCTAGCAACTGGAGCATAAGTCTCTCCATAATCAATACCTTCCTCTTGATTATAACCTTGAGCGACTAACCTTGCTTTGTTCCTTACTATTATACCTTCTTCATCCTTTTTGTTTCGGAATACCCATTTTGTACCAATAACGGAGTGGTCCTTAGGTCTAGGTGCAAGAGTCCATACCTTGTTTCTTTCAAATTGGTTTAGCTCTTCTTGCATTGCCAAGATCCATGATTCATCTTCAATAGCTTCATTTATGTTCTTTGGTTCAATTTGTGAGAGAAACGCCATGTTGTTGCAGATGTCCTTGAGCTTTGATCTTGTGCTTACTCCATGTTCAATTTCACCAATGATCAATTCTTTAGGATGATTATGGACTACGTTCCAACTTTTTGGTAATTCTTCATTGTTGGTTGGAGGAAGCGCTTTTTCTTCATCTTTTGGTTCATCTACTTGATCTTTGACTTTTTCACTTAAATCAACTTGGTTAGATGAACTAGTTTTATTTTCAAGAGAAATTGGCTCATCATCACAATTATTTTTTATATGGAATGGATTAGTTTCATCAAAAACAACATGCATAGATTCATCAACAACCATAGTTCGTTTATTGAACACTCTATATGCTTTACTATTTATAGAATAACCAAGGAATATACCTTCATCGGATTTAGCATCGAATTTACCAAGATTATCTCTATCATTCAATATAAAGCACTTACATCCAAAAACTTTGAAATATCCAATGTTAGGTTTTCGATTATTCCATAGTTCATAAGGAGTTTTATTTAAAGTGTTTCTAATGATGGTTCTATTTATAACATAGCAAGCGGTGTTAACAGCTTCAGCCCAAAAGTATTGAGGTAAATTATGTTCATTAAGCATAGTTCTAGACATTTCTTGAAGTGATCTATTTTTACGTTCTACTACTCCATTTTGTTGAGGAGTACGAGGTGCCGAGAAATTGTGTCCAAAACCATTTTGATCACAATATAGTTCAATATCTTGATTATCAAATTCTCTACCTCTATCACTTCTAACATTGTTAATTGTATAACCTTTTTCATTTTGAATTCTTCTACAATGTTTAACAAATGCTTTATGAGCTTCATTTTTGTGAGCAAGAAATAATACCCATGTATAGCGAGAGTAATCATCAACAATTACAAATGCATACAATTTGCCACTTAAGCTAGCGGTTCTAATAGGACCAAATAAATCCATATGCAATAATTCTAGAGGTCTTGAAGTAGAAATAACTTTCTTTTTCTTAAAAGATGACTTAGTTTGTTTACCTAGTTGACATGCATCACATATTTTATCTTTAACAAATTTAGTAACTGGCAAGCCTTTTACTAAATCAAGTTTAGACAATTTTGAGAGTAATTCCATATTGGCATGTCCTAATCTTCTATGCCACAACCAACTATTTTCATTTATGGCAGCAAGGCAAATTGATTCTTTTGAAGTCATATTGTCAAAATCAATAGTGTAGACATTTTCATTTCTAAATGCCACAAACAAAACTTGATTATCAATTTCATTTACTATAATGCACATGATTGATTTAAATATTACATTATAGCCTTTATCACACAATTGACTAATACTTAGCAAGTTATGTTTCAAACCATCAACCAAGAGAACATCTTCAATAACAAGAGAATGTGTTTTACCAATATTACCTATACCGATGATCTTTCCTTTTGAGTTATCACCGAATTTGACATTTCCTCCATCTTTTAGAGTAAGAGAAGTGAACTTGTTTTTGTCACCTGTCATATGCCTTGAACATCCACTGTCAAGAAACCACTTCTTCTTGGTAGATTTGGATATCAAGCATACCTACAAAACAATTTTAAGTAACTCTTTTTGGTACCCAAATCTTCTTGGGTCCTCTTGGGTTAGTTGGTGGTGAGGTTCCTTTAATAATCCAAATCATATTTTTCATAGGACATGTATGAATATTATGCCCTATTTTTCCACAATGTTTACATATGGGAGATTTCAAGAGGTTTTCATTAATGAAAAATTTTTGATAATGTTTTTCTTTTATTTTCGGGTTATATCCAATACCCGCTTTGTCAAAAACACATCTTTGACTACCCAACAAATTATCCAAATTTTTCTTTCCATTTGTAAAGTTAGTCAAAATTTTAGTTAAGTTTTCAACCTTGAGTTTTAGTTCTTTATTTTCATTAATCAAAAGATTTGAATTGTGAACAATTTGTGATGATGTTTCCACATCATTTGCTTTCATTTTCTCAATAAAATTTTGTGACTTAACTTCCAACTTAATTATTTCTTCTTCTAAAAACAGATTTTTATCATTCAAAGAATTAATTTGTTTTTCTAGAATTTCATTTTTGTTTTTCAAATCATTTAATTCGTTTGAAAGAGATGTGACTTTCTTTTTAAAAGCTTTATTTTTCAAAACATTTTTCTCAAATTCTTCAACCAATTCTTCAAAAGCATTTTGTAATTCATCATAGCTATAAGATTCATCATCTAAAGAATTAAGTTTAGAAGTTACCTCATCTCCATGTGCCATTAAGCAAAGATCTTCGGTGGCGCTTTCATCGTCATTAAATGCTAGCGGACAAAAGCTTGCGTGCTCATCCTCACTTATGTTGGATTCATTTATGTATCCCAAAAGACAAAGATTTGCCACTTCATTGTCACTTGAGTTGTTATCCGAATCACTTTCATCGGAGTCATCCCAAGTTACCTTTAGAGCTTTCTTTTTGTACTTCATTTTCTCTTTGTTTACTTGAGGACACTCATTTTTGTAATGCCCCTGCTTCTTGCATTTGTAGCAGGTAGGAGTTTCAGTTTTGCTTGATTCTCCTTTATTTTCTCCTTTCTTAGAGAATCTTCTTCCAAACCCCTTTTTCTTCTTTAAGAACTTTTTGAAGTTTCTAGTCATCAGGGCAATTTCTTCTTCTTCATCTCTTTCCTCTTCACTATTGTCGTGGTCATGATGAGAGGATTTGAGGGCGAAGTTTTTCTTTGGTTTGACTTCTTCTTCCTCCACTTTACTATTCATTTCAAGCTCATATGTCATAAGTGATCCGAATAGTTCTTCTAAGGTCAACACCTTAAGATCTCTAGCTTCAGAAATTGCTGTCATCTTTGCTTCCCACCTCTTTGGTAATGACCTGAGAATTTTTCTCACATTTTCTTGGTTAGTATAAATTTTTCCAAGGGCCTTCAAGCTATTCACAATATTAGTAAACCTAGTAGACATTTCACTAATATTTTCATCTTTCTTCATAACAAACAATTCATATTCATGGACAAGCATGTTCATTTTAGATTCCTTAACTTGATTAGTTCCTTCATAAGTAACTTCAAGTTTGTCCCAAATTTCTTTAGCCGAGTCACAACCCGAGACTCTATTGTATTCAATTGGGTCAAGAGCACAATATAAAGTACTCATAGCTTTACAATTTAATTCAATGAGTCTTACATCAGCCTCATTCCATTCACTTTCTAATTTTGCTAAGGTTGCTCCTTCCACAGTTTTTGTGGGAATATGAGGACCATTTGCAATGATTTTCCAAACATGATAGTCTTGACCCTTAATATACATGATCATTCTATTTTTCCAATAGCCATAATCACTACCAATGAATAAAGGTGGTCTATGAGTAGATTGACCTTCAAGCATTTGAGGTCTAGGTGTGTTTGCCATGATCTTAACTCTAAGATTGTTAAATCTATATGTAGAGCCTTGGCTCTGATACCAATTGTTACCCAAATATCAACCTAAGAGGGGGGGTGATTTAGGTTGAGGCAAACTTTTTCGATTTAAATGCGGAATTAAAAACTATCTTCAAATAGCAAATGTTGATTTAGCAAATGTTTGATCACAATTCAATTGCAATATAAATATGATATGAAATCAAGCACAAGTATATATATAAGCAATTAAATATGTAAGAGATAGAGAGAGAGAAAATCAAACACGATGATTGTTATCGAGGTTCGGCTCCCGTGCCTACGTCCCCGCCTCAAGAACACTTCTTGAGGATTCCCAAATCCACTATTTGACAATCTTCTTTCGGGTGAAGATAAAACCGTTACAAATCTTCCTTACACAGTGAAGAGTAACCACCGAGTGAAAAATCCTTTTCACTCCTTAGGATTTATACCAAAACCCTAACAAAATACTCACAGGTTTCAACAAAGTATTTGTTGTACAAGATAAGGCTCTCTCAAAGAGTAATTGTACACAATATGCTCACTCTAATAGTATATCAAGGATTTGATCAATATGGCTCAAAAAGTGTTTAGAGAAATTTTCAATCAAGGATTTTGAATGATATGAAAATATAAGCTTGAGAAGGATGGATTGATGTATAAGATGTTATCTTTTCTATCTTTGATTTCTCTTGTATGCTTGATCTTTAGAAATGAAGAAAGGGTAGTATTTATAGCCATCATGTTGTCTTGCATTCTTCTTGATTTTCAATCAATCAATTTGCTTTCTTTGAAAACTTTTCTTCTTAAGATTTTTCAACCATAATTGATATGGTTGTCTTGCATGTGAATTTCAATCAATTAAGTTTGTCTTTGAAGACTTTAAGAGATTTTTCAATTGATATTGTTGTCTTATATTTGAATTTCAACTAATCAAATTTGTCTTTGAAGACTTTAAGAGATTTTTCAATTGATATGGTTGTCTTATATTTGAATTTCAACCAATCAAATTTGTCTTTGAAGACTTTAAGAGATTTTTCAATTGATATGGTTGTCTTATATTTGAATTTCAACCAATCAAGTTTGTCTTTGAAGACTTTAAGAGATTTTTCAATTGATATGGTTGTCTTATATTTGAATTTCAACCAATCAAGTTGTCTTTGAAAACTTTAAAAGATTTTTCAATTGATATGGTTGTCTTATATTTGAATTTCAACCAATCAAGTTTGTCTTTGAAAACTTTAAGAGATTTTTCAATTGATATGGTTGTCTTATATTTGAATTTCAACCAATCAAAGTTGTCTTTGAAAACTTTAAAAGATTTTTCAATTGATATGGTTGTCTTACATTTGAATTTCAACCAATCAAGTTTGTCTTTTGAAAACTTTAAGAGATTTTTCAATTGATATGGTTGTCTTATATTTGAATTTCAACCAATCAAGTTGTCTTTGAAAACTTTAAAAGATTTTTCAATTGATATGGTTGTCTTACATTTGAATTTCAACCAATCAAGTTTGTCTTTTGAAAACTTTAAGAGATTTTTCAATTGATATGGTTGTCTTATATTTGAATTTCAACCAATCAAGTTGTCTTTGAAAACTTTAAAAGATTTTTCAATTGATATGGTTGTCTTACATTTGAATTTCAACCAATCAAGTTTGTCTTTTGAAAACTTTAAGAGATTTTTCAATTGAAGTTTGTTTTAAAGTTGAGCCTTAAAGATCAAATCTTAATAAACTTTACAAAACCTAACTCTTACTTCTCATATGTCTCGGATCATTGTCTTTGAGCTTGATTTCTTTGTCTTGAGTCTTGATGACTTTGATCTTCAATGTGTTTGCAACTTATCAACTTTGCATTTGCTTGATATTTGAATTGGCCATCTTGGTCCAATTAAATCAATAGTCAAAATTAAGCTTTAAAACATAAATCATTAGTTCATATGAAAATATCATTAATGAACAACTTAAAATCATGGTTATCATCAAAACTACATGAATGTCCTTGGATTAATTAGCCAATTAATAATTATTGAAACCTTGAGGCTAACAAGAAAGAATTAGGGGGAAGGGTGTGAGAATAGGAAATCTGATGTGGCATCTTTAGGGAGAAAGCTAAAACTCCACCTATTAGTTTATATAATAGATATATATAGATTCATGGGAGCCTAAAGCTGTAAATTAACACTTTTTCATTTTTCCTATCCCATAATTTTCTCTTTGAATCAATCTCTTTGTAATTAATATATATTTTGAGTTGGTCATTAATGAAAAATGAAATATACTTTCAAACAGGCATAGTAACACTACTATATAAAAGACCACCTCGAAAACTTTCACAACACAAATTAAGAACTTTTGCAACATATGATGGCTTCTTTTGGTGTTTTTGTTCTCATTTTCATATTCACATTATCTTACCAGCCCTCTACTCTTGTAAGAACCGATGACAATTTGATCAAGAGCTTATGTAGCAAAGCAGATTTTCCATCCATTTGCTTAGACTGCCTTACATCTAACCCTTCTAGTAAGACTGCCGATGCCCCAGAACTATCAATCATAGCTATTAGTTGTGCGCAAAAGGAAGCAAATCTATTGTACGAAGTTTTATCCAATCAATATGAGAGTGCTCCCAAAAGTCCATTGAAGACAATCCTTGGTGATTGCGCTGAACGAACCCTTGATGCAAGGAATGATTTTGGGAGTGTGTTACAAAGTGTGAGTGCACGGAACTATGGTGGTGCCAAGGGTATTGTTATTAACCTAATTCAGCCTTTGGTGGATTCTTGCACAGCCCATTTCTCGGATTTGCCTAATATTCCCATTCCAGCAGCAGTTGCGGCTGGAATTCAACAAGTGACTTTTAATTGCAAGAATGTTGTGGCAATTTTGAGCAACATATGAGTGTGCCAAGAATGTTTCTAATTAATCACAAATAAAGTTATTAATGTTGTTGTGTGTTTGTTTTGATTAAAGAAATCATTCTTTTTTCTTTTCTTTTTTATGAACAAAAAAACTTCATTGAAAATCAAAACAATGGAAACTTTCATTCAACTGAGATGGAAGAAAACCAAAGTGACTACACAACAAAGTTCGGGACCCTACAAACGAGAGTGACAAAAATGACATATGTCATGGTCCATGACCCTTTAATTTGTGCTTAACATTTTCCATTATTCTATGAGTTGGTGCTTAAGGTTTGATTTCAAGTGAAAAATTACTCACAAAGTAAATTAAAAAGAAACAAGGTTGACTTATATTGTGCCCAGTGTATATGTCACATGTCTTTCATGTGACTTAAAATTGAAAAGAATTGAAAGATTTCAATGGGAGGAAATTCTTTCCCAATTTATTCAACCATTTTCCAAGTTATGAAGGAATCTTTTTTTAGATTAGGAATTACAATTTGGTCACTCCAAGGTTGCATTAGCTGTCAATTTAGTCCTTATCATTTTGATTTGGTCAAATTTTAGTCTGCCACCTTTCCAAAAGTGAGCAATTTCATCGTTTTGTCAATTGCTGTTAAGTTGCCATTAATAAAACACAACGCTATGGTTTGAACTATAAATTTTTAAAATTTTTTGGCAAGAAACTTTTCTTTCTTCTCCCTTTTT
>OU015765.1:31664495-31710042 GCA_907173295.1 Fagus sylvatica | reverse complement strand
ATTTCCACACTTACTAGCTAAATGCCAAAAATCATTTATGTCATAATGTTATCTAAACTATTTCGTTGTATTTTCCAAAGGCCAGTGGACAAATATTGGAAATCATTAAGAAAGGGGAGTTTTATAAAAATGGAGTTATCTTCAAATGGATGATGGTTGGTGTAGCTATTTTGTGATTAATGAATTTTCCAAAAGTGGCTAATAATACATTAATAATAGCTGTAATTATCTAGAGGCTAGGGAAAGGCTAAACAACATTTTGGTACCTCAAAATTTGCATTAACTGTCAATTTAATTAGTCCTTATCATTTAAAGTGAGCAATAGACTTTAAACTGGAATTTAAAAAATAAAAAATAAATGTTTATCTTTTTCAAGACTTCTCCCTCCACTCTTTCCAACTGTGATTATGACCCTATGTAATTGGATTTGCCGTTAAACTAATTTATTTACCGTACACAGACGGTGTGAAGATTCAAAGGGCGCAAAATAAATAGAGCTACAGAGAATTTGGGTAGCAGTGGGGGAACAGAAGGCTAGATATTGAAATAAGGGGAAGAAAAGAAAAAGAGAGAAGAAAGAGGAGTTTCTTGCAAATTTTTTTTTTTAAAATTAAAGTTCAAAGTTCAAACCATACTTGTGTTTTATTTAACGGCAACTTGACAGAACGACGAAATTGCTCACTTTTGCAAAGGAGAGGGACTAAATTGACCAAATCAAAATGATGAAAGGACTAAATTGACAACTAATGCAACCTTGGAGGGATCAAATTATAGTTTAGCCTTAATCTTAAAAAGATTCATTCATAACTTGGAAATGGTTCAATAAATAAATCGGGAAATGATCTCCTTCCATTGAAATCCTTCAATTCCTTTCAATTTTTAGCAACATGAAAGATATGTGACATTTAAAAAAATCCAATCATCATAAAAATTAAAAACCCCATCTAAACCACTCAAAAACAAATAAATACCATGTGTCACAAGCTTAGCTAAAAATTGAAGGGAATTAAAGGATTAACTGGGGGATAATCTTCTCCCTTAAAAAGACCCTTGTCCAAAGGGTATAATGTCTCATCTTTGGTATACTCTCTAAAAATATCATTAATGAGAGAAGATGTGATGACTTGTTGTGTTTGCTCGGCAGAAGCTCAAGCTTAGCTCAGCTTGGCTCGCTACACCAACACAAAAAGAAGATAGGTCTAAAAGAGAAGATCAAAACAAAATTATAACCGAAGACGAGGGACGAGAAAATTGTATATAAATTCACTTAAAAATATAATTGAGTTTATGAACTTGAATAAATAAGCTCTTTTCTCTCTCTGTTTTTTTTCCCCTCGAAATATCTTTTATGGTTCTTCTTCATCCCCTCTCTCTCTCTCTCTCTCTCTCTCTCTCTCTCTCTCTCTCAAATTGATGATTCTGATCCTGTGTGATGTGTCGATATTTTACGGTCCTACCTAAAGGTCAACAAATGTGAAGTTTAGCTATGGCTATTTGTAACGCCCCGAAATTTTCAATTCAACAAATCCTTATTTAACTCGCAATAAGAAATTTCTAAGACAAATAAGTCTAGTTTCATAATCAAATCACAAGATAATTCAACTAGTCTCCCAAAATAGTCAAATAATCCAAACTCCACAAGATTAGATGGAACAAGACCTCAATTAAATCCCCACAAAAACAGTCTCTTTAAATCAAAACTTAGAATCCTCACAAAAGAATTTTCTCAAGATTAGCTAAACGTTGGAGATCTCAATAGTAGTCCACCGGCAATAAATGATCACGCACTAGCAACCTTTCCTCACTATGGATCTGAGCAGCTAATCTGAAAAATATAATAACAACGGGGATGAGCTAAAAGCCCAATAAGTGGTATTCACACATTACCATCGAGGGGTAACAGAAGGAACTGGATTTATATGAAGCAAGGAGTAGATAGGATAATAACAGGGTTGGTTAACAATGAACTGGTAATTCCGGAATATTCCAATATAAGAATTTAGGCAATAAATGAGACATGATAGTTAGAGATACAAATTGGTTTGGAATATTAGAAGCATAGCAGGGTATAATCACAATGTCATAAATACATAATTCAAGAAGCCATGTCCTGTGTATTGCCCCCGCAGGAAGGGTCACTCCCATGTATTGCCCCCACGGGTAAGGTCACTCCCATGTATTGCCCCCATGGGTAGGGTCACTCAAAATTTGCTCAACATCTCATTCTCCACAACATCAATTTCATAATCTAGATTATGGCCCACGTATTGCCCCCATGGACGGGGTCACTGAATTTATTTCATGGCAAAGAATTCAATTAAGGGTACATACAACATGAACAATTCAGTTTGGCAAAATCAATAGCTCAAGAGTTATGTAAAAATAATTTGATATTATAACGGTCACTAGCTGTCATGATACAATATGAAAAAAAGATCTCAATGGACTAAGAGCACTCAAGAAAGTATAAATTTATCAAGATAGAAAATCCAATGGGTTTGACAATAATTATGGGGAACGTAAGGAGAGTAATGTGTAAAGTCCCACTTACCTCAATGAAAAAACCAATAAGCAAATATCACTTTGTACTAGTTTCGTCACCGAAATCCTTGGAGTTTGGTGATGAAGGTGGAGGTTACCAAGTTAAAGGAATTGGATGAGTTTAACGTGTAAGGGGGAGAGAGGGAAAGAGGCTGTAGGGTTTTCTACTAACAAGGAGAAACATAGGTTTATATATCCCTTAGGGTGTCTAGGGTTTGATGGGATTATATTAGGAAAATATAATTATTATTTATTCTTTGTTAAAATATAAACTTAATTACACTTATTCTATTTTATTTTATTTTTATTTTTCGTATATTACACTATTGCTTTTCAAAATCTCTTTATTTATAAATTTCAATATTACAAATTTAAGGAGTATGGACATTGATTAAAAAAAGAAAAAAAAAATCTAACTATGAAATAGATAAATGAAGAGATTTTAAAATAAAAAATATCTTGTTTTGAGAATCACGACCCTCGATCCGAAACTTATCGGAAGGCTTAAAACATGGCTCTCTTTAATATTTTACAATGGTAGTGATTTGACTTGGTAATATTGATTTCTCATAATCTAAGAGGATTTATATGGAGTCACCACACCACTTAATTTTTATAAAGAAAAATTACCATTTAAAATGGAAAATTATAAGACTTTGGTCTTAGTTAGAATTTAAAAAAGGAAATTACAAGGGTTTGCATCCTAGTTACAATCCATGTAAGAAAGTAAAAAGTTAGATAGGGCACGTTTGGTATACTGTAATAGGAATAAGTATTACAAGGAATAAAAGAAGTTGTAATGTAATAACTATTACCATTCATCTATTTGGTGACGACACATGAATATAACCTTGAATCTGTATTTTATATTTTACTACAATATGATTAATATACAAGTATTACTTATTATTACAATATTAATAATTTTAAAACATTATATATATATATATATATATATAGTGGGTGGTTTTGGAATTTATTTATTTATTTTTTAGTTATTACTATGTGATCTAAAGAATAGTTAGTATGATCATTTTGATAAGGAATGACTATTCCTCATTTTAAAGAATTGTTATTCCTAAGGAATAACTATTCTTTGTAATGAAAGCATAACCAAACAACTGAATAACTAATTACATTACAAGACCTATTACAGTGTACCAAACGTGCCCATATTAATTTTACATCCCTAAAGAATAGGTTCGGGGGCTAAACTACGAGATAGAAAGGTGTTAGACACCTATCCAGCATGGCCTAACTCAGCCTCCTAATATTTAATGGACTATAATTCACCGACTAGACCTAACATTCGAATACGTGAGTCAGCAATCATGTCATCAAATAGCACATGCAGATTAAGATAAACAGTGATTAATCCGCAATTGACATAGATTAGAAGCATGCATATTTTAATGAAATAAAACATTCATGTTATCTGGAATTCATAGTATCATCATTCATCAGTCTCAAAAAATTAGTTACAAAAGAAATTTTCTTTTAAATTACAAAACGAGGCGTTTATAATACTATATTGTGTTTGGTTTAATCATTGAGGATAATTTGTAATTTACACATAAATTTAATGGCAGATGAATGAAATGATGATGAAATTAATGGTTTCTAAATATTTTAGGGGAGAAGTTTTCAAGAATAAAAATCAAACTAGGATCAAATTTTGGGGATGGAGAATATAAGTCAACCTTATTTCTTTTTCTTTTTAATTTGCTTTGCGAGTAAATTTTCACTTGAAACCAAACCAAACCTTTAGGGATGAAGAATATAAGTCAACAATTTCTTTTTTCAAAAGAAACACATAATAACAATAGTAATCTTATTCGTGATTAACTATAGTCTATAGACAATCTTGGCACTCTCATATCATATGTTGCTCAAAATTGCCTCAGCATTCTTGCAATGAATAGTCACTTGTTGAATCCCAGCCGCGACCACTAATGGCATAGGAACATTAGGATTATTCAAGAAATCGTTTTTGCAAGAATCCACCAAAGGTTGAATTTGGTTGATGAGAATATACTTGGCACCACCATAATCCTGTGCTAACATACGTTGTAACACTGCCGTAAAATCATCCCTTGCCACAACGGCTTGTCCAGCGCAAAATTGAAGGATTTTCTTCAATGGGGAACCATTGGGAGCACTCGCATATATATTGAATGAAGCTTGACGCCATAGATTTGCTTGATTTTCCGCACAACGAATAGCTATGATTGATAGTGCTGGGGCATCGGCAGTCTTACTAGAAGGGTTAGATGTAAGGCAGTCTAAGCAAATGGATGGAAAATCTGCTTTGCTACATAAGCTCTTGATCAAATTGTCATCGGTTCTTACAAGAGTAGAGGGCTGGTAAGATAATGTGAATATGAAAATGAGAACAAAAACACCAAAAGAAGCCATCATATGTTGCAAAAGTTCTTAATTTGTGTTGTGAAAGTTTTCGAGGTGGTCTTTTATATAGTAGTGTTACTATGCCTGTTTGAAAGTATATTTCATTTTTCATTAATGACCAACTCAAGATATATATTAATTACAAAGAGATTGATTCAAAGAGAAAATTATGGGATTGGAAAAATGAAAAAGTGTTAATTTACAGCTTTAGGCTCCCATGAATCTATATATCTAAATTAAAGTAAAAGACGTTGACTTCTACTTGACACTTAGCATCTTAGATGGCATCTTATTTATTACAACATCATTAATAAATTAAATATCCACTACCCAATAATTAATATGCTCCAATTAATGCTCATATTTAATATTTTTCAAATATATACATAGATTCCAAGTTAAAGAGATTTACATATTAATATGCTCCAATATATATTTTTCAAATATTAATAAATTACATACCATTAATATGCTTCAATTAAATGGTCTTCATTAATGTCAATTTAAATGACATTATTATGGGTCTTCATTACTGCAAAGTTTTTCATTTATATCTTAAAAAAAAAAAAAAATTTAATGACCAACTCAAGATATTAATTACAAAGAGATTGATTCAATGAAAAATTATGGGATTGGAAAAATGAAAAAGTGTTAATTTACAGCTTTAGGCTCCCATGAATGTAAGTTAATTACATAAACTATGTAATCCTTCAGGCCTTCTCTCTTCAATTATATTTTATCTCTCTATAACTAATTTCTACATTTATTAGCTGAATGCCAAAAAAAATTTATGTCACAATGTCATCTAAGTTAATGATTATTCAGTACTCCCGGAGTACGATAAATACGTACTCACTCATTTCACATGAATTGTGGGTTCTCCTCATTAAATTTATGATGAGACTCACCATTCATGTGAGAAGAAAGAATACGTATTCATTTGTCGTCAAAGAGTGTTGAATAATTTTCTCATCTAAATTATTTCGTTGTATTTTCTTTGGCAGCTATTTTGCTGTATTTTCCAAAGAAGGCTAGTGGATGAATATCATAAATCATAGAGAAAGGGGAGTATTATATAAGATAAAATGGAGTTATCTTTAAATGGATGATAACTAATGAGGCTATTTTGTGATTAATGAATTTTCCCTAAGTGGCTAATAATAAATTAATAATAGCTGTAATTATCTAGAGGCTAGGGAAAGGCTAAACAACATTTTGGTCCCTCAAAATTTGCATTAACTGTCAATTTAGTCCTTATCATTTTGATTTGATCAATTTTAGTTCATTTTTACAAAGTGAGCTATAGACTTTGAACTGGAATTTAAAAAATAAAAAATAAATGTAATCTTTTTCAAGACTTCTCCTTCCGCTCTTTCCAACTGTGATTATGACCCTATGTAAATTGGATTTGCCATTAAACTAATTTATTTTAGTTAAATTAGTGAGATATTACTTCCATCCACAGACAGTATGAAGATTCAAAGGGTGCAGTGCCAGAAGGCTAGATATTGAAATAAGGGGAAGAAAAGAAAAAGAGAGAAGAAAGAGGAGTTTCTTGCAAAAAAAAAATTTAAAAATTAAAGTTCAAACCATATGGTTGTGTTTTATTTAACGGCAACTTAACCGAGTTGACAGAACGACGAAAATTGCTCACTTTTGCAAAGGTGAGGGACTAAATTGACCAAATCAAAATGATGAAAGGACTAAATTGACAGCTAATGCAACCTTGGAGGGATCAAATTGTAGTTTAGCCTTAATCTAAAAAAGATTCATAACTTGGAAATAACTTGGAAATGGTTCAATAAACTGGGAAATGATCTCATTCCATTGAAATCCTTTAATTCCTTACAATTTTTAACCACATGAAAGACATGTGATATTTAAAAAAATCCAATTGTCATAAAAATTAAAAACCCCATCTAAACCACTCAAAAACAAATAAATACCATGTGTCACAAGCTTAGCTAAAAATTGAAGGAAATTAAAGGATTAACTGGGAGAGGATCTTCTCCCTTAAAAACACCATTGTCCTAAGGGTATAATGTCTCATCTTTGGTATACTCTCTAAAAATATCATTAACGAGAGAAGACGCAATGACTTGTAATCAATGCATAATAAAAAAGTGTCAATAATGGACCCAAATGAGAGCGAGGTTACTCTAATCCTTAACATTACTCAAAGCCAAAACCACACAACAACATACCAGAAAAATGGGCAAAATTTCCATGGCTTTCTAATAAACCAAACATAACAAAATTCAAAATTCAGAGATCATCGACAATATAACCGTTAAGCATATTTGACTTAACCTTTGGACTTTCAAAACAAAGAGAAATTTTGTTTCCCCTCTGAATACAGTTAGATAAACCTCAAAAACTACTTTGCCTGGGAATTTGTTTAAATGCAATTTTTTCTTCAAAAAAGAATGATTTAATGTTCAAGTATTTTTTATTCTCCATGAAAAAAAAAATGTTTTCCTTCAGAGTTCAGAAACTTATATAGAAGAAATGAAATAAGAATCTTAGAAGGCGAAAGGAATCTTAGATGGTTACTTACACACAAAAATTAAGAGAAAAAAATTATTAGCCTTCTGGATTCATCAAAGCAAACAAAGAGATTCCTCAAAGTCAAAGTTACCTTGTGCAAAAATTCTCAATCCAAAATCCCAAACACAGCATGAGTCTGTCAATAATATTACGGTGTTGTGTCTCATTAGATCTGTGTTCTCCACTAGGTCCATCCCTGTCATGGTCAACATGGCTTGATTCAATTTCAGAACCCTCTACAGCCACCACGAAGTTGTTACAATCATCAACAGTAAAAAACTCTAACTCATTGGTTTGACTGATATCTTCAATGTCCTGCTCGTATACCACACCGATCCCACATTTCTTAACCTCCAAGCCTGGACCTCTGGTATAAAATTTAATCCCAATTTGACTGAATCCATTTGCAGAGATTGTATCCCATCCCTTATTCCAATTTATTTTAAAGAATTTAGGGGGCAAATAGTATAGCCAAAGGTGATGTGATTCAACCTTACCAGAGTCTTCATTAAAAGGGAAGTACGTTGAAGTTTGACAATCATGTCCGTTTGCTGAAAATTTCCACCCAAGCAAATGCCTAGTTTTATGAGGTTTCGCTAGATACAAGTCATCAAGTTGGTCAGGTGGATGATGTTGGTGGAGCACAAAAACAGCACAAAAAGTGATTCCCATCTTATTACATAAATATGAAGGCACTTGGAGATTCACTGAAGTCCCAACACTTTGATGGCTATACCATTTTGGAATTTTGCTTCCAGGAATAACAATTCCAAAGCCATAACTAAGACTTTTGGGATGTTCACAATAGCGTTCCTGTAGCATAAAAATAATGATGTTTAGAATGCACACACAAAGAGAGAGAGAGAGAGAGAGAGAGAGAGTTTGAGAGAGAGACCTGATGGTAACTTCTTAACATTGTTAAAAACATGTCACCATAGCCTTGATTCTCAACCAGTTTGAAGCAATTCAAAAGATCAAACATAGGCTTAAAACCAAATTTTAGTTCTAATGGATCTGGCAATGCTTCCAGTTTGCTACAACCATTTGCCACAACAAAACCAATATTTAATGGAAGCTCCGGCAACAATCGAAGACTCGTGCAATTCACTATGTCCATATATAACAGATTAGATAGTTGATTGACGCTTTCTGGAAGGGAAACAAAATTATTTCCACTTAGATTTAATTCTCTTAAAGAGGACAAACAGCCAATATCCTTGGAGATAGCCTGAAGATTGCAATAACTTAGATCCAGCTTGGTCAAAGAACACAAAACTGATAGAGAAGGCCATATCAAACTCATGATATCTGGACTTGGAATTGAAGGAAAAGGGAGAAGCTTATTTGATGATTTAGATGATAGCCCTTCACATCCACGAAGAGAAAGTGCTGTGAGATTTTTTAAGTGAACGATGGAAGAAGGTAGCTCTCTTATAGCAGTTCCGCTCACATCAAGCTCCTCCAGGCCTTCGACATTCCCTAGGTGCTCTGGTAATTCATCAAGTTTTGAGCAACAAGATAGAGTGAGAGTTTTTAGAGACGTCAAGTTAAAAATACCACTTGGAAGACTTGAAAAGTTCTTGCAATCTCTTAGATTCAATAAAGTAAGGCCAGTTAAACGCTCCACTGATAATGGTAGTTCTTTTATAGCAGTCCCATCCAAATAAAGTTTCGACAAACGTAACATATTTCCCACAATCTCTGGAAACTTCTTTAGTCTTGAACAACCAGAAAGAACAAAAATTTCAAGAGATTCCAAGCTGATCTTGTATGGAAGGCTTTTAAGACCTATGCAACCATTCAGATCCAAAAGAATAAGTCGTTTGAGATCTCCAAGGGATGCATGAATCTTAGACATTCTTGTACAACCTTGAAGAATCAATATCTCAAGATTTGGGACTCTAGTGAAGTCAGGGGTCATGATCAAGTTTTTAGAGTTGCTAAGGTTGATGAGTTTTAGCCACTCTGAACTCTGTTATGAAACAACAACCAAATGGAGAAAATTAAACCATTTTGAACATATTTTTTAATTACCAAAAAAAAAAAAGCTTTTGCATTAATGAAACTCTTACCCCAATCCCATCCCATAGTTGTTTGATACGGCTATGGGGCATAATGAGTTCAACAAGTTTGTAAGGCTGGAAACTTGTTGGCATGGATTCTAAAGGATATCCATCCCAGTTTAAAAACCGTAACTCATTAGAAAGATAATTGAGGCCGTGAGGAAGCTGCACATTACTGATTTTAAGCAATCTCAAGTTTTTCATCTTTGAGAAGGCTTCAACATTCAAGTGTTCCTCTCCTTTTGAAGGTGAGCTGAGGGATATGCTTTCAACTTTTTCAGTTCCCTAGTAACCAAGAACAAAGAGTAAATGTAGTGCAAGATATTATAACAAAAACTTAGATGAATTGGGGTATACTTACTGTACTATGTTTTAGAACATGAAGGACATGCTCACTACACCACAACCTACTGCGTTGACCGGGCTCTTCAGGGGATTCACAACAAACAATTTCCTTACCCAATTCTTGTAGTAAATCATGCATCCACAATGTTCCCGAACGTGAGATGGTTATGAGAGATTTTTCCATAAGAACATCTATATCAATGTGCGGCTTGTAATGGTCAGTTCGTAGTATATTTGCTACACAATCTTTATTCATTCCTTTGAAGAAACAAGCAATATCTAAAAATACTTTTTGCTCTGTTTTCCTCAGGCCATCGAAACTTATTTGGAGCACATCCAGAATTTTTCTCTCAGGACTTTCTTTCAGTCTACCTAGGGCACTTTCCCATGCATCTGGTTTTCTATGAAATAGGAAGGAACCCAAAACTTCAAGAGCTAAAGGAAGGCCTTGAGCATAATATATAACCTTCTTGGATAGTACTTCATAACCTTCTGCAGGATAATCCTGCTTGAAGGCTTTCCGACTAAAGAGCTTAAGAGCTTCATCATCATTCAATGTCTTAGCCTTGTATATTTCTTCTTCAGTCACTTCATTTCTGATTAACAAATGTTGATCCCTTGTTGTTATAATGATTATACTCCCTCGACCAAACCAACCTCGATCACCTGCTAATGCTTCTAATTGTTCAGTTTGATCCACATCATCAAGAATGACAATAACCTTTTTATGACATAATCTATTCCTTATCACATTGATTCCCCACTGAACATTCGAAATAGCAATATTGCTTTCAATCAATATGTCAGAAAGAAGTTGCTTCTGTAAAGGAACTAGACCACCGTTTCCACTTTTTTCCCTAATATTTGAAAGAAAGCAACTTCCATCATAATGATAACGAATTCTGTCGTAAAGGACTTGTGCTATAGTTGTTTTACCAATTCCACCCATTCCCCAAATCCCTATAAAGCGAACATCATTCAACCCCGTACCTGAATATAAATTCTTCATTTCCTCCACACGAGAGTTTATTCCAACAAGATCCTTGTGAAAACTTGAGTATGTAGAATTCAATTCACTAAGTATTTTTCCGACAATCTCTTCAATAATTGTTGACTCTTGCCTGCAACGAAGATAGAACAATAATTTTGTTGAGTCAGCATAGGCCATAACAAGACAAACGGTTCTGAAACTATTTTTAGATTCATTTACTATGGAAAAGTGAATTCTAACTTCCATAATAAGAAAAAGATATAACAAATAGACCATATATAATTTGTACTGCATAGTTAGTCTTCTAGCCTAACTGTTTGCCCTGCACATTTGATCTTTGCATTTCAAAACAGTTCTGCAGAAAACATAAATTAGTAAGCCATTGGCCCAGGGGGAAGAAATGGTCACATTGGGGGGAAGTAATCTACGTTGTGGTCTCTAACCATTTAAAAAGAAAGAAAGACGTATAACGGTCTTGGTTGGGAATGGGTTAAAAGTACGAACCGGATTTTAGATCTAGAATTAAGAGCCTTTAATAAAACTTCTAAAAGTAACTTTTCAACGCCAAAAGCCTTGTGGCTCAATGACACTACATAGTTCTTCCCATGAAGAAAACCTGGCTTCAAATTCCTCCTCCCCCACTTGTTGTAAGAATAAATAAATAAAGCAATGTATAAATTTTACAATATTCTTCATTTGTTGTAACTATTCCTATTCTTCATTACAGCATGCATGCCATATTATATTGTAGATTCACTGTATATCTAATTCATCTTTTGAAATTCTTTGGGCTTTCATTGCTCGAGGTTCTTTTGTATACAAAAAGTTGAGTTCAATGATGATACCAATAATTGATTTAGAATGAAACTGAAAAATAAAGAAAAGATGCATGTGTCATCCCAAATGAGTCTGTAATATGAATTAATGTTGAGCAGAATGATTAAAAATTCTTTCTTTAAAAAAAAGGTTCTCAGAGGTAGGAGCTTTTGGGCAATTCGTGTACTTTCTGAGTGTAATTGAGGATGGAGGAAAATTTTGAGATTGAGTACAATAGCTGGGCATTTCCCGAGGAGTCATTGAGGACATGTTCTATGGCATGAGCACTGGCATCCAAATTGGCCTTACCCAAACTTGTGGGATAGAGTGTAGTATATACTGCCAGTTCCACAAAAGCCAAAGCATCCAATAAAAGAAAATGATGCCCATTGTTGGGCTTATACCAGATCAGAGAATCTAGTTTTCAATGGGGAAAGATTAAGTACTCAGTATATATATATATATAGAAAGATCAACTACTCAGTATAGGCAAGTTCAATGGGGAAAGATTGGAATTTGTTTTCCAACAAAGTAGAGAATACATTTTTTATGCCTTGCAGTTTCACAAGAAGTATTTGGAAAAGCATCTTGAATTGTTGCTCCTTACGTAGACAGATTGATCCATGGGAAGCAAAGCAAATGAACTATACAAGCCTAGGCTGCTAATATGTATCATATATATTCAGAAGCAAATCAGAGATTTCAAGTTGCAAATTTCAAAGCCATAAAGGATGATAAAAAAAACAAAAAAGAGTTCTAAAAATCCTGCTTGTCATTCGCACTTGTTCAATTAACTACTTCGTAGAATGGTTGTTTGATGTAAGGCAGTGGCAGTCTAGTAGTTGTAGTTACTTGCTGCTGCTTGTTTTGATCTATTATTTATTCATATCATATGCAGATTGCAGAGTAATTGATTATATGAGAAACTCGTTAAATTCGAGTAATTGATTATGCAAACTTTGCAAAAGTTATTGAATTACCAAATTTGGACCGTGATCGACTTAAATTCCACGAGCCTCTAGCCAAATGTATCCACTATTCAAGTAATGATAAATAATAATGAATAACATTATTCTCCAAAAGACAAAAGTTTCCAAAAGAAATCCTTACTCATCCTGTAAATCCCATCCAGAGAGATTGGCAACTTGTGTCAAAGCATATTTCCACGTTTGCACCTTCTCCTTGTTCTTGATATGTCCTTCAAGTTCAGCAAAGGCCTCAGCAAAAGTCCCCATCTGTTTCCGTACATCAGAGGGATTCACATGGTAGAAAACAGGCAAAGCTATGAGCCCTGTCTCTTCGGTGCACTCAACAATCTTTACGAGTTCATCCAAGCACCAAGACGAAGACGCATAGTTTCTTGATAGAACAATGACTGCAAACCTCGATACTTGTATTGCATTCAAGAGCTTTGGCGAAATGGGTTTTCCTTTCTCACGTTTTTCGTCGTCCCTAAAAGTCCTAATTCCTCTCTGATCCAAGGCAGAGTATAGATGGCCCGTAAAGTTCTTGCGGGTGTCCTCACCTCTGAAACTGAGGAAAACATCGTACTCCCATCGAGCCAAAGCAGAAGAAGAAGAAGAAGGATCCGAGGCTGTTTTTGGAGTCACGAAAGCCATACTATTAACTGTTTGCTCGGCAGAAGCTGAAGCTTAGCTCAGCTTGGCTTGCTACACCAACACAAAAAGAAGACAGGTCTGAAAGAGAAGATCAAAACAAAATTATAACCGAAGACGAGGGACGAGAAAATTGTATATAAATTCACTTAAAAATATAAGTGAGTTTATGAACTCGAATAAATAAGCGCTTTTCTCTCTCTGTTATGGTTCTTCTTCATCCTCTCCATCTTTATTCTTCTCTCTTTCTCTCTCTCTCTCTCTCTCTGAAACTGATGATTCTGATCACTGTGTGATGTGTGTCAATATTTTACAATCCAACCTAATCCCTAAAGGCTGGGAGGACTTGGGAATCATGAGGCTTGAGAAGATTCAAAAAAATATTGAGACCTTTTTTTTTTTTTTTTTTTTTAAATTATTGAAAAATTATTCTACACAGATTTTTGTTACAAAATTATTAATTAAACTTTTATATTCAATATTTTCTAACAAATCTTGTTCAATAGATAATTTGACTAATCTATTTAATCTTTTTTGTGACATAGTTGATCACAAATAAGATTTTCATAATTTTAACTTTAAAAAACTTTTTTCAACGGATACAACTTTGACAAGTATAATTAATAATATTCTATATACAATAGATGCATTTGGAACAATTCAATTCCTTGATAAAATTAAGTATATTTGTCGCTATCTTTTTTTCTTTTGGTAAAATCTCTTGTAAGACTTTTAAGTCAAAATAAATCAATACCATCAAGATTAAAAAAATTATCAAGTTTTAAAAAACCTTCAAAATTAACATAATACTTTTTCAAATTATCATAATTTAGTGAAATTAGTTTCTTCACATCAAATAAATACCAAAAATTGTTCTCATACATACTTGGGTTAGAGAAATAAATTATTATATTAGGCTTAATTTAAAGACTTGTTTTAAATATATAGACCTTTTTAATTTTTGTATATATAAATGTATTGAAACCTTTTAATAAGGACCTTAAAAATATCTAGGATAAGACCTAATTTTGAGGTGAGGCCTAGGACGGTCGCTCACCTTGCCCTTGCCCAAGCCCTGCCTAAAGGTCAACAAATGTGAAGTTTAGATATGGTTATTGCTTTTCAAAATCAATTGACTCTATTCCTTAGTTGCCGCAGAAAGTTCTTGTCTTTTGAGGACAAGAGAAGCCAATCAGCAATCAAAAAATAATAGTAATGAAAATGGATAAGTATCTCAATCAAAATATAATGGGTAAAACTGCATTGAATTCAAACATATAACTGCATTAAATTTAAATATTCTGGGAAAAGATAACATTATTTGTGTTTCATTGGTTAATACAACCATATATTTAAATTCAATTGGAGAACTTAATGTACCTAACCTTCTACCCATAACAATAATAATTTATTTGTGATTAACTATAGACAATCTTGGCACTCTAATCATATGTTGCTCAAAATTGCCTCAACATTCTTGCAATGAAAAGTCACTTGTTGAAACCCAGCCGCGACTTCTTGTGGAATAGGAACATTAGGATTCTTCGAGAAATCGTCTTTGCAAGCATCCACCAAAGGCTGAATTTGGTTAATGAGAATATACTTGGCACCACCATAGTCCCCTCCATTAACACTTTGTAACACAGCCGTAAAATCATCCCCTGCAACAAAGGCTTGTCCAGCGCAAAATTCAAGGATTTTCTTCAATGGGGAACCATTGGGAGTACTCTCATATAAATTGGATGTAGCTTCACTCCATAGATTTGCTTCATTTTCCGCACAATGAATAGCTATGATTGATAGTGCTTGGGCACTAGCAGTCTTACTAGAAGGGTTAGATGTGAGGCATTGTAAGCAAATGGATGGAAAATCTGCTTTGCTACATAATCTCCCGATCAAATTGTCATCGGATCTTACAAGAGGAGAGGGCTGGTAAGATAATGTGAATATGAAAATGAGAACAAAAACACCAAAAGAAGCCATCATATGTTGCAAAAGTTCTTAATTTGTGTTGTGAAAGTTTTCGAGGTGGTCTTTTATATAGTACTAGTGTTATATGCCTGTTTGAAAGTATATTTCATTTTTCATTAATGACCAAATCAAGATATTAATTACAAAGAGATTGATTCAATTAAAGAGAAAATTATGGGATTGGAAAAATGGAAAAGTGTTTGAAAGTATATTTCATTTTTCATTAATGACCAAATCAAGATATTAATTACAAAGAGATCGATTCAATTAAAGAGAAAATTATGGGATTGGAAAAATGGAAAAGTGTTTGAAAGTATATTTCATTTTTCATTAAGGACCAAATCAAGATATTAATTACAAAGAGATTGATTCAATTAAAGAGAAAATTATGGGATTGGAAAAATGGAAAAGTGTTTGAAAGTATATTTCATTTTTCATTAAGGACCAAATCAAGATATTAATTACAAAGAGATTGATTCAAAGAGAAAATTATGGGTTTGGAAAAATGGAAAAGTGTTAATTTAGAGCTTTAGGCTCCCATGAATCTATTTATATCTATATTCTATATGGCAACGTTTTTTGCTTACACATGACATGATGACTAGGTTAATTTAAATATGTGGCATGCTAATTTAAATATGTAATTACAATGAAATAAATGCACTTATTTAGTATCATATTGATGATCAAGTTTAAATTCTAATTTTTGAGCATTAATTTAATTTTTGAAATTAGCCAATAAATTTTCATTACCATTGAGGTTCAGCCGTATAAAAGGAAAACAAATCGACAAAAAATCACAATTGCTCTTTTGACTTCAAAACGACGTCGTATTGAAGGAGGAAAAAAAAAATGATTTAAAATAAAAACCTAATTGATTGGCCACATCATTTTCATTTATTAATATTACCTCATTAATTTCATTTAATATGCGCCACGCCTTCAATGTAGAATTCCAACTCAAAAGAATGCATAACGCTGATAACTATTGCGGCTATTTTATGATTAATGAATTTTCCCAAAGTGGCTAATAGTAAATTAATAATATAGACTTTGAACTGGAATTTCAATAAATTTTTAATCTTTTTATTTTTCAAGATTTCTCCCTCCACTCTTTCCAACTGTGATTATGACCCTGGAACAGAAAGATTAGATATTGAAATAAGGAGAAGAAAGAGAAGTTTCTTGCCGAAAAATTTAAAAAATTTATAGTTGTTGTGAATAATAGTCATAGCAACTTTTGTTGACTATGTTCACATGAGTTCACATGGGATTATATCTCATGTGATGTTAGGTGAATGCAATTATTCACATTCACTGAAAGGTGAATTACTTTGTGTTAGAGACAAAGCGTGCTCACCATTTAATGAGTACACGACTTTGTCTCCTTCTATGAATTTACGCACGGCAAGTTTACTACCTAAAAGAAAAGCACCTTATGCCTATAAATGTGTGAGAGTTATAGTATTGTGATAGAGAGAAAATGAAATTAAGATCAATTGTATTCAACAAGTTTTGAATGTGTGGATGACCACTTGATACAAAGAGAGTTCTTATAATATATTTTTATCTTCAGAATTATTTTCTCTTGCTATATATATTTTTATTTCACAACAATAGTAAAATTTTAGTTCACACCACGAGAAATTATTCAGTCCACTAGGAGAACCACGTCATCTGTCCACTTTCCAATAAAAAATTGACACGTATTTTAATTTAATGAATTAGTTTTATTGACACCACCACACTTACTTTAAAAGACCAAAATACCACTATTTAATCTTGATAGTCCCCGCACTATAGATCTGGCTTCCATTCAACTGCAACCACCTCCACGCCGGCTACAGCAATTTCAAACTCTCTGTGCAATGAACTCCGACGACCAAACCCACCTCCGACGACCACCAATTACTTCCTAAAAGTGTGCTTATAAATATTAACTGAAGGAGTTTGGTCAGAACAATAACCACCACTCCACCATATCACCTCACCTACAACATTTGACCCTTCCTCTATCTCTGCCTCTCTCATTTTTTATCTCCTTCCATTTCTTTCTTTCCCTAGACGAATGAGTGGGTGAAATAACATTGACCAAACAGACATATTTCCACTATTACCAAAATGAATTTCAATCCCATACGCATATAAGAATGGCATAACAATTTTATGATTCCTCAAAAAAAAAAAAAAAATTTCAATCTCAAAAAAAATTTGGGTTACATATCTAGCTCGAAAAAGTCTATTGCCTAAAGCTCTAGAGAGAGACTCACACATGGAGATATTGTTAGGAATTTTAGGGAATGCAAAGGAGATTTAAGGCTTTGAGGCACGAATGAATCGCTGTCTTTAAGACTAGATTTGCCCCCTCTCCTCAGAGATTGCTAAGGGTTCAAGCAAATAGTCTCCAGGATACAACAAAGCCAAAGAATTAATGATAGCAATTCAATTAATTCTTTTAGAACTTCTTAGAACATATATGTTTACTGCATATAATGACTGAACACGAAATTCCTTTCATTGCAAGTATAACAATCAAGAGTCACCATGAAAAGGCACCATTTCAGCCTTTAACGGTCATTAACTGCCTTAACTGCTGAGATCCAGTCGCCTGAATTAGTGGTCCAGACGACTGAGTCAGGCAGAAACTCCCAGGCCCGACATCCAGTCGACTGGACCACCAATCCAGGCGACTGAATCAGCCAAGTACATGTCATCCAGTCTACTGGATTGGTGGTCCAGTAGACTGGATTGGGCAGAAACTATTTCTTGCAATTCTCTTATATATATTACAACCTATTCAGATATTAAATATCTAACAATCCCCCACTAGGTTGTAATATTTCTTGTTCAGTCTATAGCACACACAAAGCTTATGCATCAAAGAAGGTGTCTTTCAACTTAAACCCCCTCCTAGTGTAATTACTTCAAAGTTTCAAGAGAGTTAATGGTGGCTCATTCGCTTAAACCAAAACTCTTTTCCTTAAAACCGGAAATAACACACACACATCAATGATTTTTAACATTAGAAGTTCTCCTATAGTTTAGCACTTAAATGGCCTTGTGCTCTACCTGGTTTAGTGAACATTTACAAGAGAAAACCTTAACTCTTGTTTAGAAGCGGCACCACTCCTATGTTCACAAAGGTGAAGTTCCTTCTTTATGTCCCTGTTACACAAACATCACTTAATTTGAACTTCATTAAGAGTAAAAACTCATCCTCCTAACATAACAGACTGCACTATTCCATCCTGAATGGGACACAAGTTTTAGTGCTCTTACTAATCACGAATCAACAGCTTGTTATTACCCTTTAAACCTTTTTCAAATGAATTTACTCAAGGTTGGGTTCCCACTATTGGTGATTCTTTTAGAAAAGTTTTAGTCCCATTCCTATGGAAGTTACTCTTATCAAATCTCGAGAAAACCTTTGGTAAAGGGTGTTATCAAGTTATCACTTGATTTTATGTAGACAATAATTATGAGCTCACCAAATTATTTATTGTCTTACATACTCAAGTTTTAGACTCAAATGTCTAAACTTCATTTCTCATATATGGTGGCTTCACTCTTACAGTGCAAGATATAACTATCATTGGATGTGGCCACATCTCTTTTATATAACATCTCATGTTATCACTTTCTCTTGCCCGTTGCCAACCATACAATCTTTATGATGGATTAAGAAACTCACTTTGTTTCTTTCATGCTTGTTAACTGGCTCTTCCACCAAAAGTGAATATCCATCTTAACATGGACTTTATCACTTACAATAATAATCACTATTGGTATCCTACTCTTTGGATATCCAATAATGCAATGCTTTCTAATAATCTTAAGTTTATTTACAAAACTCTGAAAATCATTGTGAAAGTCATGTACATATAGTACAACGCATGACACAACATGCTATAATTGCACTAGCATACTTAAAACATGCTTTCAATAACTTTACTAACTTTTAGATTGGAATAAAGGTGAGTTAGCTTCTTTGTACTTTTGAAAAGTATTAAATCAAGAAGCTTCATTTCATACACAATGAAAGCATCATCTCAATCTCAATGAAAACTTACATAGTCTACACACTATGTTATTTCACCTTAATTTCCATTTCCAATAACTATAAACTTTCTTATGATTTTAGGAAATCATATTTCATTTGAAGATCATAACTCATAGAAAGCATATAAGAGGTATATAAAATTGAGATCAAGTCACTTCACTTTTAATATTTTGACTCTTTCATTGTTCACTTCATGAACTCATTTCTATTTTTTTATTATCACAAATAGAAATTCTTGAATTACAGTCAAGATAAGTGTTTGATTAGATTCATAGATATTTCAAGAATCATAGAATTTAACCTCAATAAATTCACCACTTGATTCCAATATAATATCACACTTAAGTCACAAAGACTTTAAGATTCTCAACCTAATCCACAAACACATCTTTAGGATTTTAACTTAGTCTTTTTCCGAGTTCTAAAACTCCTTTAAAGACCACCACACACTTGGATCTCAATACCCCACACTTTTGGGTTTTCACATTCCATAGCTTATATGGAAACCCCCACACTTTGGAATAATCAAGTTGTATACTTCTTGGTTTCACATACACCAAGCATATTTATTCCAAAGATAAGAATATCATTCACATACAAGCACACAATGACTCCATACTCAACAATAAACTTAGAGTAGACACACTTGTCAGCTTCATTTTGTTTGAAACCATTAGTTAGAATAACGGTATCAAACTTTTCATGCCATTGTTTTGGTGCTTGTTTTAAGCCATATAATGACTTAACCAACTTACAAACTTTCCTTTCATTTCCTGGAAGCACAAAGCCTTCCGGTTGATCCATATAGACTTTCTCGTCTAAATTCCCATTAAGGAAAGCTGTCTTTACATCCATTTGATGTACCTCCCTTTGCCTAAAACCTTTAGCTACTAACCTTGCTTTGAAGGTTTGAAAAGTTCCATCAGTCCTATATTTTCTTTTAAATACTCATTTACAACCAATGGTATTAGAACCCAGAGGAAGATCCACTAGGACCCAAATATTGTTGGACAATATTGAGTCCATCTCATCATTAACAGCTACTCTCCAAAAAGCTACATCTCTTGAAGCCATAGCTTCACTATAAGTATTTGGATCTTCTTCCACATTTCCTACAAAAGGAAGCTTACTTAGGACCTTTTCTCTGTTACCTTCTACAAGGTAAACATTCACTTGGTATGAAATGAAATCAAGACCAAAATCATTTTCTTTTCTTACCCTTTGACTCCTCCTTTGTTCACTTGGTGAACTTGGTTCTATTCTCTTATTTCCACTAAAAGAATCATTAACCAATGAGTCAGATTCTTGTGTTTGTTTAGATTCTAAAGGAATTTTGAGAATCATTTATAAACTTGTTCTCAATAAATTCCACATCTCTTGATTCTACTATAGTGTTGGAACTTAAATCCAATAATTTATAAGCTTTAGAACCAACAAACACACTCTTAATAGTTCTAGGTCCAAGCTTGGTTCTTTTAGGATTTGGAACTCTAAATTAGGCTATACACCCCCACACTTTAAAATAACTCAAAATAGGCTTTCTACCATTCCATAACTCATATGGAGATGACTAATTTTTTTCTTAGATAGAACCCTATTATACACATGACATGCAGTAAGCAAAGCTTCACCCCACAGGATGAAAGATAGCCTTGCACTTATGATCATGGTATTTACCATGTCAACTAATGTTCTATTCTTTCTTTCCGCTAAGCCATTTTATTGGGGTGTATAAGGGGCTGACCTCTGATGAATTAATCCATTTTCCTCACACCCTTTGCCTTATCATTTCCAAAATGACTAAAGATGCCTATCCTCACAATAAATGTGAATTCGAGTTTAAAACTTAGCTACATTCAATGCTTAGCTACATTCCATGCAGCAATCGAATCAATGTAATTCCACCACAATGCTTGTTATAATGCATATATAAACTGAAATCTTGCGCTTATAGACACATTTTTTCAATTAGTCACTTCCATGTAAATCCTCTTTACATGCGATCAAGTGAGATCATACATTTATAACCCTTCCATCTTTTCTTGCATTTTTGTGATTACATTTCAGGCATCAAATTCATAGGGTTTAAGCATGTGAGAGTATGGTGAGTTAATCCACATAAGTATATTACATTATACTCTACCATGTACAAATTAATGTAACTACTATCACTCACCATATATGATAACATAATAATACTAACAACAAGTATTATTGCAATATCATGTGACAAAATAAAAAACACTATCAAATTTACCAACTCACAGTTCACTAGGATGAATATCCTAGTATACATCCACCTTGAATGCATTGATGTGCTTTCACATGTCCCAACTTGGTCTACTCAGATCTACCAACTAGATGTACATTGCGTCTCAATCATATCCAGTTTATGTTCTTTGGCTCCACACATTCAAGCTTGAATTTACCTTTCAAACATGGTGTCCTTAAATGATTAGTGAAGCCAATAAAAAACAAAAGGTAATCAATAAACCAAATTTAGTCCAAAAAACATAACCTTTCAAACAGCATCGTCATGCGTTAATGGAATGTGGGTTCCGTGGGTCACCATTCATCTTTATACCCCTTCAATGCGTGATTACCCCATGGTCCATGTGCTCTATTATGATGACTATCTTGATTGCCAAAGCATATAAGTTCTGGCATCTATACACTATATCATTACTTCTCAAACAGAGGCATAAACAGAAATATCACGTTGACCAGAACTCATTTCAGATAAGTTCTTCAAGACAGTAGACGGTTCACCCACATCTACTACTTCTTTACTATGATAATGCCATCACTTTCCATGTTAAATCACATTCAAGCACTGCACGGCATCACTCCAACAGCCTTAAAGAAAACGTTTGTTGCAAAAATACACAATTCGCAACACACCTGTGTTGCCTCAATGAATAGATCATTGTATTGCCAATTTTCTCCTTTCATTACAAAAATCTAGTCTTAAAATTGTTAGGAATTTTAGGGAATGCAAAGGAGATTTAAGGCTTTGAGGCACGAATGAATCGCTGTCTTTAAGACTAGATTTGCCCCCTCTCCTCAGAGATTGCTAAGGGTTCAAGCAAATAGTCTCCAGGATACAACAAAGCCAAAGAATTAATGATAGCAATTCAATTAATTCTTTTAGAACTTCTTAGAACATATATGTTTACTGCATATAATGACTGAACACGAAATTCCTTTCATTGCAAGTATAACAATCAAGAGTCACCATGAAAAGGCACCATTTCAGCCTTTAACGGTCATTAACTGCCTTAACTGCTGAGATCCAGTCGCCTGAATTAGTGGTCCAGGCGACTGAGTCAGGCAGAAACTCCCAGGCCCGACATCCAGTCGACTGGACCACCAATCCAGGCGACTGAATCAGCCAAGTACATGTCATCCAGTCTACTGGATTGGTGGTCCAGTAGACTGGATTGGGCAGAAACTATTTCTTGCAATTCTCTTATATATATTACAACCTATTCAGATATTAAATATCTAACAGATGGGAGGATAAGATCAAATTAGCTTTTCAAATCTTCAACATGTGTCCTTTACCTATGCTGCACTCACCTCCTCCTAATACTTATCATACCCTTTTCTCCTCAAATAAAGATGTACGTTGACCATGGGCTTGGTTCATGGAGGTAGTTGCAGTTGAATGGAAGCCAGATCTTATGGTGCGGGGTACTCTCAAGATTAGATAGTGGAATTTTGGTCTTTTTAAGTAAGTGTGGTTGTGTGAATAAAACTGATTCATTAAATTAAAATACGTGTCAGTTTTTTATTGGAAGGGTGGACGAATGACGTGGTTCTCCTGGTAGACTGAATAATTTCTCACCAAACCAAATAGCATTGTGTTTTATTAACGGCAACTTAACAGCAATTGACAAAACGATGAAATTGCTCACTTTTGGAAATGTGACAGACTAAAAATTGACCAAATCAAAATGATAAGGACTAAATTGACAGCTAATACAACCTTGGAGTGACCAAATTGTAGTTCCTAATTAATCCAAAAAAGATTTGTTCATAACTTGGAAAATGGTAAAATAAATAGGGAAAGAATCTCCTCCCATTGAAATCTTTCAATTCTTTTCAATTTTAAGTCACATAGACATGTAACATATACACTAGGCACAATATAAGTCAGCCTTGTTTCTTTTTAATTTACTTTGCGAGTAATTTTTCACTTGAAATCAAACCTTAAGCACCAACTCATAGAATAATGAAAAATGTTAAACACAAATTAAAGGTCAGGGTTATGGACCATGGAGTATGTTATTTTTGCCACCCTCATTTTAGGGTCTTAGGCTATGTTGTGTAGTCACTTTAGTTTTTTTCCATCTCGGTTAAGTGAAAGTTTTAATTGTTTTGATTTTCAATGAAGTTTTTTTGTTCATAAAAAAAAAGAAAAAAAAGAATGATTTCTTTAATCAAAACAGACACACAACAACAATAATAATTTTATTTGTGATTATCATTAACTAGAGACATTCATGGCACGCTCATATGTTGCTCAAAATTGCCTCAACATTCTTGCAATGAAAAGTCACTTCTTGAATTCCGGCCGCAACATCTGCTGGAATGGGAATATCAGGCAAATCCGAGAAATGGCCTGTGCAAGAATCCACCAAAGGCTGAATTAGGTTAATAACAATACCCTTGGCACCACCATAGTTCCGTACACTCACACTTTGTAACACACTCTCAAAATCATTCCTTGCTTCGAGGGTTCGTTCAGCGCAATCACCAAGGATTGTCTTCAATGGACCTTCGGGAGCACTTTCATATTGACTGGATAAATCTTCATACAATAGATTTGCTTCCTTTTGCGCACAACTAATAGCTATGATTGATAGTTCTGGGGCATCAGCAGTCTTACTAGAAGGGTTAGATGTAAGGCAGTCTGAGCAAATGGATGGAAAATCTGCTTTGCTACATAAGCTGTTGATCAAATTGTCATCGGCTCTTACAAGAGTAAAGGGCTGGTAAGATAATGTGAATATGCAAAGAATGAGAAAATGAACACCAAAAGAAGCCATCATATGTTGCAAAAGTTTTGTTTTTCGAGGTCGTTTTTTATATAGTGCTTCTATGCCTTATTGTTGGAAAGTATAATTATTTCCATCTAATTTAGATGGAATCAAGGTATTGATTATTATAGAAAATCAAGGAATTGATTAATAAATCATAAATTTCTACACTTATTAGCTAAATGCGGAAGGAAGAAAAAAAGAAGAAACTACCGATACAACATTTTCACAATAATATTGAGGTATAAAAACGAATACAAATCCTCTATCTCACTTTTTGTATTCTACTTTATACTCCACCAACTACAATATATCACGTGTCAGATTGTGTTTGAATTTTTTTTCCATTTTAAATCTTAGATGTTTTATATGGAAATAAAAAAAACATGTGTGGAGTGGTGATTGATGGAGTATAGAGTGGAACACAAAAAATGGGATAGTCACTTTTTGTATTCCACTTTATACTACACCAATTACAATATACTACGTGTCAGATTATGTTTGATTTTTTTTTCATTTTAGTTTTTTATAAGGAAAAAAAAAACAACAACAACAACACGTGTGTGGTGATTGATAGAGTATAGAGTGAAACACAAAAAGTGGGATATAAAATTTATATTCATAAAAAATGTATTTTTGGCTTTATTGAAAATCATTAGGTTTTCTAATACCTAATAAATTCCTTGCATTTTGTTGATGAAATAGTACATGCTTATAAAAAGATACAATGTAACACAAGAAATCAATCAACTGTTTTAGAAATATATCTAATATTTCCACCAGGATAATTTGGCAACGTCAATATTAATTGTTACACCAAAATCCTTTTTCCTGTAAATTTAAGTCTGCATGGCTGTATAAATAATATAAGAACCAAAATAGCGTACTGCTAATTATAACCTCTATCTTCCTCTCGAGTCTCTATCCCTTAAAAGGGCTGTAATTATATATTTTTTTAAAAAAAAAAAAAAAAGGAAAAAAAAAATTGATTGAAAGGATTTTTGTTTCCAGAAAGGCTTCGGGGTTCATATTAAAAAGCTTCAGAAAAGAGAAAGATAATTAAGCAAAGAATTAATTATGGGGGATTGCCAGTGCAAGCCGTTGGGTTTTTTGATAGGGCTTCCCTTTGCATTTTTGGCTTTGCTCTTATCTCTTGTGGGAGCTGTTGTTTGGATTATTGGGTGAGTCTTTCCCTTCCCTTTTTCCTCTTATCTTTATTCTAACCTTTTCATTGCTTTTTTATTTTATTTGTATAATTTTTAACAAGGAGAAAAAGTTAACCTATCCATGAGGATACATTTTTGTTTGCCTTTTTAATTTGTCCCCATCCATGAATATTCTTGTTTTTGACTTAGTTATGTCAATATTTTTTATGATTTAAGTCTCTGAAGGAAAATTAATAAATTATTTATTGTTTTCAGAATTTTTCCATATGAATATTTTATTTGCCTGTTTATTATATTCTGCCATTCTAATTGTTTGCAAATTAACAAATTATATATAGTTCGAATTGTTATGCATGTTGATTTTCAAGGGAACTTGGATCTTTTTTCCCTTCTAAGTTTGATATGCATTTGATTGTAGGTACATAAAATAAAAAATGTTGTATTTTCTTATCCAAAATTGTTCATGGTAAATTCACCATTTATATTTATTAAACAAAATTGATTTTTCCCTTTCTCCTCATTTTTGCATATTTTTATTTTAGAGTCTCAACATAATCCTACAATATGTTCACCAATTTTCCCAATATCAATGGCAGATCCGTGTTGAGCTGTTTATGTCCTTGCTGCGTATGTTGCGCCGGAATCGCAAATTTAGCAATGAGCATGGTGAAGCTTCCTGTAAAAGTAATCCAATGGTTTATCGATTTGATTCCTTGCTGATGATTTTGTAATGTATGTATACAAACGTGAATGACCTGAAGCAGTCAATTGTATCAGTTAAAGAATGGGAAAATATTAGTTGTCAGCTTTAGAGATTCCAACAGCTTGGTCTTATAATTTAGAAGCACATAACTATATTTATTTATTTAATAGATATGATGAGATTATGGATGTATGGTGTCCGCTTCATGTTGTTTGCTCTTTATCATCAAGTAAAAACACCAATGAGTTTCAATGTAAGCAAAGCACATAACCTTGTTTCTCCTTATTTGTGCAAGTTGAATGACCAATCCCTCCCCCCCATTTCATTTGTCTCTCTCTCGGTTTTTCTATATATCCGTGCACACCATTAATGCATATGGTTTATACACACTACGTCACTACCGAAATGTGGATATATATTGATAAAATATTAAAGATAATGTATGCTGGTTCACTTGCTTAAATCAAGGGGATTTGGTGTTCGTTCCATTGTGAGTTTCGAGAAATTATTCAGTCCACCAGGTGAACCACGTCATCCGTCCACTATTCAAATAATTAAATGACACGTGTGATAATTAATACAGTCAACTTGGGGTTATTTGGTCATTTTAAAAGTATGGGGTTAATGGTTAAAAGTTGACTGTATTAATTATCAAGCTACTGTATTATTTCAGACGTGTCATTTAAAGTAAAAAAGCACGGAATGAAATCACGGAATGAAATTTTTTGACCTTAAAGGCATGTTAGGAGCAAAAAAAAATGCAGTAGGTGACGGGATTACCAAACTCATCCTTGATATCCCTTGATTTAAACCATAATGGGGGCATTTGCCTCCCACCAATCGCCTTGATTCAAGGGGTCTTTAATTTGTCTCCTACTATTATGTATAAACTAGTCACAAACCCGTGCAATGCACGGTGAACCTATTGAAATAAGATTTAAGGAAATATCATGTTATTTTTATTTTTATGTTGAATGTTTTTTTAAAAAAAAAAAAAATTGGATTTAAACTAATTTGTTTTACTCACCTTGAATATTAGAAAACATGATGAAGGAAGCAAAGAATCTTTTGCTTACGAAGTATGTTGTTATGTTGTTGGGCCATTAACAAAGAAAAAAAAAAAAAAAAAAAAAGGCATGCTTGTGAGCAGTGTCAGGGTGGTCCTAACCCAAGAACACTGTTCATTTATTATCAGTTCAAAGCTAAAGTGCATCATAAACAAATTTTCAAATTGATCTGATTCACTCTTGTAAGTGCAGATTACTGATTTGAAAATCAATCTTTTAACCAAATAATAGCTAATTTAAAGACGCATAATTTTATAAACAATCATGTCTTGCGGAGAAACATTAGTGCCTATCATTTATTATTATTATTATCATTATTTTTTTTATAAAGAAGGTAACTTTATTTATTATATGCAAGTATACAAAAGAGGGATTAAAAGCCTTTAGAGATATGGCAAAATTTCCTCCAACCAAATAGTCTCCTCACAAACTATAGAGGCATACAAAGCTAATTTCAATGCATCATTACACAAATTTTAAGCAAATAAAATACTTCAAAGTGGAAAAGAATGAAGCAACATGATGCAATCTTCTTTATTATGTTGGACCCATTAAAACCTAATAGCAAGATGTAGAATGTACAACCAACACAATAGATTTGAACCACATTTCAAGATCAAAATGCAAAACTTTCAACAAACCACAAATGCTGGTATGATTCATATCCAAAAACAAACCAAAAAACCGTGTCATTACAATAGCAACAACAAGCTTATGATAAAAAATAACAATGCCCAATCCAACCTCACTGTAATCTAAACATGTTGCAATATCCCAGCAAAGTGTATACACATGAGAAGGTGGTTGCTGGCCACAATAATGCTCCTTGTACATTGCTGTTGTTTGTGCTGAAATCATAAGGCCATTGCATCCCAGAAACTTTCACAAATGTGGGGTCTTGCAATCTTCCTTCAAAGACCCATTTGTTCCTCTGTTGCCACACCATATTACACAATATAGCAAATTCTTCAAATTCTACTATTGAAAGTTTGGCTCTTAAATACAGGGCCAATTGACCAAAAGATTCAAAATGTGTACTGCACTTATGTAAGGTTTCTGAAGACAAAGACCAAACCTCATTTGTAGCAATTATCAAAATACATGAATGGACATACCAATGCATATGAATAATATATGAATAATCGTTTATGTCTAACAACAACAATTAGCAACCTCCCAATGCATTGGCCAAGTATCCCTCACCCCAATTTTTTAAATAAATAAATAAAATTGATAAACCATACCAAAGGAATTCCAAGATGGCAAATCATGGAATAACAATATTACTTTGGTTTAAGAATTTCTTCAAACAGATTGAGGGGGGAGATGACATAGACATGGAATTGATAGATATTGTTGAAGATTTGGAATTCAATTTACAAAAATAGTCACTTACCTAAAACCAATGGTATAGGAGTTCATGCCAAACCCTTTTGTTAGTATGTCTCAAGCAGAGGCAGTTTTACTAAAAAAAAACTCAAGCCTTGTGTGGTAGCAACAGTCAAGACTCATTTATCCACAATAAAGACAGACCCAATTTTCCAACCACTAAAAGAAGAACAAAATCAAAATCAAAATAATAAAGAAAAATTGGAGAGAGAAGGAGTGGTTTTCTAGAGATTAGATACTCACCTTCTTGTGCAGAGAATACCCAGCAAATATTCAAGTCATCACTCAAAAACTATTTGAAGAATAAAAGGGAGAGAAGAAAATTAAAAAAGGAAAAAATATCTTCAACTTTGCCAAAAAGGAATGGAGAGCAAATCCAATTTTCGATCTGAAGCACAGTTGTTTATCTTATTCGAAGCATGCATTGATGGAGGAAGGAAGGGTAAAGGGAGGTAGAACAAAATCAAAGATGTAGAACAAAATCAAAGATATATATAATGGGATTCGGGGGTTATTCTCGAAAAAACTGTTACACCGGTTCATTTTGTTCGTTATAACGGCAAGACATGATATGGAAGAGAGAGAGACCAAGAATAAAAGGCATTAGAGTCAGGAGGAGTTAGGGAAGGTGAAAAATCTCGGAAGCGTTAGAGACAGGAAAATTGAAACGGAATGGCCATAGTGGAGAAGGGGTCATAGGAGAGAGATAGAGAAAATGGGAAACAAAATAAATGTAGAGGAGAAGGAGTCGTAGGAGAGAGACAGGGAAAAGGGGAAAGAATTAAGAAAGGAAACGTCTGGATTTAATGGGAAAACAGAAACTGGTTGGCAATGGATGAGGAGTCCCAAAGAGAGAAAAGATGATATTTTTTATAATTGAGAAAAGATGATATAAATAAAGAGATACAGAGATAAGTATGAAGTGGATTATTGTGGAAATTTAAACAACACATCACTTAAAAAATTTATGCGAAACGGTTGATAGATAGATATGACTTATTTAAATAACATATCACTTGACAAAATTAAACAATAGATAGACATGCCACTTGGCAGAATCTCACACTGTGAAGAGAAAGACACTTGGCAGAACTTCAGTTGAAAGTCTATGCTTTTATATATATATAGATAGGACCACAAATTGTAAGACAATTTCATAATAAAAGACATGTAATTCACCTCTAAGACTTTTCACTGTAGATTTAGGTTCTCATAGTTGAACCAATCTTCTTCTTCTTTGCTTCTGCTTTCTCATTTCACATTCTTTTATATTTTGACATAAAATGTCAACATTTGTAAAGGTTGATATCCATAATTTATAAATATATGTCAAATTAAGTGGTGTGTACATGCAATAATATTACCCAAAAAGGTGAAAATTTTGAATACACTTCCTATATGCCTGGGTTCAATAACACATGCCAGCTGCCTCATACCTTTTCTTTTTGACACTTAAACGAACTGGTCAATTGTCAATGTATTGCTAGTTGAGGGTCGGGCACTTTAACTGGCTAAAAGTTCATGCATTTAGATAGGGAAAAAGGCCCATAAAAACTTTAAAGAGTGCTGTGAATACTTTGATCAGTATTCTTGATCTAAACCCTAATGTTTTGCTTAATGAAAGGACATGTCAAATCACAATTCAAAGGGTGCATGTACAGAGGCTCCAACCACCAAATTATCAAGAAAGCGTGGGGAAGAGTGTGCCCCTCCAAACGACACATCTCTCATTGATTTAACTCAGGGCCGGCCTTGGGAATTATGAGGCCTTGGGCAGTGTAAAAAAATGAGGCTTTCTATCTTTTTTTAAAAAAAAATTATTGAAAAATTACTCTACATATGGTTTTTGCTACAAAATTATTAATTAAACTTTTATATTCAATATTTTTTAACAAATTTTGTTCAATAAATAATATAGCTAATCCATTAATCTTTCTTATGACATAGTTGATCGAAGTAAGATTTTTATAATTTTAACTTTGAAAAACTTCTTTCAACGGATGCGACTGTAACAAATATAGTCAATAATATTCTTTATGCAATAGATGTATTTGGAACAATTCAATTCCTTGATAAAATTAAGTATATTTGTCACTTTTTTTTTTTTTTGGTAAAATCTCTTGTAAGACTTTTAAGTCTAAAATAAATCAATACCATCAAGATCAAAAAAATTATCAGAAAAAACAGATTAACATAATATTTTTTCAAATTATCATAATTTAGGAATTATTTTCACATCAAATAAATACCAAAAATATAATTGTTCTCAACATACTTGGGTTAGAGAAATAAATTATTATTAGGCTTAATTTAAAGTTTTTTAAATATATAAGCTTTTTTAATTTTTGTATATATAAATATATTGAAGTCTTTCAATAAGGGCCTTAAAATATTTTGGGATGAGGCCTAATTTTGAGGTGAGGCCTAGGGCGGTCGCCCACCTCGCCCTTGCCCAGGGCCACCCCTGATTTAACTTAATGCGATACGGGTTTTGGGAGCTTTTGATGCACGTATTAGTTTTTGCTTGGCTCCCACTATCCATCTAGGACAGGGAATTATTTTCTGAATCTCGTTTTCCTTTAGTTTGTTAATAAAATCCTTTATTTCATTTTAAAGAAAATTTGAAAGATCATATTGAAAGTTGCAAATTATGTTCAAATATTAAAAGTGTGTTTGGATGAAGGGGGAGAAGAGAGAAGTAGAGGGAAGAGGATGGAGAGAGTTTAATGAATCTTATTTTGATGTTTTTTAAGGAATGTAGCTTGAAGAGATTTGGAAAGATAAACTCAAAAGTCAAAACCCTTCATTTTTAATTTCTCCAAATTCGAGGAATTTGGAAGGAGCGAAGAGGGCTGAGGTTCCACATATATTAAAGAAATTTAAATGGTCATTACTACACCAATCTAGACCAAAATAAAATAAAAGCACATATGATTGGCTAGAACAAAGGCCAGAACCTTGTGTTGATTGAGGCTTGAATATTGAATACGATGCAAAACATACGTGTGAAGGCTACTGATCATAAGTGTGGTCTAAAAACTTCTGCCTAAAGATAATAGAGATGCAAATATTACAACCTGAAGATGATAAAGACATGTACCAAGGAAAAAATATCCATTAGATGAAGCTAATTATCAGCGTGACCCATGGTACTCGACACCAATGGTTAAGAATGCATGATTAGAAGGAATGTTGAAGGTGTAGAAGGAAGATCCATGCGTTCTTAACTAGTGGAGAGCCAAACTGAAAATATGGAGGTCCAGCAGCTCTTCTTCACACTCTCTATTTGTTTTAAATGCTACAAGTAGTTCTCTGGAAAATCCAATGGACGAAATTCATAAGTAAAAACGAACTTTATTTAAATTCATGCACAAAAGGCGAACTTTTCAAAATTTAGGGACGCAAAACGAAACTCATGTATAGTTTAAAGACGAAATCAATAGTTTAACCCTTTATTTAATATTTCATTTCCCCTCTCTCTCCTCCATCCCATTTAGAAAAAAGTAAGAGAAGAATAAAAAAAGAATATAATATTTTAATGGGATAGAAGAATAAATAAAAAATATTTGAATGGAGTAGAAAATGAATAAAAAAAGCTGTTAAGAAGTGCATCTGAAAATATAAATAGAAAATGACTTTTTTCTACACATGTGAAAAAAATAAATAAATAAAAATATGCAGCTATCAAACTTTTTTTTGTTTTTTCCTTTTGCCAAACTTTTCAAATTCTTCAATTTACTTTCATTTCTATATATGAAAAGAGCGTGTAGTCTTCTACTTCTCTTTTTCTTCATGTTCTCCCACTTGGTAGCTCATAGGGTCCCACACTCTTTGAAGTAACGGTTAAAGTTTAATTGTTAAGGCCATCTCCAGCAGCAGTGTAAAACTGCTCTTCATCTCTATTAATAGAGACCAAAACAAAAATCACGGCTCCAGCAGTCGTTCAAAATCGCTTTTCATCTTCAAATTTTTTTACAAAGTGAACAGTACCCTTTCATTTTTGAAAGGTTACTGTACACTTTGTAAAAATTAAAAAACCATTTTTTATCAGCTCTGACCCCACCAAAACAAACTGATATATATCTTCCGGATTTTTTCTCTCTCCTCTCATTTCTTCCGAAAATTTCTCTCTCTTCTTCTCATTTGCTCTCTCTTCTCTCTACTCTCTCTTCTCTCTTTGCTCTTTCAGCCTTTTGGGTTTTCTGTTGAAGCACGGTGGTGGCTTGGGCTTGCCGGCGATTCGGTGGTGGTGGTTGATTCGGTTGATTCGGTGGTGGTGGTGGTTGATTCGGCCTGGACGAGAGAGACCCACCCCACGATCTCGGCCTGGACGAGAGAGACCCACGCCACGGCCTGGGCTTGCCGTCCCCGATCCCAACGGTCTGGAGGTCACCCGTGCCGATCTCGGCCTGGACGAGAGAGACCCACGCCACGGCCTGGGCTCGCCGTCCCCGATCCCTGCCGGTCTGGAGATTGTTCCCTTTGAGAATCAGATCGCGGCGGCGTTGGGGGCTTCGTTGGGTCACCATAGGCGGTGGGTTGTTGTGCGATTTGGGATTTGTTGTTGGGTTTGTGCTTGAAATTGGTGTGATTTCTTGATTTTTTTTTGTTCAAGGCTGTGAGTGGCGGTGGAATTTGGTAGAGGTGGGTTTTGGTGTTGCCATGGTGGGGTTATGGTGTTATTCCGGCGTGATTTGTGAACGGTGGTTTGTCGGCTGTGTTCACTGTTTTCGTGAATTGTTGGCGCTGCGGTGATGAACGGCAAGTCACAGTGGGAGTTGGGTTGCTGGGTTTTCTGAATGTTGAACAGAGTTTCTGGGTTTGGAATTGCCTGACAGAGTGCCGATCTCGGCCTGGGGTGGTTGTTGGGTTGCTGGAATTTGGGTTGGGTTGCTGGAATTTTGGGTTGCTGGAATTTTGGAATTTTTTTGGGTTGCTGGAATTTTTGGGTTGCTGAAATTTCTGTTAGTTTGGTTGCTTTGTTTGGTTGCTGTGATGAGAAATTGATTTGGGTGGGAGTTGGTTATTTTTGGTGGGAAGTAGTGATAAAAAAGTAATTTTTAATAGAATAGAGATAAAGATAAAGAGTACTGCTGGAGTGGTTGTTTAAAAAAAAAATAGAGAGTTGTTAAAAAGTGTAATTTTAGAGATAAAGATAGAGATAAAGATAAAGGACTGCTGGAGATGGCCTAAGAGCATTTTCAAACCAGCTTCTAAAATGTATTTTTTGTTAAAGTAAATGTTACTGTAGCAAAAAAAAATGGCAAAAAGTCCCTCCCAACCAGTCATGGGTTTTAACTCCCCTATTTACACATTGCTACAGTAACATGTAAAAATACATGTTACTGTAGTAACTTGTATAAATTTTTTATTCTAATTTATCCGGTCTTCTCTCTCCTCTCTTTTTTTTTTCTTATTTTTTCTTTCCGTTTCTCTTTACACTGCTCTCTTTCTGATTGGCGGCAACCCAAAAATACATGTTACTGTAATAACTTGTATAAATTTTTTATTCTGATTTATTCGGTCTTCTCTCTCTTCTCTTTTTTTTTTCTTCTTTTTTCTTTCCGTTTCTCTCTGCACTGCTCTCTCTCTCTGCTCTGCTCTCTCTGATCGGCGGCAAGCCCAATTTGTGGAGGTGGTTGTTTGAGGACAGGCGTCGTTTTGGTGGGATGGTGGTTGTGGGTTTGCGGTTTGTGATTGTGGTGGTGTGGGTTTGTGTTTTGGGTGGTTGCCATGGGATTCGGTGGTGTAGGTTTGGGTTTGCCGGCGTGGGTATGGTGGGTTTGGGTGATTGCCATGGGATTCGGTGGCGTGGGTTTGGGTGGGCCGGCGTGTGTTGTGGTGGGTTTGGGTGGTTGCTGTGAGTGGGTTTTGGGTTTTGGCCTGGGGGAGTCGATCTGAGTTTTGAGAAGAGGTGTGAGAGAGGGAGTTGCAGTGCTGCGGCTTGAGAGGAGGAAGTGATCTCAGAGGGGAGGAGGCTTGAGATTGGCGTGAGAGAGGGAGACTGAGAGAGGAGAGTTTCTAAAAAAAAAAATTATTTAAAAAAATTATAAGATTATTTTAATATGATGTATAGTGTAAAATAGAAGAGTGGGATGTGAGGTGTTTTGTAAAAGTTGAGAGGTAAAATAGAATAAAGTGGCTTTTTGAAGATGGTAAAATAGAGAATGGTTGAAAAATGGGCTGGGAATGCTCTAAGACTTAAGGAAGGATATTAGTTAAACTCTTTTATTTTTTAATTTTCTTTTGTGCCATTCTTTTCGGATTCTTCATTTTATTTTCATTTCTAATATGATCAAAAGAGCTATATAATTAAGTTTTAAGACACTTCTTCTTCTTTTCTTATTATATATTTTTAATTGCAAATGGTTCCTTTCCAACTTCCAAGTCTCTATCTTTCACAGGTTGAATTCGAGAGTCCCCTTATTCAAGAAAAAGAGCTAAATATTGCTTAAAATGTCCATTTACATGGTCTCTTATATGTATCAATTATCATGGATTCAGCGGTTGAAATTTACAAGAAACATCCTATATGGTCTTTTAGTCAAACGAACGTCACGCCATTATATCGAAGGTTTGAAATCAAGATCTACCAGAATTCGAAAGTCTCCTTTATTTAAGAAATAGAGGTAAAAATTGCTTAAAATGTCTAATTATTTTGTCCTTTGGGTATCATGGATTCCGCAGTTCAAACTAGAAGCATCCTCTATACTTTGGTCATGTAAAAGGGATTTCAAATTTTCAAGTGAAAGGAAGTAATACTGTAATAGTATATATTTTAGTCAAAACTAACGTCACTCTATTGTCTCGAAGGTTTGAATTCAAGACCTACTAGAATTCGAAAGAGCCCCTTGTTTAAGAAAAAGAGGAAAACAATATATTGCTTAAAATGTCAAATTAAATGGTCCCTTATGTATCATGTAGCTTCAGTGGTTTAAACAAGAAGCATCCTATATATTTTGGTCATGTAAAAGGAACTTCAAGTGAGAGGACGTAATAGTCTTTTTGTCAAACTATTTCGAATATTTGAATTGAAGACCTAGCTACCACATACCAAGGCCCTAAGTCATATCTATGGATGACAATTATTTATTTATTTTTTGATAATTTTGGATGTCCGGGCAGCATTCTGTAAATATGTGCATCTCGACTAATCCCATGGGAACACGTAATACCTTACTAACCACGTATACCACGATAGACACAAGGTTTTGCCTTGGATAGGTAACCTTGAGGGGACTCGAACTAATGGATGACACTTATTCATGGCACTTGTATCATAATTTTTCTGCTCCCATATGTGCTTGATGTATGCAAATTGCATTCATCCACGTACTATTAAATATTGAAAATTGGTTCATCCAAAAAAAAATCTCAAGCCAAATTGATTTTCTCAAATTGGTAAATAAATGTCAAGCACTTACTATCATTAATTGAAGAGGATTATATAAAAGATTCCAAGAGTAATTGTTGATTGAAATCCAAGTAATTACCTGATAATATTAAAGACCTTACAAGTAGTCTCAATCAAAATCATGAACGATTGAAATTTCTATGTTATATTGGGAAAATTATTTAGTAATCCTGAACTACAAATAAATGCGTAGTCCCTCCTCTCACAGAGTAGTGGATTCTACCATGAATTTAATTAGTGGGACTCACCATTTATGTGGTGGAACCCACCATTCATGTGACTACTGAATAATCACTCGTTACAGTGTTACACTACCCATAAAGAAAAACTAAATTATGCCTACTCTTAAGAGACTAAGTTGTACTACTCCTAAGATAAAGAAATGATAAATTGATGATTTGTGGATGATCAAGGGTACAGAGGTAGTGTTCCTCCTTTTGGAGAAAAAATATATATATCTTTTCTACTAATATGTAACCCAATCAACTTTTAGCTTAGGGGGAATTGGCCTCCTTCACTTGGGAAATCAAAATTTAAATTCTTCTCCCCAATACTAACAATTAAATTTTTTATATATATATATATATATTTCTCTATCTCTTTTATTGACTGAAGAAGAGCCAGAAAATGAATGTCGAGATTTATCATATTTTATCATTGGGGGTATTCTTGGTTTACTATGGTCGAACCCTCATTCTTGGATATCATTCCATTGTTCAAGATATTAAAAAGTATGTCAAGACTTTGCCCTGTCTTGGTATCCCAACGATAAATTCCTTTAAAATTGTTGAAACTGATGCCTCCAATATTGGATATAGTGGTATTCTGAAGCAAAAAATAAGCCCAGACTCTCCCGAACAAATTGTTCGATTCCATTCTGGTGACTGGAATAAAGCGCAAAGTAATTATAGTACTATTAAAAAAGAAATTTTATCTATAGTACTATGCTTGATAAATTTCAAATTGATTTGTTAAATAAAAAATTCAAATTGATTTGTTAAATAAAAAATTTCTCATACGCATTGATTGTAAATCTGCAAAATATGTTTTAGAAAAAGATGTTGAAAATATTGCATCAAAACATATTTTTGCCCGATGGCACGCAGTCAATATTAAGTGTTTTTTATTTTGAAATTGAATATATTAAAGGAAGCTAAAACTCAATCCCTGACTTCCTCACCCGTGAATTTCTGCAGAATAAAGATGGCGGATAAAAAGTCCAAAAAATCATCCTCCAGCAAAATTCCCACCTGATAAACTTCCCAGTGTTAAACCTGAGCTAGTCACCCTTAGCCAACTTATTAAATTTGATCCTCACCAGATCACCCCTGTTATCAGTTTTCTAGGTTTATCAAATTAATTTTTTTTTAAATTTCTCACTTATTATTATCATGTTTTCTCTCTTTACCTGTGCCATGTCCGCTCATGCCCACCGCTCACGCCTCACCTAGGACTTACTGTTTGGAAAAAGGACTCATTGTTTGGGTGATGACACACAGTTTTAAGATAGACAAAATAATAACAAGAGATAGGCTTTAGCAGGATTAATATGAAGAACACAAATCACTGATCAACAGAAAAGGAAGAACAGATTTAACAGATTATAATACAATAGCCAACAAAAGAGTAAGAACTTGACTCTGATATCATGAGGGGAAGCAACGCATATATAGATAAAAGAATTAATATGAAGGCAGTAGAACCAGACAATAATAGATTAAAACTATTTTAATATAATGAATAAGACGGTAGAACCAGCCAAGTAATGGATGCAAAATATTATCAAAAAAGTAATTACTTTATATTGAAAGTAATGACTTACAGTTTAACAGATAGACCGAAGGCTGAAATTGAAAGTTAATAAAAAATAAAAATAAAACATCTTTAAAAGTTAATCAACAAAAAGAAAGTAGGTGAATATTTCTCCTCTTTGGTAAGTTTGAATCTATCAAAGACGAATCACACGTCCCTGTGGATCAAATTAGAAATGTGACACTCCATTGGTAATTCCACCCTACTACCCTAGCTAAAATAACAAGAACTTGAAAATTAGTAAGATTAAATGATTTAAACATTATAATTGATAAGTTATAAAAGAAATTAAAAATTTAGCAAAAAAAAAATTAAAAAAGAAAAGGAAAAAAGAGGATATATACACAATTATTTTTGCTAAATGCTAAATAAGAGGATATATACACAAAGTATAGATAATGTTTAATACTTTCATGAGTAGGGCCGACCCACATGAACCCCACGTGCATGCATGAATAAGAAAAGCCACCTTGCTATCAGTTTGACCTAATTTTGAGAGAATTCTTATTCACCAAATGATCCTCTCTCTCATCTTCATTTTTCGCCCTCCATTTTCTTGGTAGGTTCTCCGAGCCACCTTGATTCTTTTAAAGCCTTAAAAAGAATGAAAACCCCACTATTTTTTTAACCCAAAATTCCCACTTCCACAATCACTTTCCTCTCAAAACTCTCCCAATAAAACTTTCATAGAATTATTCCAACAAGGCAACAACTAATGGATTTCCTTCACACCCAAAACCCAAAATGCCCAACCAAACACAACAAACAGAGGCTAAATCCAGACCAAGTAAGCCTCCTAGAGAGAAGCTTCATCTCCAACACCAAGCTGGAGCCTGAACGCAAGCTTCAGCTTGCAAACCAACTGGGTGTACCCCCGAGACAGGTTGCTATTTGGTACCAAAACAAGCGAGCCCGGTGGAAGACCCAAAGCCTCGAGCTTGACTATAACGAGCTTCAACAAAAGGTAGAAATTGCATTAGTTGAAAAGAGGCGGCTCGAGAAAGAAGTGGAGCGGCTTAAAGGAGAGTTGGAGAAAGCTCAAGAAATGGTTCTTGCTTTGAACCAAAAAGGGTCTAAGGTTTCTTGTAATTCTATTTCTTTTGATGAGGCAGGGAGCTCTAGTTTTGTAGAGAATGGTGAGATTTTGCCACTTCATGAGGAGCTTTATGCTTGTTTGATTGGTGTAGATGGGTCAAGCTGGAAATAATTAGTGGGTGAAGAATGAATGGTTGTGGATATTTTGGTTCAAAAAGATGTTCCTTAATTTGGGTGTGTTTGAGCTTTCAATTACTCATATAGAACTCGTTAGTTTATTAAACTTTTTACATTTTGTAAGATGTTCATCATGGATCGATTGGGCAATGATAATATGATCTAGATTTTAAGGCCGTTCTCTCTTTTTAAACCAAAAGAAGGTAACAATGATCTATACATCTCACTGCACGTAACCATGTTTTGGGGATGTTCACAATTAGATGAAGCTCACAAGTTCAAATCTCTCTTTCCTGGGCGAAACTTGCTTATAAAAAAAATTGTTTGTTATTAATGTTTGTTACATTTTTAAATAAGTTATGAAAATTTAGAGATATGTGAAGTTTATCATCAACTTGTTACTATTTTTTAGGGAGTATTGTTGCTATATCCGTCCTGTCAGTAATGTATGTTCTGAATGAAATAATTATGCAAGAAGTTTGTTCAATTTAAAAATTTAGAGATACCCTTAAAAAAGAAATCCGCTCTTTAGTCTGCCATGTTTAAGACTCACCGTTAACCTCTTTTATTCTTAGCCCCAATTACAACTAAGATAGGGATGAAAGGAAGAGGTGGATGTATAAAGCAAGTTGAACATAGAAACTTGATATCAGGGTTGTTGGAAGAATAACACATCAATCGCCTTGGGACTGAAGTTAGTGCTTCAAACTCAAGTTATAAGAGAGAGTAATTGTTGAAGGGAATGTAAGAATTGTTCTCATCTGTAAACTTCCACTTTTGATCAACTTGTGACAAGTCAAGGCTATGAGCAAGGCGAGAGCTCTACCATTTGAAATTGGTCCAAGCATGTTAATGACCATGTTGGTGAGGATATATATATATAGGTCCAACGTCATCCTCGATTATACATAAAATTGCTAAGCTAAACTTCCCATTTTAGATGCATGGTAATGCAGATCCAACAAGTTGAGAAAATTTTCGAATTCCAACAAACTTAATTCCTTGGAAGGTGAAACTCAACTATGATATTAATTGTTGGAGGAGGAACAACTTATTACATGGGGTTATCTTAAGGATGGCGTGTACATGCTATAGCTAGGGTTTAAACGATATAAAGATTTTCTTTGGCAGTCTCTAAACACAAACGTGTAATGTTCATAAATATCAAAGTCCATTTGAGATATTATCCAGTTTCACGACAAGTAATTTTCTTTGTTAGCAGCCTTACGAAAAAGCATTCGAGTTGTATTAAAGCCTCTAAACTCACACATCTCATAGTGGCTTACATTTTAAGTGGCAGAAGGAGGTTTAAACCATGGACGCACCAAAAAATATCATTTGAACCAAAGGTCATTGACGTGTATTTTTTTAATTAAGATAGTGATCAGGGTGGTTGGAACATTGTACTTAGGTTTGAGGATGCTCAAACTGCTCTTACCCAAAGTGGCTATCATATTAGGTTTGGTGTTAAATATTTTTAGGAAGTAATTATCAAATTGTTATTATTTTTAGGGAATGTTGACATCTAGTTAATCCTATAAATAATGTATGGTCTAAATGAAAATATTGAGAATTGAATTTGAATATTTGATGGTTACAACAATGGGAGGTGAGAGATTTAAACCCGAGCAACCAATGCTACTAAGTTTCAAGTCTCTTGGCATTATGGTGTCCGCTTTATTATTATTATTATTTACCATTAGGGCAAGATATCAATGACTTTCTTTTTAGTGTAGACATGATTTGATCTCAAATCTCTTATCTAACGACAAAACACCTTACCGATTAATTGAGTTAATTTGAACCTACATCCTAATTCTAATTAATATAGATAGAAGATAGAAAAAGAAAAAGAAAAAAAGAGATCGAGGATGAGAGAGAGAGAGAGAGAGGGAAATATATATACCGAATCAAAACATATATAATAGGCACTATTCTATTTTTATTTATTTTTATATATTTTATGCGGGAAAAGAGATTTAACCCGGATGTCTCTATTGAGAACACCAAAAAATATCATTTGACTTATGAACTATTGATAAATATTGTGTTATTTGGATTTGACACATTTCCTCTTGCATAGACTTCAATTTTCAATTAAATTGATCATTTATTAAACCAATACACTTATGGACATACTCATTTCCACACCCAATTTCACAATATGTTTAAGTAAAAAATTGTGAATGGTAAAATATTACTATTACACGAGTCTACCGCTAACAACCAATTTTTTACGGCCTTCCATTTCAATTAGTGGTAAAAATGAGTGTGAAAAGAGTTTTTCTTGTCAGACAAAGCGGTGTCAGACAAAGCGGTAGTGTTGGAATATTGACGCCGCAGATACTGAAAATTTTGTACCGAATGATATCAAATGGTTATGACAACTATCTAATCAAAAGGAAAAACTTATTTCTTCTCAAAAAAAAAAAAAAGGAAAAACTTTAATAAATAAGAATAAAGAAGAAGCTAAGAAACGCTCCACGTTGTAATTAATCCTAATATTTCAGACGTCATGTTTGAATGATTAAGAGTAATGGTCAGATTATCATGCAATGTTGACTGAGTATCTTCAATTCAACATCCAACTTGATAGCATGAAGACCAAATTCAGTCTTAGTATTGAATATTGGCAACCGTGCATGATCCTCCTTTATTTTATTTTATTTTATTTTTTTACATTTTTTTGGAATTTACAAAGTTGAACTATTTCACAATGCCAACGAAATCATGTGTATGGTAGCTTAAAGATTTAAATTTTCCTCTCCGAATCGATATGTTGTTCAATGCAAATTGATGTGTCAACTTTTAAACACAGAACAAAAAAAGTAATCAAGAAATTAATTCGTCGCATCAATCACATTCATTATCAATTCAATCTGTAAGCCTTTGTGTAATAAAAATTATAGTACCATTAGCATTTTCCTTTCACACAGATTGTTGTTGGGTACTGCAAATTTTACTACATAAACCTTACATAATAATTACAATAAGGAAAATGATAACGCCACCACCAATTTTATTACAAAAGCCTTACAAATTGACATTGCAAATAAATGCGATTAGTGTCACAGCAACAACATAAATAAATATTTATGAACTACTTTTTTGTTTTTAAATTTTTGTATTTAAAAATCAACACATTAATTTGTAAAGCTTATGTAGTAAAATTGGTAGTAACTAATACATTAACTCATATATAAAGACAATTTTGATTAAATTAAGTTTAATTTACTAAATCTAGTTCACCAAAAACGAGCTTGAGTACAACATTAATGTCAAATATTAACATTTCTTGTAACGTTATAAAATTTCTCAAAAAAAAAAAGCCACATATAAAATAATAAAACCACAAATATAATAAGCTTGGATAAGAGTATAGAAGAATACCAAACGAAGATTGGGCCGGGACATGGACCTCGTGGCGGGCCGGGCCGTGGGAGACGGTGATCTTGATCGTGGGCCCACCCGTGGAAGCAGCAGCGGTGTCATCAACGACGTCGTCTCGCTTCTGGACAAGCATGCCACCTGGCCTGACCTCCCACTCGATCTCTTCGTTTTCGTCGACCTGTGACGACACCGTTTGGTTTTGAGTGGAGTTCTTCTTCATGGTAACGGAACCGTAACAAAATCGAAACGAATCGAAGAATCCCAGAATGGATAGAAAGGCTGTCTTTTTGGGTACAAGAAAAGTGTACTGCGTTGGACTAGTGAATCAAAAACGGGGTTTGAGAGAGATCGGAGAGTTTTGCGAAGGAGAAAGGGTTTTTATAAGGAACGGTTGGTCGTTTGAGGAACAAAATATGTGGATGACCTTATTTCTTTACTGCAAAGGCAATAGACGAATGTGGTCGGCCCCGACCCAAATTATGGACTACCAAAAGAGGAAAATGATAACGCCACAACCAATTTTATTACAAAAGCCTTACAAATTGACGTTGCAAATAAATGCGATTAGTGTCACAGCAACAACATAAATAAATATTTATGAACTACTTTTTTGTTTTTAAATTTTTGTATTTAAAAATCAACACATTAATTTGTAAAGCTTATGTAGTAAAATTGGTAGAAACTAATACATTAACTCATATATAAAGGCAATTTTGATTAAATTAAGTTTAATTTACTAAATCCGGTTCACCAAAATAACGAGCTTGAGTACAACAATAATGTCAAATCTCAATATTTCCTTGTAACGTTATAGAATTTCCCCAAAAAAAAAAAAATCCCACAAATATAATAAGCTTGGATAAGAGTATAGAAGATTACCAAACGAAGATTGGGCCGGGATATGGACCTCGTGGCGGGCCGGGCCGTGGGAGACGGTGATCTTGATCGTGGGCCCACCCGTGGAAGCAGCAGCGGTCTCATCAACGACGTCGTCTCGCTTCTGGACAAGCATGCCACCTGGCCTGACCTCCCACTCGATCTCTTCGTTTTCGTCGACCTGTGACGACACCGTTTGGTTTTGAGTGGAGTTCTTCTTCATGGTAACGGAACCGTAACAAAATCGAAACGAATCGAAGAATCCCAGAATGGATAGAAAGGCTGTCTTTTTGGGTACAAGAAAAGTGTACTGCGTTGGACTAGTGAATCAAAAACGGGGTTTGAGAGAGATCGGAGAGTTTTGCGAAGGAGAAAGGGTTTTTATAAGGAACGGTTGGTCGTTTGAGGAACAAAATATGTGGATGACCTTATTTCTTTACTGCAAAGGCAATAGACGAATGTGGTCGGCCCCGACCCAAATTATGGACTACCAAAAGAGGAAAAATAAAAACGAATACAAAATATATTCTAAAATACTAATTTACTTTTTAGCAAAAAAAAAATACTAATTTACTTTTTGTTTTGTCTTTTTAGAATTTTTGTTTTTTATGTTTAATTTAGACCTTGAAAATGAATCAAAAGACTGATATTTATATTACTATAAGACCAATTTGAGTCTTGAAACTAGATCATGAAAGGGTAATGTGAGATGTGAATTTGTAAAAATGTATGTAATATAATATTAGGAAGTGGCATAGATCATATAGAGAAAATCTTGGATGAGGTGATGTCGGACAAAATAAGAATCATTTCGATGTGGTTGTATGTTCGTAGAAAACATCATTTATGAGAAATTTTAATAACACTCACATTATCATATTAGTAAGAGTGGCAATAAAAGTGAGCACACTTAAATCTTGTAATAACCATCATACCTAGAAGAGTTTAGATGTGGTGTTAGTTTAGGTAGAATACTAAGGTTGTAGATACTCTAATCGAATATAATGCGTGTTTGACTCCTTCCACAGGATAACTACTACCTGACTCCACCCTTTATGGCTAACAACTTAATATTTCTCACAATCATTCGATCCAAACATTTCATATGTTATATGCTATCAAGGCAAATGAGTTCTACAGGCTGCCAACCAATTCTATATATTCATATGTTTGATTGCCTAGAAAGGCTTAAAATACTATGCAAGTAACATAAGTACAATTGACCTCGAGCTTGATGGGTTCATACATAATACACTAATCCGAAGTATTAATTTTTTGTACCTTGTTACATTGTCATTTACTCCACTGTTCTTGAGTTATGATGAATCTTGTATTTGTATTCCTGTGGTTTAGGAGTTAGCCCATTGGGCCAATTCTTGTAACAGAAATCTCCTTCTTTTATTTTTAATAAAAATATTTTTTATTCAAGGAAAAGGAAAATAAGGAGCAACAAACCAATCAAATCCAAGTAATGGGTCTCAAAGTCACATTCCTGTAACAGGCCTTGGAGTCACAAACTCCCGCAAGGAAGCATTGGTAGTACGATTAACGAATATAGTCCTTGAAATAATGATTAAGATCCATGATCAACTTCAAAATTTGTTTTCCCTTTTGTGCAGGCATTATCCATCTTGTCATTTTGACGAATCTAAAAATTTATGAGCCTGACAATCTACACTCAGCGCCAACCAGTGATAGCAATCTGTTTCGTAAAGAGTAAAAACAGTAAATTTTGGAAGGTGTTATTTCCATAAAGTTCATATATTTTCATATTAAATATTGATATTTTCACAATAAATGGTACGAAAATATTAATTTTTGGTGCAGTAATCCGGACTGATATTTCTGTATTATTTGGTATGGAAATATCATTAACCTTTCCATATTATTTTATACTATTTTCACATTTTTTGTATAGCAATAATAAAAAGTTATGTAATATTGTGCATTATTTCTTGTTAAATCCCACCAATGGTGCAGGAATATTATTTCCTTTTTTACAATATTTTTGAGTTGGAAAATTATTACTAATAGAGGTTGTAGAATTATTGTTTTGTTGTAAAAGCACGGGTCAATTTGCTATCGTTTACTAAAAAATTCATAACAAACGGGTCAATGTC
>OU015765.1:31596338-31664395 GCA_907173295.1 Fagus sylvatica | reverse complement strand
ATATAAGAACCAAAATAGCGTACTGCTAATTATAACCTCTATCTTCCTCTCGAGTCTCTATCCCTTAAAAGGGCTGTAATTATATATTTTTTTAAAAAAAAAAAAAAGGAAAAAAAAAATTGATTGAAAGGATTTTTGTTTCCAGAAAGGCTTCGGGGTTCATATTAAAAAGCTTCAGAAAAGAGAAAGATAATTAAGCAAAGAATTAATTATGGGGGATTGCCAGTGCAAGCCGTTGGGTTTTTTGATAGGGCTTCCCTTTGCATTTTTGGCTTTGCTCTTATCTCTTGTGGGAGCTGTTGTTTGGATTATTGGGTGAGTCTTTCCCTTCCCTTTTTCCTCTTATCTTTATTCTAACCTTTTCATTGCTTTTTTATTTTATTTGTATAATTTTTAACAAGGAGAAAAAGTTAACCTATCCATGAGGATACATTTTTGTTTGCCTTTTTAATTTGTCCCCATCCATGAATATTCTTGTTTTTGACTTAGTTATGTCAATATTTTTTATGATTTAAGTCTCTGAAGGAAAATTAATAAATTATTTATTGTTTTCAGAATTTTTCCATATGAATATTTTATTTGCCTGTTTATTATATTCTGCCATTCTAATTGTTTGCAAATTAACAAATTATATATAGTTCGAATTGTTATGCATGTTGATTTTCAAGGGAACTTGGATCTTTTTTCCCTTCTAAGTTTGATATGCATTTGATTGTAGGTACATAAAATAAAAAATGTTGTATTTTCTTATCCAAAATTGTTCATGGTAAATTCACCATTTATATTTATTAAACAAAATTGATTTTTCCCTTTCTCCTCATTTTTGCATATTTTTATTTTAGAGTCTCAACATAATCCTACAATATGTTCACCAATTTTCCCAATATCAATGGCAGATCCGTGTTGAGCTGTTTATGTCCTTGCTGCGTATGTTGCGCCGGAATCGCAAATTTAGCAATGAGCATGGTGAAGCTTCCTGTAAAAGTAATCCAATGGTTTATCGATTTGATTCCTTGCTGATGATTTTGTAATGTATGTATACAAACGTGAATGACCTGAAGCAGTCAATTGTATCAGTTAAAGAATGGGAAAATATTAGTTGTCAGCTTTAGAGATTCCAACAGCTTGGTCTTATAATTTAGAAGCACATAACTATATTTATTTATTTAATAGATATGATGAGATTATAGGATGTATTGGTGTCCGCTTGATGTTGTTTGCTCTTTATCATCAAGTAAAAACACCAATGAGTTTCAATGTAAGCAAAGCACATAACCTTGTTTCTCCTTATTTGTGCAAGTTGAATGACCAATCCCTCCCCCCCATTTCATTTGTCTCTCTCTCGGTTTTTCTATATATCCGTGCACACCATTAATGCATATGGTTTATACACACTACGTCACTACCGAAATGTGGATATATATTGATAAAATATTAAAGATAATGTATGCTGGTTCACTTGCTTAAATCAGGGGATTTGGTGTTCGTTCCATTGTGAGTTTCGAGAAATTATTCAGTCCACCAGGTGAACCACGTCATCCGTCCACTATTCAAATAATTAAATGACACGTGTGATAATTAATACAGTCAACTTGGGGTTATTTGGTCATTTTAAAAGTATGGGGTTAATGGTTAAAAGTTGACTGTATTAATTATCAAGCTGACTGTATTAATTATCAGACGTGTCATTTAATTATTGGAATAGTGGACGGGTGAACCACGTCACCCGGTGGACTGAATAATTTCTCGTGAGTTTCCAAAAAACGCGGTAAGAGCAAAAAACAATTTTAATATTTAGTAAAAGTAAAAAAGCACGGAATGAAATCTATTTTGACCTTAAAGGCATGTTAGGAGCAAAAAAAAATGCAGTAGGTGACGGGATTACCAAACTCATCCTTGATATCCCTTGATTTAAACCATAATGGGGGCATTTGCCTCCCACCAATCGCTTGATTCAAGGGGTCTTTAATTTGTCTCCTACTATTATGTATAAACTAGTCACAAACCCGTGCAATGCACGGTGAACCTATTGAAATAAGATTTAAGGAAATATCATGTTATTTTTATTTTTATGTTGAATGTTTTTTTAAAAAAAAAAAAACTAATTGGATTTAAACTAATTTTTTTCTCACTTGAATATTAGAAAACATGATGAAGGAAGCAAAGAATCCTTTGCTTACGAAGTATGTTGTTATGTTGTTGGGCCATTAACAAAGAAAAAAAAAAAAAAAAAAAGGCATGCTTGTGAGCAGTGTCAGGGTGGTCCTAACCCAAGTACTGTACGTTCATTTATTATCAGTTCAAAGCTAAAGTGCATCATAAACAAATTTTCAAATTGATCTGATTCACTCTTGTAAGTGCAGATTACTGATTTGAAAATCAATCTTTTAACCAAATAATAGCTAATTTAAAGACGCATAATTTTATAAACAATCATGTCTTGCGGAGAAACATTAGTGCCTATCATTTATTATTATTATTATCATTATTTTTTTTATAAAGAAGGTAACTTTATTTATTATATGCAAGTATACAAAAGAGGGATTAAAAGCCTTTAGAGATATGGCAAAATTTCCTCCAACCAAATAGTCTCCTTACAAACTATAGAGGCATACAAAGTTAATTTCAATGCATCATTACACAAATTTTAAGCAAATAAAATACTTCAAAGTGGAAAAGAATGAAGCAACATGATGCAATCTTCTTTATTATGTTGGACCCATTAAAACCTAATAGCAAGATGTAGAATGTACAACCAACACAATAGATTTGAACCACATTTCAAGATCAAAATGCAAAACTTTCAACAAACCACAAATGCTGGTATGATTCATATCCAAAAACAAACCAAAAAACCGTGTCATTGCAACAACAAGCTAACCATTATGATAAAAAATAGCAATGCCCAATCCAACCTCACTGTAATCTAAACATGTTGCAATATCCCAACAAAGTGTATACACATGAGAAGCTGGTTGCTAGCCACAATAATGCTCCTTGTACATTGCTATTGTTTGTGCTGAAATCATAAGGTCATTGCATCCCAGAAACTTTCACAAATGTGGGGTCTTGCAATCTTCCTTCAAAGACCCATTTGTTCCTCTGTTGCCACACCATATTAAACAATATAGCAAATTCTTCAAATTCTACTAGTGAAAGTTTGGCTCTTAAATACAGGGCCAATTGACCAAAAGATTCAAAATGTGTACTGCACTTATGTAAGGTTTCTGAAGACAAAGACCAAACCTCATTTGTAGCAATTATCAAAATACATGAATGGACATACCAATGCATATGAATAATATATGAATAATCGTTTATGTCTAACAACAACAATTAGCAACCTCCCAATGCATTGGCCAAGTATCCCTCACCCCAATTTTTAAAATAAATAAATAAAATTGATAAACCATACCAAAGGAATTCCAAGATGGCAAATCATGGAATAACAATATTACTTTGGTTTAAGAATTTCTTCAAACAGATTGAGGGGGGAGATGACATAGACATGGAATTGATAGATATTGTTGAAGATTTGGAATTCAATTTACAAAAATAGTCACTCACCTAAAACCAATGGTATAGAAGTTCATGCCAAGCCCCTTTGTTAGTATGTCTCAAGCAGAGGCAGTTTTACTAAAAAAAAACTCAAGCCTTGTGTGGTAGCAACAGTCAAGACTCATTTATCCACAATAAAGACAGACCCAATTTTCCAACCACTAAAAGAAGAACAAAATCAAAATAATAAAGAAAAATTGGAGAGAGAAGGAGTGGTTTTCTAGAGATTAGATACTCACCTTCTTGTGCAGAGAATACCCAGCAAATATTCAAGTCATCACTCAAAAACTATTTGAAGAATAAAAGGGAGAGAAGAAAATTAAAAAAGGAAAAAATACCTTCAACTTTGCCAAAAAGGAATGGAGAGCAAATCCAATTTTCGATCTGAAGCATAGTTGTTTATCTTATTCGAAGCATGCATTGATGGAGGAAGGAAGGGCAAAGGGAGGTAGAACAAAATCAAAGATGTAGAACAAAATCAAAGATATATATAATGGGATTCGGGGGTTATTCTCGAAAAAACTGTTACACCGGTTCATTTTGTTCGTTATAACGGCAAGACATGATATGGAAGAGAGAGAGACCAAGAATAAAAGGCATTAGAGTCAAGAGGAGTTAGGGAAGGTGAAAAATCTGGAAGCGTTAGAGACAGGAAAATTGAAACGGAATGGCCATAGTGGAGAAGGGGTCATAGGAGAGAGATAGAGAAAATGGGAAACAAAATAAATGTAGAGGAGAAGGAGTCGTAGGAGAGAGACAGGGAAAAGGGGAAAGAATTAAGAAAGGAAACGTCTAGATTTAATGGGAAAACAGAAACTGGTTGGCAGTGGATGAGGAGTCCCAAAGAGAGAAAAGATGATATTTTTTATAATTGAGAAAAGAGGATATAAATAAAGAGATACAGAGATAAGTATGAAGTGGATTATTGTGGAAATTTAAACAACACATCACTTAAAAAATTTATGCGAAACAGTTGATAGATAGATATGATTTATTTAAATAACGTATCACTTGACAAAAGTAAACAATAGATAGACATGCCACTTGGCAGAATCTCACACTGTGAAGAGAGAGACACTTGGCAGAACTTCAGTTGAAAGTCTATGCTTTTATATATATATATATATGGATAGGACCACAAATTGTAAGACAATTTCATAATAAAAGACATGTAATTCACCTCTAAGACTTTTCACTGTAGATTTAGGTTCTCATAGTTGAACCAATCTTCTTCTTCTTTGCTTCTGCTTTCTCATTTCACATTCTTTTATATTTTGACATAAAATGTCAACATTTGTAAAGGTTGATATCCATAATTTATAAATATATGTCAAATTAAGTGGTGTGTACATGCAATAATATTACCCAAAAAGGTGAAAATTTTGAATACACTTCCTATATGCCTGGGTTCAATAACACATGCCAGCTGCCTCATACCTTTTCTTTTTGACACTTAAACGAACTGGTCAATTGTCAATGTATTGCTAGTTGAGGGTCGGGCACTTTAACTGGCTAAAAGTTCATGCATTTAGATAGGGAAAAAGGCCCATAAAAACTTTAAAGAGTGCTGTGAATACTTTGATCAGTATTCTTGATCTAAACCCTAATGTTTTGCTTAATGAAAGGACATGTCAAATCACAATTCAAAGGGTGCATGTACAGAGGCTCCAACCACCAAATTATCAAGAAAGCGTGGGGAAGAGTGTGCCCCTCCAAACGACACATCTCTCATTGATTTAACTCAGGGCCGGCCTTGGGAATTATGAGGCCTTGGGCAGTGTAAAAAAATGAGGCTTTCTATCTTTTTTTAAAAAAAAATTATTGAAAAATTACTCTACATATGGTTTTTGCTACAAAATTATTAATTAAACTTTTATATTCAATATTTTTTAACAAATCTTGTTTAATAAATAATATAGCTAATCCATTAATCTTTCTTATGACATAGTTGATCGCAAGTAAGATTTTTATAATTTTAACTTTGAAAAACTTCTTTCAACGGATGCGACTGTAACAAATATAGTCAATAATATTCTTTATGCAATAGATGTATTTGGAACAATTCAATTCCTTGATAAAATTAAGTATATTTGTCACTTTTTTTTTTTTTTGGTAAAATCTCTTGTAAGACTTTTAAGTTTGAAAATAAATCAATACCATCAAGATCAAAAAAATTATCAGGTTTTAAAAAACCTTCAAGATTAACATAATATTTTTTCAAATTATCATAATTTAGTGAAGTTAGCTTCTTCACATCAAATAAATACCAAAAATATAATTGTTCTCATACATACTTGGGTTAGAGAAATAAATTATTATTAGGCTTAATTTAAAGGCTTGTTTTAAATATATAAGCTTTTTTAATTTTTGTATATATAAATATATTGAAGTCTTTCAATAAGGGCCTTAAAATATTTTGGGATGAGGCCTAATTTTGAGGTGAGGCCTAGGGCGGTCGCCCACCTCGCCCTTGCCCAGGGCCACCCCTGATTTAACTTAATGCGATACGGGTTTTGGGAGCTTTTGATGCACGTATTAGTTTTTGCTTGGCTCCCACTATCCATCTAGGACAGGGAATTATTTTCTGAATCTCGTTTTCCTTTAGTTTGTTAATAAAATCCTTTATTTCATTTTAAAGAAAATTTGAAAGATCATATTGAAAGTTGCAAATTATGTTCAAATATTAAAAGTGTGTTTGGATGAAGGGGGAGAAGAGAGAAGTAGAGGGAAGAGGATGGAGAGAGTTTAATGAATCTTATTTTGATGTTTTTTAAGGAATGTAGCTTGAAGAGATTTGGAAAGATAAACTCAAAAGTCAAAACCCTTCATTTTTAATTTCTCCAAATTCGAGGAATTTGGAAGGAGCGAAGAGGGCTGAGGTTCCACATATATTAAAGAAATTTAAATGGTCATTACTACACCAATCTAGACCAAAATAAAATAAAAGCACATATGATTGGCTAGAACAAAGGCCAGAACCTTGTGTTGATTGAGGCTTGAATATTGAATACGATGCAAAACATACGTGTGAAGGCTACTGATCATAAGTGTGGTCTAAAAACTTCTGCCTAAAGATAATAGAGATGCAAATATTACAACCTGAAGATGATAAAGACATGTACCAAGGAAAAAATATCCATTAGATGAAGCTAATTATCAGCGTGACCCATGGTACTCGACACCAATGGTTAAGAACGCATGATTAGAAGGAATGTTGAAGGTGTAGAAGGAAGATCCATGCGTTCTTAACTAGTGGAGAGCCAAACCGAAAATATGAAGGTCTGACAGCTCTTCTTCACATTCTCTATTTGTTCTAAATGCTACAAGTAGTTCCGTGGAAAATCCAGGGACGAAATTCATAAGTAAAAACGAACTTTTTTAAAGTTCATGCACAAAAGGCAAATTTTTCAAAGTTCAGGGACCAAAACGAAACTCATGTATAATTTAGAGACGAAATCAATAGTTTAACTCTTTATTTAATATTTCATTTCCCCTCTCTCTCCTCCATCCCATTCAGAAAAAAGTAAGAGAAGAATAAAAAAAGAATATAATATTTTAATGGGATAGAAGAATAAATAAAAAATATTTGAATATAGTAGAAAATGAATAGAAAGTCTGTTAAGAAGTGTATCTGAAAATATAAGTAGAAAATGACTTTTTTCTACCCATGTGAAAAAAAAAAAAGATATGCTGCTATCAAACTTTTTTTTGTTTTTTCCTTTTGCCATACTTTTTGAATTCTTCAATTTACTTTCATTTCTATATATGAAAAGAGCGCGTAGTCTTCTACTTCTATTTTTCTTCATGTTCTCCCACTTGGTAGCTCATAGGGTCCCACACTCTTGAAGTAACGGTCAAAGTTTAATTGTTAGAGCATTTCCATCCGGGAAGCTAAAATTCCATTTTAGTTAAAGTAGCTACTACTGTAGCTAAAAAACATACAAAAACCCCTCTCATCCTGTCATTTACTTTTGCTCAAAAAAATATCTCATGCTACAATACTCGGTAACAATACCGAGTACTGTTCACAAGAGGTAAAGCTATTATATATTTTTTTTATTCCTTCTCTCTCTCCTCTCTCCTCTCTCATACAGTACTCGGTGACAGTGGATTTTGGTTTCGGGGTTGGGTTTCGGTGGCAACGGTGGGTTTATGTTTGGGTTTCAACGGCGACAGTGGGTTTAGCTTTGAGATTCAACGGTGCCAACAGTGGGTTTATAGTGGGTCTGACGGATGGTTTGGGTTTTGCAGTGGGTTTGGATTTGGGTTTCAAAGGCGGCGGTCTGCGGTGGGTTTCGACTTTGATGGTGGGGGGTTTGGGTTTGCGGTGGGTTTCAGCTTAAATGGTGGTGGGTTTCGACTTAAATGGTGGTCGGTTTGGGTCTGCAATGGGTTTGGGTTTGCGGTGGGTTTCGACTTTGATGGTGGGGGGTTTGGTTTGTGGTGGATTCAATGGCAGCTTTGATGGATGGTTTGATTTTGTGGTGGTTTTGTGGCTGTGATGGTGGTTTAATTCACTGTATGTGGTTAGGATGTTTGGTTTTGTTTTGCCGGCGTGAAGTATGGTGGGAAAGTGGAAAAAAAAAAAAATAATTGTTTTATAATATTTTAATAGGGTATAGTGTAAAATAAAGAGTGGGATGTGAGGTATGTTATAAATATTGAGAGGTAAAGTAAATAAAGTGGGTTTTGAAGAGGTAAAGTAGAGAAAAAATAAAGAAGCAGATGTGAATGCTCTTAAGACTTAAGGAAGGATATTAATTAAACTCTTTTATTTTTTAATTTTCTTTTGTGTCATTCTTTTCGGATTCTTCATTTTATTTTCATTTCTAATATGATCAAAAGAGCTATGTAATTAAGATTTAAGACACTTCTTCTTCTTTTCTTATTATATATTTTTAATAGCAAATGGTTCCTTTCCAACTTCCAAGTCTCTGTCTTTCACAGGTTGAATTCGAGAGTCCCCTTATTCAAGAAAAAGAGCTAAATATTGCTTAAAATGTCCATTTACATGGTCTCTTATATGTATCAATTATCATGGATTCAGCGGTTGAAATTTACAAGAAACATCCTATATGGTCTTTTAGTCAAACGAACGTCACGCCATTATATCGAAGGTTTGAAATCAAGATCTACCAGAATTCGAAAGTCTCCTTTATTTAAGAAATAGAGGTAAAAATTGCTTAAAATGTCTAATTATTTTGTCCTTTGGGTATCATGGATTCCGCAGTTCAAACTAGAAGCATCCTCTATACTTTGGTCATGTAAAAGGGATTTCAAATTTTCAAGTGAAAGGAAGTAATACTGTAATAGTATATATTTTAGTCAAAACTAACGTCACTCTATTGTCTCGAAGGTTTGAATTCAAGACCTACTAGAATTCGAAAGTGCCCCTTGTTTAAGAAAAAGAGGTAAACAATATTGCTTAAAATGTCAAATTATATGGTCCCTTATGTTTCAAGTGGATTCAGTGGTTCAAACAAGAAGCATCCTATATATTTTGGTCATGTAAAAGGAACTTCAAGTGAGAGGACGTAATAGTCTTTTTGTCAAACTATTTCGAATATTTGAATTGAAGACCTAGCTACCACATACCAAGGCCCTAAGTCATATCTATGGATGACAATTATTTATTTATTTTTTGATAATTTTGGATGTCCGGGCAGCATTCTGTAAATATGTGCATCTCGACTAATCCCATGGGAACACGTAATACCTTACTAACCACGTATACCACGATAGACACAAGGTTTTGCCTTGGATAGGTAACCTTGAGGGGACTCGAACTAATGGATGACACTTATTCATGGCACTTGTATCATAATTTTTCTGCTCCCATATGTGCTTGATGTATGCAAATTGCATTCATCCACGTACTATTAAATATTGAAAATTGGTTCATCCAAAAAAAAATCTCAAGCCAAATTGATTTTCTCAAATTGGTAAATAAATGTCAAGCACTTACTATCATTAATTGAAGAGGATTATATAAAAGATTCCAAGAGTAATTGTTGATTGAAATCCAAGTAATTACCTGATAATATTAAAGACCTTACAAGTAGTCTCAATCAAAATCATGAACGATTGAAATTTCTATGTTATATTGGGAAAATTATTTAGTAATCCTGAACTACAAATAAATGCGTAGTCCCTCCTCTCACAGAGTAGTGGATTCTACCATGAATTTAATTAGTGGGACTCACCATTTATGTGGTGGAACCCACCATTCATGTGACTACTGAATAATCACTCGTTACAGTGTTACACTACCCATAAAGAAAAACTAAATTATGCCTACTCTTAAGAGACTAAGTTGTACTACTCCTAAGATAAAGAAATGATAAATTGATGATTTGTGGATGATCAAGGGTACAGAGGTAGTGTTCCTCCTTTTGGAGAAAAAATATATATATCTTTTCTACTAATATGTAACCCAATCAACTTTTAGCTTAGGGGGAATTGGCCTCCTTCACTTGGGAAATCAAAATTTAAATTCTTCTCCCCAATACTAACAATTAAATTTTTTATATATATATATATATATTTCTCTCTCTTTTATTGACTGAAGAAGAGCCAGAAAATGAATGTCGAGATTTATCATATTTTATCATTGGGGGTATTCTTGGTTTACTATGGTCGAACCCTCATTCTTGGATATCTGTTCACACTTCCATTGTTCAGGATATTAAAAAGTATGTCAAGACTTTGCCCTGTCTTGGTATCCCAACGATAAATTCCTTTAAAATTGTTGAAACTGATGCCTCCAATATTGGATATAGTGGTATTCTGAAGCAAAAAATAAGCCCAGACTCTCCCGAACAAATTGTTCGATTCCATTCTGGTGTCTGGAATAAAGCGCAAAGTAATTATAGTACTATTAAAAAAGAAATTTTATCTATAGTACTATGCATTGATAAATTTCAAATTGATTTGTTAAATAAAAAATTTCTCATACGCATTGATTGTAAATCTGCAAAATATGTTTTAGAAAAAGATGTTGAAAATATTGCATCAAAACATATTTTTGCCCGATGGCACGCAGTCAATATTAAGTGTTTTTTATTTTGAAATTGAATATATTAAAGGAAGCTAAAACTCAATCCCTGACTTCCTCACCCGTGAATTTCTGCAGAATAAAGATGGCGGATAAAAAGTCCAAAAAATCATCCTCCAGCAGATTCCCACCTGATAAACTTCCCAGTGTTAAACCTGAGCTAGTCACCCTTAGCCAACTTATTAAATTTGATCCTCACCAGATCACCCCTGTTATTAGTTTTCTAGGTTTATCAAATTAATCTTTTTAAAATTTTCTCACTTATTATTATCATGTTTTCTCTCTTTACCTGTGCCATGTCCGCTCATGCCCACCGCTCACGCCTCACCTAGGACTTACTGTTTGGAAAAAGGACTCATTGTTTGGGTGATGACACACAGTTTTAAGATAGACAAAATAATAACAAGAGATAGGCTTTAGCAGGATTAATATGAAGAACACAAATCACTGATCAACAGAAAAGGAAGAACAGATTTAACAGATTATAATACAATAGGCCAACAAAAGAGTAAGAACTTGACTCTGATATCCATGAGGGGAAGCAAACGCATATATAGATAAAAGAATTAATACGAAGGCAGTAGAACCAGACAATAATAGATTAAAACTATTTTAATATAATGAATAAGACGGTAGAACCAGCCAAGTAATGGATGCAAAATATTATCAAAAAAGTAATTACTTTATATTGAAAGTAATGACTTACAGTTTAACAGATAGACCGAAGGCTGAAATTGAAAGTTAATAAAAAATAAAAATAAAACATCTTTAAAAGTTAATCAACAAAAAGAAAGTAGGTGAATATTTCTCCTCTTTGGTAAGTTTGAATCTATCAAAGACGAATCACACGTCCTGTGGATCAAATTAGAAATGTGACACTCCATTGGTAATTCCACCCTACTACCCTAGCTAAAATAACAAGAACTTGAAAATTAGTAAGATTAAATGATTTAAACATTATAATTGATAAGTTATAAAAGAAATTAAAAATTTAGCAAAAAAAAAATTAAAAAAGAAAAGGAAAAAAGAGGATATATACACAATTATTTTTGCTAAATGCTAAATAAGAGGATATATACACAAAGTATAGATAATGTTTAATACTTTCATGAGTAGGGCCGACCCACATGAACCCCACGTGCATGCATGAATAAGAAAAGCCACCTTGCTATCAGTTTGACCTAATTTTGAGAGAATTCTTATTCACCAAATGATCCTCTCTCTCATCTTCATTTTTCGCCCTCCATTTTCTTGGTAGGTTCTCCGAGCCACCTTGATTCTTTTAAAGCCTTAAAAAGAATGAAAACCCCACTATTTTTTTAACCCAAAATTCCCACTTCCACAATCACTTTCCTCTCAAAACTCTCCCAATAAAACTTTCATAGAATTATTCCAACAAGGCAACAACTAATGGATTTCCTTCACACCCAAAACCCAAAATGCCCAACCAAACACAACAAACAGAGGCTAAATCCAGACCAAGTAAGCCTCCTAGAGAGAAGCTTCATCTCCAACACCAAGCTGGAGCCTGAACGCAAGCTTCAGCTTGCAAACCAACTGGGTGTACCCCCGAGACAGGTTGCTATTTGGTACCAAAACAAGCGAGCCCGGTGGAAGACCCAAAGCCTCGAGCTTGACTATAACGAGCTTCAACAAAAGGTAGAAATTGCATTAGTTGAAAAGAGGCGGCTCGAGAAAGAAGTGGAGCGGCTTAAAGGAGAGTTGGAGAAAGCTCAAGAAATGGTTCTTGCTTTGAACCAAAAAGGGTCTAAGGTTTCTTGTAATTCTATTTCTTTTGATGAGGCAGGGAGCTCTAGTTTTGTAGAGAATGGTGAGATTTTGCCACTTCATGAGGAGCTTTATGCTTGTTTGATTGGTGTAGATGGGTCAAGCTGGAAATAATTAGTGGGTGAAGAATGAATGGTTGTGGATATTTTGGTTCAAAAAGATGTTCCTTAATTTGGGTGTGTTTGAGCTTTCAATTACTCATATAGAACTCGTTAGTTTATTAAACTTTTTACATTTTGTAAGATGTTCATCATGGATCGATTGGGCAATGATAATATGATCTAGATTTTAAGGCCGTTCTCTCTTTTTAAACCAAAAGAAGGTAACAATGATCTATACATCTCACTGCACGTAACCATGTTTTGGGGATGTTCACAATTAGATGAAGCTCACAAGTTCAAATCTCTCTTTCCTGGGCGAAACTTGCTTATAAAAAAAATTGTTTGTTATTAATGTTTGTTACATTTTTAAATAAGTTATGAAAATTTAGAGATATGTGAAGTTTATCATCAACTTGTTACTATTTTTTAGGGAGTATTGTTGCTATATCCGTCCTGTCAGTAATGTATGTTCTGAATGAAATAATTATGCAAGAAGTTTGTTCAATTTAAAAATTTAGAGATACCCTTAAAAAAGAAATCCGCTCTTTAGTCTGCCATGTTTAAGACTCACCGTTAACCTCTTTTATTCTTAGCCCCAATTACAACTAAGATAGGGATGAAAGGAAGAGGTGGATGTATAAAGCAAGTTGAACATAGAAACTTGATATCAGGGTTGTTGGAAGAATAACACATCAATCGCCTTGGGACTGAAGTTAGTGCTTCAAACTCAAGTTATAAGAGAGAGTAATTGTTGAAGGGAATGTAAGAATTGTTCTCATCTGTAAACTTCCACTTTTGATCAACTTGTGACAAGTCAAGGCTATGAGCAAGGCGAGAGCTCTACCATTTGAAATTGGTCCAAGCATGTTAATGACCATGTTGGTGAGGATATATATATATAGGTCCAACGTCATCCTCGATTATACATAAAATTGCTAAGCTAAACTTCCCATTTTAGATGCATGGTAATGCAGATCCAACAAGTTGAGAAAATTTTCGAATTCCAACAAACTTAATTCCTTGGAAGGTGAAACTCAACTATGATATTAATTGTTGGAGGAGGAACAACTTATTACATGGGGTTATCTTAAGGATGGCGTGTACATGCTATAGCTAGGGTTTAAACGATATAAAGATTTTCTTTGGCAGTCTCTAAACACAAACGTGTAATGTTCATAAATATCAAAGTCCATTTGAGATATTATCCAGTTTCACGACAAGTAATTTTCTTTGTTAGCAGCCTTACGAAAAAGCATTCGAGTTGTATTAAAGCCTCTAAACTCACACATCTCATAGTGGCTTACATTTTAAGTGGCAGAAGGAGGTTTAAACCATGGACGCACCAAAAAATATCATTTGAACCAAAGGTCATTGACGTGTATTTTTTTAATTAAGATAGTGATCAGGGTGGTTGGAACATTGTACTTAGGTTTGAGGATGCTCAAACTGCTCTTACCCAAAGTGGCTATCATATTAGGTTTGGTGTTAAATATTTTTAGGAAGTAATTATCAAATTGTTATTATTTTTAGGGAATGTTGACATCTAGTTAATCCTATAAATAATGTATGGTCTAAATGAAAATATTGAGAATTGAATTTGAATATTTGATGGTTACAACAATGGGAGGTGAGAGATTTAAACCCGAGCAACCAATGCTACTAAGTTTCAAGTCTCTTGGCATTATGGTGTCCGCTTTATTATTATTATTATTTACCATTAGGGCAAGATATCAATGACTTTCTTTTTAGTGTAGACATGATTTGATCTCAAATCTCTTATCTAACGACAAAACACCTTACCGATTAATTGAGTTAATTTGAACCTACATCCTAATTCTAATTAATATAGATAGAAGATAGAAAAAGAAAAAGAAAAAAAGAGATCGAGGATGAGAGAGAGAGAGAGAGAGGGAAATATATATACCGAATCAAAACATATATAATAGGCACTATTCTATTTTTATTTATTTTTATATATTTTATGCGGGAAAAGAGATTTAACCCGGATGTCTCTATTGAGAACACCAAAAAATATCATTTGACTTATGAACTATTGATAAATATTGTGTTATTTGGATTTGACACATTTCCTCTTGCATAGACTTCAATTTTCAATTAAATTGATCATTTATTAAACCAATACACTTATGGACATACTCATTTCCACACCCAATTTCACAATATGTTTAAGTAAAAAATTGTGAATGGTAAAATATTACTATTACACGAGTCTACCGCTAACAACCAATTTTTTACGGCCTTCCATTTCAATTAGTGGTAAAAATGAGTGTGAAAAGAGTTTTTCTTGTCAGACAAAGCGGTGTCAGACAAAGCGGTAGTGTTGGAATATTGACGCCGCAGATACTGAAAATTTTGTACCGAATGATATCAAATGGTTATGACAACTATCTAATCAAAAGGAAAAACTTATTTCTTCTCAAAAAAAAAAAAAAGGAAAAACTTTAATAAATAAGAATAAAGAAGAAGCTAAGAAACGCTCCACGTTGTAATTAATCCTAATATTTCAGACGTCATGTTTGAATGATTAAGAGTAATGGTCAGATTATCATGCAATGTTGACTGAGTATCTTCAATTCAACATCCAACTTGATAGCATGAAGACCAAATTCAGTCTTAGTATTGAATATTGGCAACCGTGCATGATCCTCCTTTATTTTATTTTATTTTATTTTTTTACATTTTTTTGGAATTTACAAAGTTGAACTATTTCACAATGCCAACGAAATCATGTGTATGGTAGCTTAAAGATTTAAATTTTCCTCTCCGAATCGATATGTTGTTCAATGCATCAATATCTTTGAATGGTGAAGATGAGTGTAGAGAATGAAATATAGATTCTCTTTGTTATGAGTCTAAGTTATTTGTTCTTATTTTTTTCTTTTCTTTTATCCTTTTGTTGAATTTTTAGAGAAACCAATAGTACTATTGGCACACTTATAATAAATAAATAAATAAAAAACACGCTATGCACACACAATGGCCAAATTTACTACTCTCTAGAATCGTGTATTATGTTGTCATTCCCTCTACGTTTGAGGTCTGGTCAAGAGATTTGTCACTTTTGTCTCTTGTTTTAAATTTTCAATGAAGTTTTGGTATTTAGCAAAATAATAAAAAATAAAATAAAGAAGTCATTCGAGTTAAAAAGTGTAATTAATGGTTGGTTTAGAGAAAGAAAGTGTATATACCACAATTTAATAATAATAATAATAATAATAAAGACAAAAAAAGATCACTTACAACCAATTTGACATTGCCAATCACTTGACGAGCTTAAGGCTTAAGCAGGGAAAAGCCTGACTAGGGAAATAGTGTTGGGAATAAAACCTTATTCCTAAAACCTGTGAGATGCGGAAATAAATAACAATCACAATCACACACAAGAACACAAAGATTTACGTGGAAAAACCCTTTCTACTTGAAAGGAAAAAACCACGGGACAAACTCCGAATAAATCCACTATTATAATACGCAATTACAATAGTTCTTCTCAAGTTTTATACCTAACTTGAGGTCCTCACCAAATACAATAATAATCTCTCTAGGAATTAACACTTAACAAATTCTCTAGAGAAAACCCCAAATCCCTTTCGCAAATCTCAATTGTGGTTTGCTCTCTTAATACTGCTCTCTCAATATTGCGGCACTGGCTTCCTCACAATTGTTTCTCTCAATTGCGGCACACTCACTTGTTCACTTGATGCGGCTACAACACACCCCATTCAATCACATGAATATATCCCTTATATATATATATATATATATCACTGCTGCCGCCTATACCTAGTTCTATTTCTAATAGAACACGTGAACTCATTTATACTCCTACAAGTTCACGCTTTCACACTTCAAGTTAAATTGCAATTCTTTCTTCACGTGACTTACTAGGCCATTAATTTGCAAAGTATGGGCTGGACTATTTGGTGCTCCATGCACCCCAACAATCTCCCCCTCTAGCCCACTACTGAGAGAGATCTTAAATCCAACTCATCAATTAGAATCCATGCCAGCTGGGCTGGCACAAAGCTCAAGCTTCTTCAACATCTTCACCAAAAGTGAGAAAATCATATCAATGTCGATTCCTTTCATTCTCAAAGAATTAATTTCACCTTGGATATCCTTAATCCAATTCTCTGGCTCCCCCTCATCAGAAGACCATATATTCTTGAAATTATCCTTCCAACATTCTCCAGTAGACCTCTTCTCATGAGGCTCAACCATCTCTAGTGTAGGAGCTCGCTCCCCCTGCTCAAGATCCTTAGAATCTTTCACTTCATCATCATCACATATCGCTCCTCCATCTGTAGCACTGTCAGGTAGAGAGAACTTTACTCTCTTAGGAGTAACATAATTAACCTTGACTCTCGACTCTGGAGTTTTCTCAATAGTTTCAACCGCATTGAACTTCTTCTTACAGGCCTTTACACGAGTCCTATACAAGCCGCAGCAAATACGTCCTCTTGCAACAACCATGGGTCCTTTGGCAAGTTTCCATCTTCCATTGCCTAGGTGGTTACAATAACCCGCTCGATCCATAACTGGTGTTGAGATCAAATTAAAGCATAAATCTGGAATATGTCGCACGTTCTTCAGCATCACTGTGAAACCAACATTGGTTTTAATGCACACATCACCAATTCCCACAATCTTTGAGTAACTGGTATTGCCCATCTTCACAGTACCAAAGTCTCCTGCTTTGTACGTGGTGAATACCTTTTTTGTATGAACAACATGGTGGGTAGCCGCCGAATTAACAACCCACTCATCATCAATGTTATCAACATGCTCACACTTTTGCTCTTGAACTGAGAGCACTACAACTTCCTCATCATCCACAATAGTTGTAGTACTCTTCTCATCATCATGCTTATGATCTTTATCTTCAGTTTGTTCTTTTCTCCAATGCCTACAATTCATTCTTATGTGGCCCTTTTTTCCACAATGGAAACATTCTCTAGTCTCCGTATGCTGAGATTTATCTCTTGACTTTGACCTGTCATTGAATGTAGCTCGATCATTACGCCATTTATTTCTACTTCTACCTCTGTTCTCTGTGACAAAAGCTTGACCTTTTGCATTGTCTATGCATGCATCTCTCCTGCGAACTTTCTCGCTCAAGATCAAATCTCGAATATCATCATATTTGAGTTTGCCTTTCCTTGCAGAATTGCTCACTACCATTCTCATGGCTTCCCAACTGTTTGGCAAAGAAGCCAAAACAATTAACACGCGGATCTCATCATCAAATTCAATCTCCACAAAGGATAATTGATTTGTGATTGTATTGAACTCATTCAGATGCTTTGCCACAGCTGCACCTTCAGCCATCTTCAAATTGAACAATTTCTTCATCAGATGCACCTTGTTGTTAGCCGACGGTTTTTCATACATGCCAGACAAAGCCGTCATCAGACCCACTGTGGTCGTCTCCTTCACAACATTGTGTGCAACTGATCTTGACAGAGTTAATCTAATAACTCCTAGCACCTGTCTATCAAGAAGAGCCCATTCTGCATCTTCCATCTTATCAGGTTTCTTCCCTAAAAGAGGTAGGTGTAATTTCTTCCCATAGAGATAATCTTCAATCTGCATTTTCCAATACCCAAAGTCTGTGCCATCAAACTTCTCAATTCCTGATGTCTTTCCGTCTTCTCTGGTCATCGCTCCCACTCGAACCAAAGCTCTGATACCACTTGTTGGGAATAAAACCTTATTCCTAAAACCTGTGGGATGCGGAAATAAATAACAAGCACAATCACACACAAGAACACAAAGATTTACGTGGAAAAACCCTTTCTACTTGAAGGGAAAAAACCACGGGACAAACTCCGAATAAATCCACTATTATAATACGCAATTACAATAGTTCTTCTCAAGTTTTATACTTAACTTGAGGTCCTCACCAAATACAATAATAATCTCTCTAGGAATTAACACTCAACAAATTCTCTAGAGAAAACCCCAAATCCCTTTCGTAAATCTCAATTGCGGTTTGCTCTCTTAATATTGCTCTCTCAATATTGCTCTCTCAATATTGCGGCACTGGCTTCCTCACAATTGTTTCTCTCAATTGCGGCACACTCACTTGTTCACTTGATGCGGCTACAACACACCCCATTCAATCACATGAATATATCCCTTATATATATATATATATCACTGCTGCCGCCTATACCTAGTTCTATTTCTAATAGAACACATGAACTCATTTATACTCCTACAAGTTCACGCTTTCACACTTCAAGTTAAATTGCAATTCTTTCTTCACGTGACTTACTAGGCCACTAATTTGCAAAGTATGGGCTGGACTATTTGGTGCTCCATGCACCCCAACAAATACTATATCGAGCTCAAAGCAAATCTCAGAATTCGGAGCACTGGGTCCAAGTATTGAGTACTAGATATGTAGAGATAATTGCTCCCCATTATGGAAATCAGTGGTTACATTCCAAAAATCATAGACATATTGGAGCATATGCCCACCATTTGAGGTACAATACAACCACACCAAAAAGTGGGGAAAAAAAAAACGCCCCAGAAACAACAATATCTAGGGAAAAATCCTAATTAAAAAAAAAAAAAAAAAAACATGTATGATATTGACGAATTTGGACAAAAGTACCATTTTAAAATAAAATAAAATTTAAGGGATTATAAATTTACAATGAAAACATCCCAAAACTTAAGGGGCCACCGTATACTTTATTCTAAAATGAAAACATCTCTAATCCGAACTATGAAATAGATAAAATTGAGGGAATTTGAAATAGAAAGAATCCTATTCCAATTTGACTAATTGATGCAGTGAGCGTTAATAGATGGTGAGCAACGCATGCAACCTTCCTAGAACTTGTTAATTTCCTACGTAGAAATACCAAGAACAAAGAATTCTAATGTTCTTGTTGATTCTTAAGAATACCCAAGAGCAAAAGGAACTGAAAACTCTTTTAAGAGAAATCAAATATCATTACTTCAAAACTGACTTGCCTGACGGCTACATAACATTACTTATATAGGGAAATTAAAACCCTAGTTTGCGAAAAAATGAAATATCAAATAATTAAAGACAGAATATCAAAAGTTGTCTCAATAGGGAAAAACGTTTTTTCGGGCCCTAAACGATGGAATTTGGCCTACAAACAAAAGATCCTTGATTTTGATCATCTCGCTGATCACTAATCCTATTGATAGGCGTAATGACCTCGAGGGTGGTTCCAAAGAAATTTGTTATCATAGGGTGTCGAACTCGCAACATACACTTATTTATGTGTATATTACAATTCGTACTACTACTAAGCTATTTCCTTGGAATTAAAAAATAAACAATAAATAATCTATTCCCTAAAAAAGATTAAATTTCTTGGTATTTGTGAGACTCATTCTATGTGAGTAATGATGTATGTAATATGGCTGCATAAAATTCTTTTTCAAGAGTAAAGGGGGATTTTATATATGAAAATAGTTTTCCTCTAATCCGGTTTGGAGGAATCCTCCTCTAATCCACTATATGACAAGTAAATAAATCATCCACATGTACTTTTAGTCACATGATCTTTTTAATGAATCATGCGACTTTTTCAAATAAGAAAATAGTTTTCCTCCAACCCGGTTTGGAGGAATCTTTCTCCAACCCACTATGTGGTAAGTAAATAGACCATCTATATGTACTTTTAGTCACACTAGACTATAACCCGCGCAATGCGCGGCTCTTTTTTATTGTTTTTCTATAAATATATTCCTAACAAAGCAACTTAATCAAGAAGAGGGAAGAAATAATAACAATAATGAAAAGGAAAAAAAAATAAGAAAGAAAAGAAAAGCGTATAATAGAAAATGTAAATAATTTTTTTTTTTGCGCTTAAAAATAGAAATGATTTTTCTTATATTTCATCAAATGTATTAAACTAAGGCTATAAAGATAACTACCAATAACTTTTTAGCCTAGTTGCATCAATTCCTTTCAATGGGGGTTTATATCTCGGGGTTACATTCACTTAGAAAAAAAAAAAAAAAAACTCACTTCACATCTTTTATGAATTTTAATCACTTTGGTGAACCTTAATTGTTACATACAGGGATTCCAAATATTCAGAGGTTCCTTATTTCAATTTGTCACATATTTATCCCATCTATACATTTTTTGACTTTTTTTGTTTCTCTTTTTTTTTTTTTTTTTGGGTAATTTCTTGCTTATTAATAATCACAGATCTAGAAACAATATTTGTGACCTTAGAAGTCTATCCTATAACAAATTGGTCGACGAAGATAAAAATGACAATGTCATCTTAAGTCTAATACGTATCTTAGGAAAATTTAACACAGAGAACAAAAATGTTAAGATGTTATTCCTCTGCCCCTAAAACAAATTTACAATTGCCTTTTTTGGTTATCTCTAAATGATAGTTCATTGATGTCCTAAATCTAAGATAATTTGAATGTTGCCTCATCAATTCCAATATGAGTGATGAAATATAATTTATGCTTAACACTTCCCCCCAAAATATATATTAAACATATACTTACCACGCAATTTAGCATATCCAATTGTATAAAAATAAAAAGATCAAGTCAAACTAAATTTTATATGCAATTAGATAGTATCAGAAATTGTAAAAAAAAAAAAGGCATTTTTGGTTGCATAAAATAAAGGATTACAACTTAACCAAGCAAAAATATTTTGAATGTAAAATATACATACGTCGTAAAATTATATTCTAAACGATTTGTGGATCTCAGGAATTGAACTCACACCCTCACAGAAGGGTGAGACTTTTTGGGGAGAAAAATGACCACTGGGCCAAATGTCCAAGTTGTAATTTAAATGCATATTTGAAACAACATATTATAACTATTGTGTTTAAGGATTAAAATAAATGGGTTAAAAAAATATATAAGGTCATTTGACATTTTTGGCAATTTCAAAGTCATGGAATATGAATGATTTGGAAAACTGATTTGCAAATGAGAAATTCAAAATTAATATATATATATATATATATATATATATGAAGAAGAAATTTGAAGGGACATTTTTTATGTTTCAAATAATTAATTGCCATATATATTATATAGATAGATATTGACACATATTAACTCGTGACAATTAAGGAGCAATAATATACACTATTAAAGCTTCATTATTTATAAGTTATTTTATTTTATTTTATTTTTTCCCTTGGTGAAACCACATAATTTTTGAAGTATGAATATAGGAAATTAGTGGAATTAATAGTTCACATTTAATATTGCACATTTAAGGGCATTACTTTTTTTTTTCTTTTTTTTTTCATTTATTATAGATAAATGGCAAATACATGGCAGTATTTATCCAACTAAGCTACCACGTGTCATGCAGAAGACGTTGCCATATATGCCAAATGACAGATAGATGGCAACGTCTTCTGCTTTAATATATATATAGATGACTTTTTTAATGAGTTATGTGACTTTTTTAAATAATATACGTGGATAGTCTATTTAATTGACACGTAGTAGATTGAAGGAGAATTCCTCCAAACCGGGTTGGAGGAAAACTATGTTCTTCAAATAATACATGTATATAGTCTATTTATTTGACACACAGTGGGTTGTAGGAAAATTTCTGAATTGGGTTGGAAGTAAACTATTTCCTTTATCCATATTGGAGGAGACAAAACGGTGCGTAGAAGGTGAGAAGACACTCACGCTTTCCCTCTCTTCTTATTTCAGACTATCCCTCCAAATTACCAAAACTTAACCGCCAATTCAATCTAAAGAGACAGAGAGACAGAGAGACCCTAGGCACCAGGTACCAGCTAAACCATGGCGTCGACCTCGGCTTCTCGGTCCACTGGTGGCGTCACTAGCAGAATCAGAACCGCAGCTTCCACTCTCTACTCCGACAATCAGTCCCTCATTGGTGTAATTCTTCATGCCCTTCTGCTTTTCTTTTTTCTCTTTTTTACTTCATACCATTTTGGAATTGAAACTGCTTTTCATAATCAAATTTGTCCCACCTTTTTGCTTTCGGAATGGAAAAAAAAAAGTTTAGTGCTTGTGCCTTATTTGATCCCCCTGCAAACCCTAAGGGGCTGTTTGGTTAGCATTTCGATATGGGAAGTGATTACATAATAAGTGCTTTTTATGTATTAGTCTGTTGAAAGTGAAATGCTTTTTGCTTTTAAAAAGCAAGGTAAGTGATTCTAATGTATTAGTCTGTTGAGGATTCATAGCCAACCCTTTAGTTTTGGGACTAAGACTTTGTTGTTGTTGTTTTTGTTGTATATTGTAAAAAAATAAAAATTGTTTGATTAGTGTGTTTGAAGGACTTGTTTTGCTTTTCAGAGCGGAAACAAAATGTGACCTTTTTGCTTTTGAAATTAAGATTAAATGTTTTGGATTCCTACCCAAATGGTGTACCTAGTGACACTTCGTGTCCGATTCTAGAGTTGTCATTAAGTCAATTTTCGGTTGTTTGTTTCAGGAAATTCGAAAGGCGTTGAATATGATGAAGGACGTCGGGGTTGATTTGGAGAGAGATAATCAGTTTCAGAAGGTATTTTGGACAATGAGCCTTTTATTCATAGTATTATTGTTTATAATCTGTTTGCTTGATGAGAAAATGTTGAAAAGTGAAGGAATTTGAATTTTAGATCTTTTTTTTTTTTAACCATTTGGTACTTTAGAAGAAAATACCACTACCCAACTGATAAATTTTAAATTTTTAGCTGGAATTCAGCCCTACCTATGATTGGTGGATGCAAAAATGTTGGGAAAGGAAAAGAAGTTCAAATTTTTTTTTTTTTTTGGTCATTATCAATCCTCAGAATATGAAATGCTCCACTTGACTGATCTTGATATAACTACTAGAATTTCTCCAGGTGTCTTCTATCTTAAAAATCTTGTAATCTTTCTTTTTGACAATTCTGAGAAATCCTATTTCTTGGTATTTTTATGTGGGTCTGAGTTTCAACCAAGAATCCTCAATTTGAGTTAATAAGAAACCTAATTTTGGTTCATAAATACTTAAAGTAACTGCTAAAACCTACCTGAAGATCATTGAAAACTCCAGTTTTAGGAAAATTTCAGAAACCACTTGTCTAAACTTTAAATTGATAAATTACAGTTGGAAGATGAAGGGAAACTCTAGAAGTTTGGTAATATAGATCAATTGGTTGCTGGATGTTACTGCAGGTAAAGGAACTTGAAAATGCAGCTGTTGAGTTGTTGGCTACACATGAACAGTGTACTCATTTTTCGTCAGCAGTTCTTTCTGTTGGAGATAGGTACCAGCCTGGGGAAGAGGTGATTGAATTCTATATAGCATGCACAGTTTTTCCTCCTTGAATGACTTCTCTTCAAAACATTATTTTCCTTTCTTTATTCCCCCTCTTTTCTCTAACTTATTTGTTAATTTGATGTTTGAAATGCAGTCAACCGATTTTAAGAAATTGTTTGATGAAGAAACTGCGAAGCTCAAGGCTAATTCATCTTCAGTTCCAGAAAACAATCCTATGATACGTCAATTTAGAGAAGCTGTTTGGGTATATTTTTTATCATTTTCATCTGGAGTTCTGGTTTGGATGTTGGCCTATTATAAGGATAGGCTATATTTTTTAATTTTCAATATTGCTTAATTATATTATTATTCTATTTTTTTTAAGGATTGGTGAACAGATTATGTTGTTTGGACTTATATTTTGGTAGTTTATTTGCTTATTTGCTTAAAAATGAGGTAGAAAATGACTCTCTAAGTAAATATGTTGGCTTTAAGCAAAGAAGCTAGCTTATTTGTTTAAAGCCATTTTCTACCTCACCTTTAAGCAAATAAGTTACATAAGTGCGTTTGGATTAGCTTCTTGTTGAAAGTTTATTCATTGAAAGTTGGTAAAAGTTCAATTGTACCTAGATAAACGAGGTTTTAAAAAGCTGTACATAAGCAAATAAGCTAAAATGTAAAAAGAAAAAAAAACTAATCCTATAATGCGTCTTTTTTTTAGAAGCTTAATAATGTAACCAGGAATAAAATGTAAGGTTTAGTTGGGGTTTGTAACAGATGTATAATGGAGGTTTAGAAGGATAGTGTCATGCGGATTGTCTAAGATAAAGGAACCTACTGTAGGGCAAGGAAGTTTGAATAGGAGTCGATGAAGAAGAGGAAAAATCTGTTTTTGGAATCTCTATGCTTGCACTGATCCAATTTTAAGGACCTTGGTCTTACATTGTATCAAAAAAAATTATTCTTAAGGACCTTGGTAAGCTTTGTTTTTTTATTCGTCAGAAGAAAATAAGCGGCTCTTGAATAGCTCTAGAAGCCTTCTCTGCTAACTTATTGACCTCTAAAAAAAGCTTCCTGTGGACAGTGTGGAGGCTGAAATGAAGCCCTGCCTGCTTCAGTTGTTGTATGTCTCTGCTAGCAGTGCACATTGCCATGGGATGACATTTACGTTGAATCACCCTTGTTGAATTTGTGTGTTTTTCACTAGTACAATCAACTCATGGAGTCCGAGACTAGCAGCTTGAATTAGTGCTTCCTAGACAGCAACTCTAGCTTGCACGCTACTATTTACAATTTTGCTATAACAACCTACAAAAAGTCTTTTTCCTTCCCTACTTCTTACCACAAAAGCTTTCCCTCTGCTATTATTATGAAGCCTATTCTTATCTCCTTCTACAACCAAAAGGGCCTGCCAATTGGGAGCTGCTGACCTCAAGCTAAGATGGTTGGGAGCTTTCCACTATTCTTGTTGAACTTTCTGAGCTTCTTCCTTTTCCTTTTCAGCTGCTGCATACCTGCAAGTCAAACATTTACTATACATCAAAGTAGCTGTAGGATCCATCTTTTTACCTTCAAAAATAAATTTGTTTCTCCTCCACCATATGGTCCATAAAGTTGTCACCAGCATAGTGGAGAAATTCTGTTCTGAGTTAAAAGGTTTGATGTTTTTTGAAGGTTGCAAGGGTTGAGAAGATCTACTCGCAGGGTCAAATCAGATCCAAGTTACACGGCTCTGGCAAAGGGCACTTGAGGAAAGTTGATCAAAACTTTCTTTCTCTTGATTGCAAAAGAGAACCTTGGAAAGCTAGAACAATTTCACACGGGTAAAGAAAGTGAAGGTAAAAGATGATCAAGATGGATTGATTACAGTAAAAACTGGGTGTCTTTGATGAAAAGTATTAAAAGAGAGGTTTAAAATCAGGCATCAATTTAATTGCCACCTAGCACATGATCTCTCTTCGTTTGCGTAGACATCAAGCTGGACTTCATGCAATTTCTATCCAGAGAATGGCAAATTTCCTAGTATGCTTTTCATGCTAGGGGTAGGTCACCAGTTGAAGTGTCTGACTTTCTTTGTGACTTGTAATAATAAATCTCTGCAAACGAGCATAAAAAGTCCACATTGTGATGGAATTGCTGGCTAAGATCTTATAGTTGGTTAAGCAGAGGACAAGAAGTCAATTAGCTGACCTTCCCATCATTTATGAGAAATATATTACAGTATTCATTGTTTGCAAAAGAAGCATGTCTGTGAACATTGTGATGGAATTGCTGGCTAAGATCTCCGCTAAGCAGAGGATAAGAAGCCAATTAGCTGACCTTCCCATCATTTATGAGAAATATATTACAGTATTCATTGTTTGCAAAAGATGCATGTATGTGTGAACTTGTAGAGGCTCTCTCTCTCTCTCTCTCTCTCTCTCTCACACACACACACACACGCACACACACACATCGTATGTCTTTGACTATACCCTCTGCCATATCCTATCGCTTACCGTCACGTTTGTCTGGATTGCTTACCATATTTTTTGGTCATATGTTATCTGTCACTGTTGGTAATTGTTTGTCTTTCAGTATTAATTAGGTGTTGCTCTCTAAGGCTTTGTTCTCACTTTTTCCTGCAGAAAGTTCATCATGCAGGACAGCCAATGCCAGGTGAAGAGCAGGATGACATTGTAATGACTAGTACCCAGTGCAACCTTTTGAACGTCACCTGCCCATTAAGCGGAAAGCCTGTTACTGAACTGGCAGAACCAGTTCGCAGGTAATCTACGAATCATTTCAAAGTTTTCCTGTTTTCTTGTTCCAAAAGCAGTTTTCCTTCATCACTGTATCTTTTACCCTTCCACCCAATATTGTAGGACAAATTGGATAATCTTGTCTATGTTACATGTGCCTGTGGCGGGTTAAGGTTTAAGAGGATTGATAAATCTAGGGTTTAGACTTTTTAAAAGAAGGATTTTGTAGAGAAGAGAACAAATTTGATTCAGGGTTGAAAAGAGGTGAAGAAGTGGAAATTGAATTTCACTACAATATGTGAACAGTACTTGTAAACAATAACGTGAATAGTGACAAAATATCAGAGACAGAGAGAGAGAGTGGAGGGAAGAAAAATAAGGCCAACACACCTCAATACTAAAAAACACTGAATATTTCATTGATCAACTCCATTTTATTTGAGTACAATAAAACTTATATAGGCCCTAAATCTTAACTTTTCGTAATAGAATTAGGACTTCTACTTTGACTAGTAAACCAAACCCTAATTAAATCAAAGCAAAGCCCATACATAAAGACCCATAAGCTAAATAAGACTTATTAATATAATGAACCCCAAGTATGGTCCACATCCAACAATTACGAAAGTACAAAAATATGCTTGAGTCTAGAATAACCAAATAAATTATGAAAACCTAATTAACTACTATGGACACTTCCCCTTGGGCTTTGCCTTTAACCTTAAGTTTCCAAAGAGGATATTGGTCCTCTAACCATGCTATTATTGCGTCATCAAACATCTTGTCCCATAACTCCCCCCAACTCCCCCACCCCCCCCCCCAAAAAAAAAAAAAAGAAAAAAAAAATTGTGTTTGCTAGTAGGAGATTGATGACAACAAAAAACAATTTGAGTTATATGAGAGTTGAATTTCCTCACCTTCATTGACTGCAATGGTTGATGATGAGAGATTTAATAAAAATATTGCTTCCCAATATGCCTGGGAATTTACACTTGACACGTGCATCAAGTGAGTGCCAAAGGAAATCTCTTAGGAAACAAGGCTACTACTTGGGTTTCTCTTGGCATTTTGTCAACCATGGCTCTTTTAACCCATTATAATTTATGAAAATCCAACTAAAATGTGAATTTTTTTGAAATTTTATGTAAACATTATGTGGACCATAGGAAATTAGGTCTGGGACTAGACTAGTTGGTTTTAGGGCATGAGTCATTCCAAAGACCAATGGTTATTGTACACATGAAGATAATTTTTTTTTATCTTTCTGGTATGCTTTTTAAGGAGTTTCTTGCATGAGGAGAAACGACTGTTCATGACTAAAGTGAGGCGACAAAACATGTATTATTGGCCATCCCCAAGTTGTAAAGTTTAGTAGCCTGGCCAAACCGCCAAACATAGGCATACGTTCAAAAGTTCTTATGGATATGGATCCCAAAAGGGCATACTTTTCATCTTGTTAGTTGTTACTACTAATTTTGATCATATTGGTGTTGCACATGCAACTGGAGCCATTGTGACATCAAACATTTTCCTAAGTGTTTCTTCCACTGATGCAGTGTGGAATGCAAGCATATTTATGATGAGAAGGCAATCACAATCTTTTTACGGTCGAATGCACGTGCTCGATGCCCTGTAGCAGGTAAATAGACTTTCTCTGCTAGAACTTACATATTTTTGCTTGAGCATCACCCTTGACCCTTTTTCTCTTGTCAGGTTGCCCTAAGATGTTGCAGGTGGGAAAAGTGGTCCGTGACCCATTGTTGCTTATTGAAATTGATGAATTGCGTACATTGAGTAAACAAAGTGCGACGACTTCAGTGATAGAAGATTGTACTGAGTTTGATGAAGACGAGCTTGACTGATGAAAGTAACTACTGCAGGAAACGTCTTATGTAATTTAAGGATTTTGAAGATCTCCCCAATTTTTTACTGAACTGGATATACTATTTAGTCCATTGCATTGCGCTAATTGAGTTAAGGCACTTTTCCTTGGGTTTCATAAAAAATACATAGTTTAGAAGGAATCTGGTTGATAAATCTTTAATTTTCACGTTAGGAACAACTTGATCACACAGATCAACTTGATTTCCTTATCAAATTCTTTAATCTTGCATATGGTTTGCACTACTTACTATTGAATTTGAATGCAATAAGAACGAATTTTTTTTTTTTTACGAAAATGCAAAATTTAGGTGCCAATCAAACATTTAATGGGAGAATTTGCTACATTTCTAGTATAATGCTTCAAGAGAGGCATTGCAAATAAACCGAACTTGAATTGTTTATGAACAACTCAAGTTTGGTTTGGGAAAAAGGTTTGCTTATAATAAGCTGAAGCCTAAATTTAGGCTTGATCATTAAACAAGCTGAGTTTAAACATAATAATGTGTTAATAAACAGGCTCCTGAATAAGAGGTTTGAAATTTATATATAAATATTATGTGTTTATATATACATGTATAAAATATATTGATGTAAGTTGGAGTATTGTGGTAAAAGAAGATTAGTTATGGTTAGATTATTGTCATCCAAATGCCTCAAGGGAAGACAATTGTGGCAAGTTCCTAAGGCAAAAGGGAGTTCTTGGGTATGGAATAGCATCCTAGCAACTATTGAAGTACTTGGTAAAAGAATAAATTATTGCCATCCAAATACCTCAAGTGAAGACAACTGTGGCAAGTCACCAAAGGCAAAAGGGAGTTCTTGGGAATGGAATACCATCCTAGCAACTATTGAAGTGCCTGGGGTATGCTGGAACCTGGAAGGTTGGAAATGGTGTAACCTTAAATATTTGGAATGCTCCTTGGGTTTTTCAGTTGAATGGGTTCAAACCAAAACCAATAATTGACAACCCAATCAATCCAACATGAGTCTTTGAGCTCATCCCACAGAATCAAATAAGATGGAACAAAGAAAAATCTGGGAAACTTGTGATAGTGAATCAGCAAGAGATATGATCCAAAGAAGGATAGACATCAAAGATAAAGGATATATCCTGTGTGAACCCGAGGAAGAGACCTTAATGCATATTTTCATAGATTGCCCAATTGTAAAAATAATACAAGCTTTCTCACCTTGGCCCATCAAGTTCTTTGAAATGCAATTTAACTTTATAATTGACTGAATTAGAACTAAAATGCAATCAAAAGCAAAATTGAAGGTGCCAAAAGAGTAAGAAAGAAACTTCATATTATTCGTGTCTATATGTTGTGATATATTAATGGATGGCAAGACATTGCATCATGGGGCAAATTGAAAGGAAAATGCTTGATCCTATGCTTTCAAGTAGTCAAATTAATAAAATATTTATTGAGTATCGAATGTCTTAAGATTGTATAGGTTACGAGAACCCTAGAAGCAACTCATAGGATCCTTTCATCCTCCTATTGTGAAAATGAATTTTGATATGTCATGACATAAACCTTAAAAAAGAAGTTATCTTCACAGTTCACACTAACAAAAATGACACAAAACCAATATTTTCCGAAAGCATACGCTAAAACAGCATGACCAGTTGCAACAAAAGTAGCAAAATTAGGGTTTAAACACGTGATTTGCAAAGGATATGTTTTAAATGTGATTCTTCCACTACACAAATTCTTCGTCTTCCTCTCTATCAATGAGCGATTAAACATATTATTTATGAAACAAAACTAATTTTGAACTCTTATAAGTGGTTTGTAAATCATATATTTAAGAAGATTAATTTTGTTGTCCATAATATAACTAAAAAGACACTTTTAAATAATCACGAAAGAATAATCCCCATCTTTTCCATTCCAGATTTTCACCTTAGGTCTCAAGAAATAGTTATGATCTAGTTCCCTCTATAGTTTGTTTCAAATTTTTCATTGCATTATTTAAATTTATCCTAAACTAAGGCATATAAAATGAACTTAAAACAAACAAAAAACACTCACACAATTATCTCGAAGAAATTTATAAAAACATCAAAATCAGCCCAAAAACAGAAAAAAGCACCAATGGCATTTCCCATTCCCAGAGCCACCCTCTCCTGGGTTTCTTCGTTTCGCCCAAGCTCTCTCTCCCATCTCCTTCCAATCTCTCTCTCTCCTCAAACTCACTCGCTCCCTCCTATGCGTGCTTCCCATCTCTTCGCCTCTCTCTCCACTACTACTACTGCCCATGAACCACCGTTTCCTCCTACTGTCCCCTCTTATAAAGGAAGTAATAATCGTTGGAAACCCATGTGTTTGTATTACACGCAAGGAAAGTGCACTAAGGTAAGCCTAAGTCATAACCCACCAACCCCATCACTCTTAAACCTCATTTTTTTGCTGCATTTGATGTTTTATCTGTTTTTGTAGCTTCAAGTTTAGTTCTTTTATCATGTATGTACATGTGTTTGTTGTGATTGAATAGCCTCTATGTATTGCACCATTGTTGTGGAAAAAAGAGTAGGATAGAGTGTTTAGGTTTGCATGGTCTGTTGTGATTGGAATAACACTATTTTCAGCTGGGTCTACCATTGACACCATTTTTATTTTGCTCCAATTACATCAGGCCATGTTAGTGGTTGTGAAAAATGTTGTGCACCTAGACTTATTGATGAGGTGTCAAAATCCAATCCACTCATTTCAAAATGGATGGATAGGATTTTGGGAATTCCATGGTGGAGTAACTCAAAAACTTTAGAGGAATGGCATTTTTTCTTTATCCTTTTTGGTTATCAAATTTGGCTAATACAGTAATACTGCGGTACCATGTGACATTCAAATACAGTTGATTACTTTGATGGGCCAGCCCCCTCAAACATCTCACATGTTGTTTTACTATCTTTGATATACTTGTGGCTTGTCAGCTGCTACTGTAATCCAATTAGATTTCTGTGTTTTCTTTATCGGGGATCATGTTGTGATAATATAATCATGCATCCTGATAGAGGGAAAATAAGTTTTAGCACTCAGCTTGTCAAGCTCAAGACACAACTTCTAGAAATTAGTAAGCTGAGAAACTATGACTTAAGATTCAAAACTATCCATCAATAATACAAGAAACCATGTTTCCAGCCTACTACTCTTGATGTGCCACAAAATCGTACCTTTTTTTATATATAACATAGGGTACCTTTTTAAAGAAGAGCCCTTTGGACTCGCCTCTAGGTTGTAAAACCTACGGGCAACTAACCCTAAACTATTGCCCCTTGACTACTAAGCATATCACTGTAACCTGCATTTTTAGCTTCATAATTTGAATTTATCTTTACTGTCTGGAGGATGATGCTGACAGAAGTCTATAAATGAATAATTGGTAGGTGTGAGAAACAATGCCTGCTTTATGGGATAACAAACTTAAACGATAATTATGGACAGGTTATTTTTGCAGTTGTTGCAAACCATTACTCTGTTTAAAACTCTTGCCCCATTATTTCCTGATCCATAGTCAATAAGTATTCCTGCTTTGCATTCAATGGCAGTTAAGAATTAAAATTTGTGAGTCATTTTTATTCAATGCTTTACATGTCCTTATTCTAGGTTCATGACCTATTTTGGAGCTTTCTAAAAGAACATTAATACCTCAAACCAAACCCATACTTCATAAACTCATAATTACTGTGTTTACTTAATCTACTGTCCATTGAGACATACAATAGACCCGCCTTCGTCCTTACATGATGGTGTGCTTAAGGACGGGACCTGCCTTTTTAACAAAAATACATGCTAAAAGAACTTAAGAATCTGTATCAAAAGAACTGTATGTCATGCTTGTGTAACAATATATTGATTTTGATTGCTTGGAGAGTTTTGATTTGTATTGTAGCTACTCTGTTGTGCAGATGGATGATGCCTTTCACCTAGAGAAGTTCAATCATGATTGCTCCAGGGACCTTGAAGTGAATATTGCTGAGTTAAAACATATACGCTCTCAGAACCTAGATTTTTTTCTGGTGCTTGATTTGGAGGGCAAAGTTGAGATTCTAGAGTTTCCGGTTCTGATGATAAATGCAAAAACGTTGGATGTCATGGACTTTTTCCACAGGTTGATAGATATAGTCTCACTCTGTTTTGCATTTTCAATAAATTTAGGATCATTTACTTATCAAAAAAATAAATTTAGGATCATTTGAGAAAAAAAGATAATAATGTACCTTTTCCCTTTTTTTCTTTTGCTGGGTATAAGAAAGAGGTACTTGCATGTTTTCTGGTCGTGAGAGCAAGAGCTTAATTTGGAGTATCTGAATCTTAGAAATGTACTTATATATCTTCTCTTAGTCAGATAGAAAATTACCATGCAAAACAGATACTGCTCTTTCCAAATTGAAAATGTATCTACCTAGCATACCTATTATGTAAAGAGTCACTTGCTTTGATTCAAATTTAAATGAAGGAATAGCACTAGCATTAGGATATACTGTTAATGAAAGGCTTGTTGTTCATTTAACTATGCTATATTTGATATGTTCCTAGAGGAGCAATCGTTGTTTAATGTGTGTCCAAAGATCATACTCTACAATTAATGGGGATCTTTGCTTTTGATGTCTTTGGCATTGTATCAAAGAAGATTATAGTGGATTTTTAAATTATTAAATTTTTCTCTTTCTTTTTTCCCTCAGATTTTTTGGAACAATAATCTAGGCCTGAGGAGTACATTTTTAGGTTGGCTTATCTTTTTATCTTACTTTTCCATTATTGCTTTACAGGTTTGTGAGGCCCTCAGAAATGAGTGAGCAAAGAATAAATGAATATATTGAAGGAAAATATGGCAAGTTTGGGGTTGACCGGTATGGTACTAATTTACTTGAGTCCTCTTTAAGTTTATCTCAAATGGCTGAGGAATCACTAAAAATCTCTGTGCAATATTAGTTAAATATTCGATGAAGTTAATTAACATTATCAATTTTTAATTTGATTATATGACATATTATTTTCTTTAAGATGTTTTTGTGTCATGTATGCTGAATTCTATATCATAATCATTTTTTTTTTTTATCCTGAATATTCCATTATCAAATATAATAGCTTCTACAATCCTAGTATTTTGTATATGCAGCTAGCAGACTTAATATAACACACATAAGTTTGCAGTGTCTGGCATGATACAGCTATACCATTTAAGGAAGTTCTCCATCAATTTGAAGTTTGGTTGGCGCAGCATCACTTGTGGGAAAAAGAGTTGGGTGGTCATCTTAATCAAGCAGCATTTGTAACTTGGTAAGTTTGTGCTCTTGTTGTAATTTCATAATTTTCCTATGCAATTAACCAACCATTTGTCTTTGGCCCTTTTTGCTGACATATATATTCTTGAAAATGCAATGGAATATTTTTATTTTTTTTATAAGTAAGAAAATGCAATGGAATATATGATTTGATATTGAATATGCTTCTGCTATCAGACCTCATAACTGGTACCTGTAGTTTACACTATGTAGTATAAGACTGTTCAACTGCAACCTGATTATTTAGAGGTGGAAAACTAAGTATATGGTCAAATATAGTCCTAATGTTCAATCTATGACCTTATGAATTATGATTCCTACTTGATTAGTATTATTGTCTACTTAATTCAATTAAAGTGGAAAGTAAAATCAACCTATACAACCCCTTATTTATTTATTTTTTTTACATATTTTTGTTTTTTTTTGTATTAGTGGAAATTGGGATTTGAAGACAAAGGTCCCTCAGCAATGCAAAGTCTCGAACATGAAGCTTCCTCCATATTTCTTGGAGTGGATCAATCTCAAAGATGTCTATCTAAATTTTTATAAGAGGAGGGTAAGTTCACACAATTTCACAGCTTTTAGGTTTAACAAAACACTATCTAGTTGTCTTCTAACTTTTGGTGTGGCATTATGAAATTTATAAAAGAGTAGTTCTTGGTAGGGTGTGTACATTTTATGGATGGTTTGACTTTGGTTCTCAATTTGGTTTTATAATGTTGATATCAGATAGATATCAAGCAAGGGTTCAGAGCATCAGTTAATCCAAAAACTTGCTAGACCTGATGCTTTGAACGAATAAACTTGAGTCAACCCTAGACCCTGATTCCCAACTTGAGCCTGGTTGCTCCTGGTTCCATTCTGAACAAGGTCAAGTTTAGTTTTATTGTTGTTAGTAAAAACTATATCTCAAATTCATCAAAAAAAAGTAAAAACTATATCTCAAATTGATGCTTTGTCAGCTCAGAGTCAAACCTGATGTTAAAAAAGCAAAGTCAACTGACCCGTGGTTGCTAACTCTGTTTCTGATTTTGACACTTATTTTCATCAATTCTTTATGAATTTTCTCTATCATTCTTAATGATATGTTTATTTGATTTTCGATGACAGGCCACAGGAATGATGACCATGATGAAGGAACTTTGCATCCCATCATTGGGAAGTCACCATCTTGGGATTGATGACACAAAGAACATCGCAAGAGTGTTGCAACACATGCTTGCTGATGGTGCGCTTATACAGATTACTGCTCGGAGGAATTCTGATTCTCCTGAAAATGTTGAATTTCTATTCAAGAATCGGATAAGGTAGCTGCTTCTAGCTAGATTTGTTGTTTAAAACTACCATCTTAATTGTATATATTTTAGAAAAAAGAGAGTTGATTCTATGCATTGGTTCTAATCTCTCTCTCTCTCTCTCTTGTGCACACACATATTGCTGTTAAAATGCACAAAGAGAGCAGGAAAAAAATGGAAAGAAAATTAGATGAATTGTACTTTTTGTCTTATCCAAAGCTGAAACCTAATTTCCCAATGACATCCAGTTTACACTTGGGTGGGAATTTTGGATGGAAAAAGTGGATTATTGCCATGCTCTCTTTTACAGTAGTTGTAAATTTGTAATTTCTGCAGTTTGGTTGTCTCTGGTAGTGAAAATGGTACTAGATGGGATGTGTCAACTCTTATATGCAATTTCTTCCCTTCTTTTCATTCCTCTTTTTTAGACTCCCAAACACCTTATAAAACTACCCAATTTTTCATACATAAAATTTAAATTAAAAAGAAAATTATTTTTTTATACACAAAAAATACCCTATTTATTTCTATTTCCATTCCAATCACTCCCAAGCATAGTGTGAATAAATCCCCATATTTTGACATCAGAGTCCAAGCCAGTTTAGCTAACACAGCATTCGTTTATATCTTTGAATTTTCAAAAGCCAGTCTCATGTTTCCCTGTTTGGTTTAATTGACTCAATTTACCCCAGCTCTTCAAAGCTGTAGTGGTTAGTCTCAGAATTTGGTTTTTTTTTTTATAAGTTCAAAGCTATAGTGGTTAGTCTCAGAATTTGGTTTCCACTTTATACCAATATCAATGCTTTGTTAGGCAATAATCTGTGTTCTCACTTCAATGAAGGAGGTTTCTTGGTGTGAGACCGAAATAAGTAAATAGGTTCAGCTTTTCTCAGGTTAAATAGGCTGGGAAAAAAAATATAAATAAAGTTTCTTGGGCTAGAGCCTGGATGAATGCTCTTGCTTAGCCCACTTTTACAATCCTGTACTAAATAAGCGTCCAGTTATTTATTACACATAAATGGTCCAGCTATATGTAGCCCACCAATGCTGCCACACAAAAAACAGTTTTAATAAGGGAGCTGAATCATTATGAAGCTACCTAGCAGTCCTAGCTACCTACCAGGGAAAAAGCTTTTAGTTGTTGTTACTATTGCCCACCTATCAGGAAAAATTATTTGTCACTTCCACACAAAACTTTAAGCACATAAAGGCTTCTCAATGTTCTCATTTTTTTTTTGGATAAGAGCTTCTCAATGTTCTCATGCTTATTTACTTTTGAGAATTTTGAATTTATGATAATTATCTTTAGTAACTTGTTTTACTAATATTTTCGTGGTTTGCTCACTTTTTTTTCTTCCTGTTTTTTAGCTCACTTGACTTTTCAAGATATGAACATACATCTGTCATCTATATATGGGATTTTGCTTTTGGCTAAGAACTATATATGGAATGTATTATTACTTCCACATCAACTACCCACCTAGAATCTTTGAAATTTTACCACAACCTGTAATTCTAGTTTTCAATTTTGTCACACAAAAAAGTATCAATCTATAGTTGGAGCTTTATTTTTTTAGAATGGACTTCTTTTTCTTTTTCTTTTGAGAAACTTTTTTAGAATGGACTTCTATTCTTCTTCTTCAAACCAAAAAATAGAATTCAATTTGCTCACCCCAAATGGTAAAATCAGGCTTAAGCTTAAAATGTGTTGAAGCGGAACAAGACTTTGTAATTTGATATTATTCAAAAATCAAAGGTGCTTCAATCCAAATTCCAAACACCTTGAACATGCGGCACCGCATTGTGATCAATATACAATAATCAGATCCTCAAAGGTGAGGATGTACAATGACAACCTTGACATAGATCCAAAGGTGCTCTTTTGTACTTTAATGGAGTTTGGAAATAGTTATTTACCATCATGGAAATTAAATTTCATGAAAAATGATTCCAAGGGAAAGGTAAATCAAGTGTGTAAGGGATGTTGGTAGAGACGGGATATGGATTCCATAATATTTAGATCTCGAATCCTAAGTGACACATTAAAAAGTAGTGATTAATTCTCACATAATTTGTTTTTTTGGTACTACTTGGCTCCACTTGCTTGGTTTGACAAATAAATCAAGAAAGATATATAATTATATTAATAAAATAGTATGACATGTATCACCTGATCAAAACATTAAGAACCACTCTCACACCCAAGATTGAAACCAAGGCACTAATAAAAAAAAACGTCAATTCATTGGATGCCTCATTACTTACATAACTTTTGTCTAAATTCGTCCAAGCCAAAATCCTCATAGCATTTCTTGCATTTCTTGAATATTAATTCGTGCTTCACGACACCTTGATTCCTACTCAAGGTTATGTCAATTTGACACATTTATGCTGGGGTAAATCTAGGGTATCAATGTCCTTTAGGTCGCCTTGGTCCAATTTACTTTGATCAATAGCGTGCTTCTCAGACTTTGGATGAGAGCAGATGATATAATCTATTTGTTGGTATTACTTATTTACATGCACATTTTGGAACATCGGTCTCGAACCATTGCAGCCCCCTAAATCAGAAATGGTTTGATTTCATATCTAGGCTATTCCTTAACAAAATAATTTGAAAATGTGTTTCAATTTTGATTAAAGAATATATTAATTAATTTTTTAAAAGTTTATGAAAATGTTTGGCTAAAATCCAGATTACACTTTTTAATTTTGGATAAATTATCATTTTCAACCTCTTTTTTTTTTTCCTCAAACTTTTACACTGTTGTTTATACAATTATCGTTAAGTTCAGTAAAACGATGTCGCATCATATATTGTGATTCTTGCAAATTTATAAATGAATGGAAGGACCAACCAGACAAAAATATAAAAGTTTAAGGGTTAAAATAAAAAATAAAAACTTTTGGGATGAAAATGAAAATGACTCAAACTTAAAAGGGAATAATTTGATTTTAGCCAAAAAAAAAAAAATTCCATTGGTGGGAAAAAAAATCTCTATTCTACTAGCTCTCTAGTAGCCCCAGAGAGAGCATCAATTTTTTGGTCAGTTAGGAGCCGTTGTCCTTTAAAACCCTACACAATGCCAAGTTGCCAACACCCCATTTCACTTCCCTCTTATGTAATGCAAAACTAAACTTGCGTATTTGGCGGCAACATTTGGTTGGAAAAAAAAACAAAGAAATGAAGCAAAAAAAAATCCCACAATTCTTTTACCCTATCGCCACTCCCCTTCAAGCGCGTGCACTTCACACTCTAAAACATCACTGAAAAACGCAAACCCTACCACAAATCCCACCATTAAACCATGATTAAAATTTTGAACCTTTCACTGAAAGTAAAACTGGCCCCACCTAATCACAAAACTCTCACTTTTATTAGACACTCCACCTTAATTATCAAAATTAACGACAGCGCGTGATAGACACGAGCTTAGTGTGAAAATATAAAAAAAGAAAAAGAAAAATAATATCATTGTGAAAAATAAAAAATAAAAAATCCACTTCTCTATGCTCACGCCCTAGTCTTTCATATTAAGCAAAAACAAGAGAGAAATTTCAGAGACTTTTTCTTGTTAAGCCTTTTCACTCTTTAATAACATTAGAGACCAAATCCCACATCGCTTATTCACGCAAAGCCCCAAAGCTTTTTCAGATTTATTAAGGAAAAAAAAAAAAAAAAAAAAAAAAACATTTGATGGGAATTTGATTTCCTAGGGTTTGTGCTTCTTTCTCTTGTATTCCTCTTTCATTTCAATTTTCGACCGATCCGACTCAGCAATCACTCGGTGAGTCATTCACTCATCCTAGAAGTAGGGTTTTTAATTTATGCTTATATAAGCTCATAGACGTTTATATATATATATATATATATATGGATTTTATATATATACGTTTCTGTATAGATTATATATTTTTTGTGGTTTAGTGTGATGCGATTGACGTCGGCGGCATCGGGTTCGTTGTCGAGTCGAAGGAGTAGTGCTGCTGCGAATAGGTCGGGCCTTCGGCTTCGGAAGAAGCACAAGAGGCTCGATGCGATATGCGAAGAGGAGTATAATAGGAACCATGTCGAATCGAATGAGGGGGAGGATGGGGATGGGATTGGGGAGGTTCGGAGAAGCTCGAGGGTGCGTCGGGCACCGGTTATGCTGGATGTTTCGCCCCGGCCGGCGAAGAGGAGGAGGAGGAGGATTGAGAGGGATGTTGTGATGTTGGGTGGTGAGAAGATTGGCGAGAGTAACTCTTCGCCGCTGCAGGGGGTGTGGTAGTGGGGAATTGGGGGATGTGGAGACGCCGGGGAGTTGGAAATCGAGGTTGAGATCGAGGGGGAAGAATGTGGGGCGTATTGGGGTTAAGGAGGAGAGGGGTTCGCCGAGTGGGAAAAGGAAGCTTTTTGAGGAAAAAGTTGAGATTAAGGTTGAATTGGGGGAATTGGGAGATGTGAAATCCTTGGTTGTGAAGTCGAAGAGACCGGGGAGGGTTAAAGCGCTAAGTGATTCAAGGGAAGGAGAGGAAGAGAATGAGGTGAATGATTCGAGGGAAGGAGAGGAAGAGGAAGAGAATGAGGTGAATGATTCGAGGGAAGGAGAGGAAGAGAATGAGGTGCATGGGATGAAGGAGAAGAGTGATAGGGAAGAAGTGGAGGTTATTGGTGACATGGGTGATGATGAGGGTATGTCGGTTTTGGAAAGTGGAATGGTTTGCAGAGATGATAGGGATATGGTGGTGGATGGTAATGCCACGGAGTTAGTTGAGGAAGAGGAGAGAGTAACATCGGTTGATTTGGGGGTAGAAGAGGGGTGTGTTGGCAATGACAATGTGGAAACCATGGAAATTAGTGATAAGCAAGTAGAACAATTAGAATGTGAGAAGGAAGGAGAAAATCGAAGTGATGAAGTAGAAGATGTTGGAATTTCGACAAACCAAGTGGAAGATGGAGGATGTCATGATGGGAAAGAAGCTGATTTGGCTGAGGTTAATGTCATACCTTTGGAAGATCAGAATGTTAAGAAGGTGGATAAGTCCAAATGTGCTTTTCGTGATACACTTGGCAAGCCATGCATCAAAGAGGGTAGACGATGTGGTTTGTGTGGGGGAGGGACTGATGGTAAACCTCCGAAAAGGTTAAATCTAGATACAGGTGAGAGTGAAAATGAGGCATGTAGTGGCTCTTCAGCATCAGAGGAACCTAACTATGACTTATGGGATGGTTTTGGTGATGAACCTAGCTGGCTTGGCCGTCTCTTGGGTCCTATAAATGACCGCTATGGTATTGCTGGAATATGGGTTCATCAACACTGTGCTGTATGGAGTCCAGAGGTGTGGTTCTTGACTTATAATTATTTCCTGGTTTGCATCATAAAATTATCTATACTTAGTTTTTTAATGTATATTTAGCATTAAGAATATGTTAATGCTGACTGTTATTGGTGTCGTTCTATGCTGTTTACATGCTCATTTTTTATAATTCCTTTTTTTTTTTTTTTATATCGGTAATAAAGAGAATTTTATTAAATAAAAGGCTCCCCAGGTACACAGGAAGTGTACTAAGGAGAAAAGGAAATTAAATCAGAGTACAAAAATCTAAAAACTCCTCAAAAGAGGAATAAACATGGGCACATGGCCACTCGAAGCAAGCAGCCATTCAAACAAAGTTCGAAGCAAAATCGATTTGAGCTCTACCAACATTGATGATATAGATTGTGTAAAGATTGATGAGCTCTACCAGTTTAAAGAAAATCTCTATTACATTGATGATATAGATTGTGGGATGTGAGCATTGCTATTATTCTAAATTTGGAGCCCGTCCATTTTTAATAACAAATTCTTGTAGTGGTCTCCCTGCTGATGTTCTTTTAAAGCCCATTTTTACATTATATATATGTTTCTAATGATCCCCTTGCAAATCCAGTCAAATTAACATCAAAGTGTAGGACTTTTTGTGACAAGATTATGTTTAATGATTATTTCAGTTGTTATTGCTGTCAAATTATGTTATGTCTGACAAATGTGTTTACAGTGGTTTGGAACATACTGCAAGTGGAATAGCATTAAAATATTTATTGATGAAAAATCTCCATGAGTAAATGGTTATGTACAACTTGATTGTACATATACTCAAGCATCTTTTTAAAATAAAGATTTCCAACCCACTAAATATAGTGGTAAAAACCAAATTGACCAAGATAAGCTGAGCACCATTGTGCAAAACCAATGCCTCAAAGGATTATAGGGTAGTGATCTTAACATTTTCCTTACATACTCTTAAGCATGGTTTGGTAGTTAGGGTCTACAAAGTCATCAGGATAGGATAGGGAAAAACATGCTTTACCATGATGACTCTTCATATGGTGGCCTAAACATTCTTCTGACTATATATATATATATATATTGGGGTTCTGACATGGACAGATTAGAGTGGTTCGTTGATGGACCATACATCAATGCAGAAGAGCCACATCCAATAAAGGACCTGGCTTTCCAATGATTGTCCAGCATTTACGAATGCTCATGTTGTGTACTAATTTGCATCCTGTCTTATGAAGATACTGGAATGGATCAAAAATTCTATAAACCTTTGCAAACTGGATGTTTTCAAGTTAAACCCTAGTTGGTCTTTAAATACCCTCTGAGAAAATATTGTTTTACATACCATCCAAAATACTCAAATAAAAGAGTTCTTTAATTTTAAATTTGATTTATCTAATAAACATGGATATTCAAGATGGATATTATTCTTATTGAATTTAAGTATATTCCTAGTGTATTCATACTTATCTATTATGGAAAGGGACTAAACAAATCCTTAAATTTAAAATTGTAGTGGATTAAGTTAGAAAATGTTACTCTAGGGCCTTAGGCTGCATTGAGCCATTGGCCTCCTATATGCGTATTAAGTTAGGGCTGTAAATATATTTTGTTAGGAGTGATTAAAAACCTAGTAGACTTGATGAATGCTTTAGAGTCTGACTCTTGACTATGTGGTGAAATAATTTATCTCTTCCAGCAAAGGATGAAAAACTACTTAATATTCTTCCTGATGCAACCAGAAAAGGTTATTTTTCTGCAAGTTGGGCTTGATAGGTGCTTATTGTGATTGTGTGCTGGAGGAAATTCTATACTAGTACTCAGTAAAAAAATAATGGAAAAGGAAAAAAAAAGAAAAAAAAGGGTGTCCTGCACTATAATATTCACCAGTACATTTATGGTTTGGTAAGGAATATACCAGTGTTATGTTTTATGCAATGTGCATATGGCAAAGGAGCACAATCTCTTCAGCTTTAGAACAATCCCCCCCCCGCACAATCTCTTCATCCCCCCCCCCCCTCCCCCCCCTCCCAGCACAATCTCTTCAGCTTTATTTATCTAACAATCCCCTCCCCCCCCTAAAGTACAGACAAAAGAGGTTTTTCTTTATTTATCTGCCTTTGTAAAAGAGGAAAAAATAAAGTACCTTTCTGGAGGTTATTCCTTTGTCTTTGTATCAGTTTTTTCTTGATCCTGGAATGATCTAGGAGGCATAGGAGGGACCATCAAGAGCAGTGTGATCATCACAATTGATCTAGGGGAGTTTCATGAAATATACTACATTACTTTTTTAGGTTTTAAGTCTCAAATATACTTCTTCATCTAAACAGATTAGTTTGATGTTTCCTATTGTGTACAGAAACTGGATTTGTATGAGTTTGTAGTTTCATTTTTCTGTATTAGTTCTTTGGTTTTCATTATTTTACAGCGGTATGCTCTTAACTGATACCAATGAAGATAATGTTTAGTCAGCAATAACTCCAGTCTTGAGTTATTTAGCTCTCTGTTCTTCGTTTTCATGATATTTTGTTTGCTTGACTTGCTGTGCTTTTCAGATTATCATGGGTAAAGATTAAACTATCTCTTATATTGCCCTGTAATGGAACACATTAGTAGGATGTAAGCAACAATTGTTCTTCATTTATTGTTTACAACTTACATCTATTTATGTGCCTACTTCTCCTTTCTGTCTTTTTATTTTCTGAAATTTTGTTGGGCTGATAGATATGCTACTGGAAGTTAACATCATTTATTATCTATTTATTTGCAGTTCAGTCTACTATCATGTTACAGTAAATCTTCATACATTGTGATTTGTGTTTGAAGGTTTATTTTGCTGGTTTGGGATGTTTAAAGAACGTAAGGGCTGCCCTTTGCAGAGGAAGGGCTTTAAAGTGCACCCGCTGTGGGAGGCCGGGAGCAACTATTGGATGTCGTGTTGATCGGTGTCCAAAAACGTACCACTTGGTTGGTTATTTGCTGTCTGTCTTGGAATGGTTATATATATAAATTTGCTTTTCTGTACTTTTGTTTTGCGGACAAGGCAACCATCTAATGTTCTACCAATGTTTATAAGAATTTATATGCTATCTATGTTTTGCAGCCTTGTGCACGAGCTAAAGGTTGCATCTTTGATCATCGCAAATTTCTTATTGCCTGCACAGATCATCGGCGTCTTTTCCAACCTCAAGGTGATCAATTTCTAGCCCGGATGAAGAAATTGAAGGCTAGGAAAATGAAGTTGGAAATGAGGAAGGTTTCAAATGATTCTTTGCGAAAGGATATTGAAGCAGAAGAGAAATGGTTGGAGAATTGTGGTGAGGATGAAGAATTTTTGAAACGTGAGAGCAAGAGGCTTCACCGAGACTTATTAAGAATTGCACCTGTGTACATTGGAGGCTCAGAATCGGAGAGTGGAAAATTATTTCAGGGTTGGGATTCTGTTGCGGGGCTTCAAGATGTCATACGATGCATGAAAGAAGTTGTCATATTACCTTTGTTATATCCGGAGTTCTTTAATAATCTGGGGCTTACGCCTCCTAGAGGTGTTCTTTTGCATGGGTATCCTGGAACCGGCAAAACTCTGGTTGTTCGGGCACTGATAGGTGCTTGTGCTCGTGGTGATAAACGGATAGCATATTTTGCTCGCAAAGGTGCAGATTGCTTAGGAAAATATGTCGGTGATTCTGAGCGCCAGCTGAGACTCTTGTTTCAGGTTGCTGAAAGATGTCAGCCTTCTATAATATTCTTTGATGAGATAGATGGGTTGGCACCCTCCCGCACAAGGCAGCAAGATCAGACTCATAGTTCAGTTGTGTCAACATTGCTTGCTTTATTGGATGGTTTAAAGTCTCGAGGTTCAGTCATAGTAATAGGTGCAACAAATCGTCCAGATGCTGTTGATCCAGCATTAAGGCGACCTGGGAGATTTGATCGGGAGATTTATTTTCCACTGCCCTCAGTTGAGGACAGGGCTGCCATTTTGTCGCTACACACTCAAAGGTGGCCGAAACCAATTACTGGATCCTTGCTCAATTGGATTGCAAAAAAAACCGCAGGCTTTGCTGGTGCTGATCTGCAGGCTCTTTGTACTCAAGCAGCCATCACTGCTTTGAGGAGGAATTTCCCTTTGCAGCAAATTTTATCTGCAGCTGGGGAGAAAGCTTCTGGTCATAAGCGCCTTCCTCTTCCTGCCTTTGCAGTGGAGGAGGGGGACTGGTTAGAGGCTCTATTGTCTTCTCCACCTCCATGCTCTCGTAGGGAAGCAGGAAATGCTGCTAATGATATAGTATCTGCTCCCCTTCCCAGACATATTGTTCCTTGTCTTCTGCAATCATTATGCACTCTGCTAGTTTCCCTTTATCTTGATGAACGCCTAGGGTTACCGCCTCCTATTTCTAAAGCTGGCGCAATGATTAAAAGTGTAATGGTTTCTGCTTTAGATAAGAAGAAAATGCCTACTGATTGTTGGTGGTCCCATGTTGATGATTTTCTCAAAGAATCAGATGTTGCAAAGGAAATAGAGAGAAAGCTTTCATCTTCAGGCATTTTAGTTGGAGATGCTGACTTTGCTGGTTCTGATGCTTCTAATGATAACACTGTTGATGACTTTGTACAGTTTGAACCTTCAATAAAACATCATGGTGGCACTCGCTCAAGTTTATTCCAAAATATATCAATTTCATCAAGAAAAAAATCAGGATTCCGAATATTGATTGCTGGAAGTCCCAGATCTGGCCAGAGGCATCTTGCTTCTTGCCTTCTCCACTGCTTTGTTGGGAATTTTGAGATTCAAAAGATTGATTTGGCTACAGTTTCACAAGAAGGACATGGAGATGTGGTGCAGGGGATAACACAATTATTAAGTATGTGCCCCTCTCTTTATCTTGTGTTTTAGCTTCTGTTATGGTGATAGATGGTTCAAACTATAAGCAAACATGAGTTTCACAACTGAGTGCCTATCTAGCCTCTAGTGACACTATAATGGCTTGCCAACTTATTAGTTGTGTACCACCTATACTTGTACCATGCCCTCTAAGTGGGAATGTTTTCTTCCATATAACTGGATTACTTAATTCCTGTGCCTCTTCTTGATATGGGGGATGCTTGGGTAAATGGTCAAATGTGTTTGCATGAGGTGCTGCTGGTTTTGATGATATCCTACATAAGGCAAGCTTTGTGTGTAAAACTACTTCTGTTAATTGTTTCTTGGTGCAGGGAGAGCAAAGGGCTCTTCTTTAGAAAGGTTCCCTATGTTATAAAAATAAAATAAAAAATTGTTTCTTGATGCAGGCCCTGCAGGGAGAGCAAAGACAGTTATATTTTAATTTAGTTTTATTTAATTTTAGATAATTAGTATTTTATAAAATTGTTGACACTCATGGCAACACTTGTTTGATACAGTTTAGCATAGAGAGTAGGGGAAGGGTGGGGAGGTGATTTCTGGATGTGTAAGTTACAGGGCCTCAACAAATGTGCTAATATTATTATTTGTTATTGGTGCAAGTGGTTAAGTTGATTATTTGGAGTGAAATTGAGAAAACATACTTTCCAACTTTATTAAAATCTGTAGATCAGTTCCTAACTATTTGACCAGTGCTCATCGGTATTGCTTTACTGCAAAAATGCCTTCACTAACATGAAGTACTTGCATGAACATGTCTGTTACCAGAATAGCTAGAATTTAATTCAATGAAAATTTCCTCATGACTATTTGTCCCTGGCAGTGAAATGTGCTAGTGTCGGGTCATGCGTTGTATTCATGCCAAGAATTGATCTGTGGGCTGTGGAGAAAAGTCATCGAGTTATTGAGGAGAGTGGTTCCGGTTCAAAACACCATCAGTTTCCTGATTTTGCACACGGACAAGCTGTTCACAAGGAGAATGAGTTTGGTATACAGCAAATCAAATCAGCAGAGATGGCTGACAGCCTTCGTGCTGGCCAAAGTGCTTCACATGCCTGGAGCTCATTCGTTGAGCATGTTGAATCTATATGTGTATCTACATCGTTGATGATTCTGGTAAGAAATAAAGCTGTCTATTTCTATCTTTATGTCCAGTTTTTCACAATAATGGGATGATCAATGTTAAAACCTCAAAACTGCATGTTTCAGTATCTATAGTTTGGAATCTTAATTTTTTTTTTTTTTTAATGCTAATGTGTGTGTCTAGAGCTCTTTGAGCACCTAACTATTCCCGCAAGTGTGTGTAGTTCCCATCCCATACACGCTAGGTAATTACAAGGAGGAATCCCTTGGGGGTGGCTTCAAGGTGCTGTTTAGGACTTTTGAACCCAGGATCTCATGGATCTCATGGGGCCTTGGCAACCACTAGACCAACCCCTGGGGTTAACTTCATGTTTAGTTATTTTTTGATTTAAGCCATCTTTTGAGAGGTGCCAATGTTCCATCTGAAATTGAAAAGTTCATTTTTTCCCTCTCCTTATATGTTTAGTTACAACTTACAACCCTCCCTTACTTTAGCTAATTCTTATATGGTTAGTTCTTTCTTTCTTCTGTAAATCATAGCTGTCTTTTAAGCAACATATATCATAACACTACAGTGATAAAAATGATACAAAACTCAAGGCAGAATTTTGTTGTAGCTCAATGGCTTATTCCTAATAAACTTATAATCATAAAAAAACTCAACGAAAAATGTTGATTTATAATGTTTGATATGTCTTCCTGTGTTTGCTTGCTGTCTTTTAAGTAACATATATTTGCGAATGAGCTCTAGCTCAATTGGCATCTCCTCCCCTTACAAGTGCTAGGTGGAGGGTGAGGTCGTGGGTTCAAGACCCACCCGCATGTATAACTGACCAATAAAAAAAATAGTAACATATATATGTTAACATTACAGTGATTACAAATGTATGAATGTCTGCCTGCATTTTGCTCAGTTCCTTTACATTATAAGGTCATTCATGCTAGTGCAATACTTATGCTTGATGATGTAGTCAATTTCTTTCTATAAAATAGAACATATTCTCATAATGACTTTAATTTCACCACAGGCTACCTCAGAAGTTCCATATACAGCACTTCCACAGAAAATAAGGCATTTTTTTAAGAGTGACTTATCAAATTGCAGTCAGTCAACTTCTTCAGAGCACACAGTCCCTCGATTCTCTGTGCAGATTGATGGGAATTTCAGCCATGATATGGTGATCAATCTTTCTGCAGCAGAGTTATCAAAGGATATAGTTCGTCAGCTTGCTCAGTTGATTCATAAAAATTCTCACTTAAATGCCAGTTCATGCAAGGAGTACACAACTTGTGAAGGCTATACAGAACAAATAAATCAAAGTTCAGATCATGGATTAGGCAATGTACATGATGAGGGTAAAACACAATTTCCAGATGAGTCTTTTATTAAAGTTCCACAACCACCCAACAATAGAAATGTCAAGGGGAAATCAAGCTTGCTGTTAGCAATTTCTACATTTGGCTATCAGATTCTCCGGTATCCTCATTTTGCTGAACTTTGTTGGGTCACATCAAAACTGAAAGAAGGTCCCTCTGCTGACATAAGTGGACCTTGGAAGGGCTGGCCTTTCAATTCTTGCATAATTCGTCCTAATGACTCATTAGAAAAGGTAGCTGTTGCTTGTGGTGCCAGCACTATTAAAAGCAAAGAAAAATCTGGACTAGTTAGAGGCCTCATTGCTGTTGGTTTATTGGCGTATAGAGGTGCCTACACATCACTTAGGGAAGTCTCCTTTGAGGTGCGCAAGGTTCATGAGCTCCTAGTTGGACAGATCAGCGAAAAAGTTCAAGCTGGAAAAGATCGATATCAGTATGTTCGTATATTGTCGCAAGTAGCTTATCTGGAAGATATGGTTAATAGCTGGGCATACTCACTGCAGAGGTACTATTGGTATTGCCATTAACATGCTTGTATAATTATTTTCATCTTTTTAATTATTATCTAATTAGCATTCCTTCCATTTTCAGTTTAGAGCTGGATGCTCCAACAATAGTGCCAAGCCCGATGCCAGCTAGTAAGGAATCTGTAGATAAGCACGTTACATGTTTGGATAATCAAGTTCAAAGTGAGGAATGCAGGTCAAATGCTTGTGGCAATAGCTGTGATGAACCAGAAGTGCTGGAGGAAAGTCCTCAAGGGATTGCTGCTGAAAAATTTGAATGTGTTGACTTGAACAAAGGAAATGGTGATTTAAGTTATCCTTGCTCTGAGGATAGAGTTGCAATTTCCGAAGAAGGTTCTCCTCAGAAAATTGTCCAATTGGACCATTCAACCATGGATAAACTTCTTCACAAATCTTCTGATGCTAATCAGTTGGTTGGTAAAATTTTGAATAAGCAGAATGGGATGAAATCTGGACCTTGTAGATTGGAAAATACTGAAAGTCATGTATTGGTGGATGACAACTCTAGATCCTCAAGACATTCTAATGGATTTGCATTCACAGAATCTGTCGGCCTTCCTGAGAATGGTCTCGGTAGTTCTGGTGAGTTGGGCTCCATGGAAGTCTGCAACCAGGTTAATGGTTTGTCCTCAACAAGGACTGGTGTTACATGCAGTGAAGGTAAGCCTGATGGTGCTGAGCACACTGTAGATAACAGTTTCTCCTCAAGCGACGCCAGTATTTCTGGCAAGGGGATTGTTTGTTTGTATCAATGTTGCCCTGAATGCCTGCACAACCTCCACGGTTTGATGAAGAAAATCCTTATTCGTGTATGGGGATTGAACAGGAGCCATTGGACAGCAGAGGATGTCCACGATGTTGTTGCATCGTTATCTGTGGATATTCTTTCAGCAGTTAAAAAAGTTTATGTTTCTGAAAATTTCAGTGGTTCATTTGATGGGAAACTGAAAGACAGAAAGTATGTTGAACATCCAGAAATGAGAACATGTCATTGTGAAAATTCAGGAAATAGTGTTGTCATGCAGACGGAATGTAGTTGTCACTCCATAGGCCAAAGTTTAACTGCAAAAGCAAATACCTCCGAAAATATTCAACTCAGGCTTGATTCAAAATTTCTTTTCAGAGATGGTGTACTGGTTCATGTAGATCCTGGCAAAGAAGTTTCGTATCACTGTAAATTTGAGACTTTGTGCCTATGTTCTCTTATAGAGTTGATAGTAATGACCAAGCAGCCTTTTGATTGATTTTGATGTTTTAACAGCTTTGATTGCTCTACCATGGCAGTGATTGCCACTGCGACGGGATTTAGGTGTGAAACAATTTTCAAGAGATGAAAAAGAAACCAAATTTTGTCGACTGTTTCAGTGCTGTTCCTTTTCTTCTTTGATGAGCAACAATAGTAGGGCCTTTTCTTGCTTTTACACGAAACTTCCTATACAAATTTTTTGACTCGCCCTGCCAGAAGCTAATCTACACGGTGTAAGTATCATTTTCTTGAAGTATTGATTTATGCCTTCATATGTATAAAGCTCATATTTCATCTTCCCTCGTGTATATATTGATAGTATCACCATTTTTTTGTTAAACAAGTGCAGCTCATAACTGCATGTTTAGGGAATGAACCTGTAGAAAGTTTATAATTGTAATTTCCAGTTTGGAGTTTGGACAAGCTAATAGGTATACAGCGGCTGCATCCAGAAACCAAGCAATCTATCGGCCTTAACAAAAGTGTGTTTAGGGTGGGGCGTGGATCAATAATTTAATCTAAAACCTTAGCTTTCTCTTTATTTAAAACCGTCCGGAATTCAACATGAGCTTTAACTTTTCCTCGCGGATATCAAAACAAATTAACAATGAACCAAAGGGTTTGTTTATTTAAACTTAAAATCTCAAACTTATTTTCAATGGTAGTAGTTTTTACATGATTTATTATTATGTTATTTTCTTAGTCCCTTCCAAAAATAAGGAACTCGTCTGGAAGAGGTATTTACTAAAATCCAATATTATAAATACCATACGGGTGATCATTTTGGGAAATTTTGTTATAGATATACTATTCTGGAATTATTATAGATGAGTTTAAATTATGTCCGACCCGCTAAGACTAATGTATCTACAACTACATCCTCGAGCGGCAGTCAGTGATCAAACGGAGGCATGAATGCAAGATGCCAGCGGAATGATTGGCTGGACAAAGGTTAGGGTTGCTTCCTTCTCACCGCGGTGTAACTTTATAAAAGATATATTTTTTTTGGACTATTGATTTATAAGAATGGTTAAAAACCCATAGGAGGCTTCCAATGGTTTATAAACTCCCACATCGATCCAAACCCACAATGACTCACAAAGCACCCAACTGATGGGTGACTAAGTATCAATGGTTGTTCAACCCAACCCCCATAAACTCTCCCTCTCTCTTTAACCCTTTCCTCGAACCCTTCCGGCAATGCCTCCTCGATTGTTGAACATCCCATAGGAGGCTTCAATGCTATCAGAAATGGAAACCCTGTTGACTCAAACCCTAATAGCAGTTCTTGAAATTGGTTCTTTTCAAGGATAATTTGAGACCCAAATGCACAATAAAGTACTGAACTTGGCTCGAACCCATCTAACCACTTAGCCCATGTTTCTTCCAATGGTTTTTTAACAAGCTCTGGTAACACTGGTCCGGTTAAAAACAGAGACTTTCCGAACTGGTTCGCCATGTAGTCACACAAACTCCCTTCTATTTCCTTGCAAGTTCGAATCGAAATCACATCGCTTTCTTTCATGGCGGTTATGACACGGTCATAAAAAGCTATCCCATCTCCAAATGGAAGAGCAATGAATGATAAAGCTCGAGCTTCATGGGCACGAAGGACTATAGTTGATGAAGGATACCCTGGTGGTGGATCCTCTTAACTCCTCCTCTGTAATAGCTCTACCTTTCGGAACAACACGTGCTGGAACAAGAGCAATTGCAAGAGCAGCAGCGGAAACAACATTGTTGCAAACCGCTTTGATTCCGAGCTGTCTGGTTATTTCTGGTATCCAATGTGCATTGTCATAGAACACCATGTCTGGAATTGTGGCACGTAAAAAATTTTCAACTTGGTCACGAGTGCGGTCCATGGCAACAGCGAGCAAATGGGTCAAATGAATTGGTATATCTGAGGCAGTCTCTGTGCCATGGGGGAGTCCATCAAAGTGAGGAATGGTGAGGGGGTGGAATGTGATTAAATTTGGGTGAAGGTTTAAATGTTGTAGCTGAATTTGAGCTTTCTTGGGCAGCAAAAAAGTGATTCTGTGGCCTCTCTTAGCAAGCTCATTAGAGAGATGGAGAAATGGGGTTATGTGCCCGACTGCTAACCATGGGAACATGGCTATGTGAAGCTCTAAGCTCTTGTGTTCAGCCATTTCTACACTCGAGGCAATGGTTTTTGCTTGGTTTGATCAAAGATGGTAAGCTTTATTTATAGCTGCACAACTCTAGGGTGCCATTTGGTGTTATTATTGTTTCCAACTACCATAGATTCATGATTATGATCTTCTCAAAATGTGTACCATTCATGATTATGATCTTCTTAAAATATCCATGATTATCATCTACAAATCAAACAAAACTAATATTTATTATCTGTTCCATATTCATTATTCTTCTAACTAAAAATTAATTACTATTACCATTTAAAAAATAATAAGGTGAAGAACCCAAACACAAACAAAAGTTCGAAACTATTCAACTCCAGTCGCTCAATATTATATTCTACCAAGTAATTTAATATTGTTTTTTTTTTACTATGTTAACAATGTTTAATATTGTTTTTAAGTGTTACTATGAATAAAATGAAATAAAATAAGTACTCAAACGAACTATTTAAGTTTAGCCACAACAACACCACCACATGCAAATCCCAAAGTTTTAAATTTTTTAACATTGGTTTTCAAACAACAAATAACTATAGTGTCAAACACAAAATATACGAAAAAAAAAATTCCAAATAGTAATTTGAATATATTAAAAAAGAAGAAGAAAAAAAAAGGGGTTAACAGTGCCCTTAGGGCATGGTTAAGGAAGCATTAATGCTTCCACTTAATGCTTCCATTTAATACAAAAATAACTTTTAAGGGTATTTTAGTCTTTCTATTTATTATTTTAATATTAAAAGTTCGTTATTTCCCGTAAAGTGTAATCATTTAATGCTCCTTAACCATTGCCCTAAGAACACTGGTTAACAAAATCCTATATATAAATGGTCAAATAAATTAGACAAACAAATAATACTACTAACACTAAGAATTTTTTTTTTTTTTGGGGGGGGGGGGCGGGGGGGGACCATGAGCAATAGTTTTGAATTTATGAGAAATTAATATTCAATTCTGGGTTTAGTATAATTAATCTTTTTGCCCAAAATTTAAAATCTTTAAGGGACCATGGCCCTGATGTTTGGCTGAAGATTTAAATGCTGTAGCTGAATTTGAGCTTTCTTGGGCAGCATGAAAGTTATTATGTGGCCCCTCTTAGCAAGCTGCCAAGCTCATTCGAGTGAATAGACGGAGACATGCGAAATGGGGTCATGTGGCCGACTTCTAGCCATGGGAACATCAGTATGTAAACTGTGAAGTTCTAAGCTCTCTTGCATTGAGCCAATTTTACATTCGAGCGAAAAGAAATAAATGGTTCAGATTTTTTCAAAAAAGCCCATCAACAAATTATTCAATATTTATGGAATACAAATAAACACACTCTCTTCTCATATGAATGATGGGTCTCACAATGAACTTAATTAGTGTGACTCACCAATTATTTGAGAAGAGAGAGTACGCATTATTGTACTCTGGAAGTATTGTAGATGGAACCGACATGATTAAACTAATTAATAAATACATATATTAACCCATGCATACTCACGTGATGTAGGAGTCATTATTCAGTATTCACTCCTTTCACATGAATGGTGGGTCTCACTCGATAAATTTATGATGGAAACTCATCATTTATGTGAGAGAAATGAGTACACATTTATTTGTGCTCCCGAAATATTGAAAAAATTTCATTATAGATAATGTAGGTCTATTTTTGTTTGAAAAAGAAAAAAGAAAAAAAAAACAATTTCAGCTCATTGACTTAAAAAAGTCAGATTGAGAGTGAATTTGTCAATTTGGATGTGCTTAACCCGTTAAAATGAACTAAAAAAAATTCCATAAAATAAAATAAAATGTTTTTGGCCCTGCCAAACGCATTCTTGTGTTGTGTCGTGGTGCCTATTGATCTAGAGAACCCTTGAACCACTGCAAAGGTTGTTCTCTCATTTCACTTGCTTCACATTTCTATCTTGTTGCTGCTTCCAATTTAAACCAACCACAATGCATAAATTCAGCCACAGGCAATCTCAATTATCAACTTCTTTGAACAAATTTTGCTTTGGTTCCTCATATAGTCATGTTGAAATAACCATTTATTCCTAGAAACCATGTACCCCACACACTCACAGCACCAATATCTACTCAATCTAGGCTACTGCATCTCTTCTCTTAAGCCATAAGCGCACGGATATTTTTCCTTTAACATACAATTTCAGCTCCACATCTTTTCTAGCATTTCTTATCCCCATAAAGCCTTGAACTTCCATTGAATCAGGATCGTTTTGCAGCCCTGCAATATCTGATTCTACTTTACTTATCTTGCCACTTTTGGAACCACCAAGTCTTCCTCTTAAATTATATTTCTACTTCTATCTTTTGAAGCCTTGCAATTCATCCATTTGCAGAACTCATTCCAGACAGGCTCACTCAATGCAATTGAATAGGAATTTGTAGACCAATTATGTTATATGGGACATATATATGTCACTTCAGAATTAGGGTTTATTGTATTATAACCGCCCATTATAAAATTCTTTCAAAACATAATGAAAATCGTTGCAACTCCATAGACGTAGTCAACACATGTTTATAGTTGTATTAACAGAGTTTTATTTTTCATGTGGACATATCTCTTCTTTAGAAGTGCTTATGATACCTTGATCTAGAAAATTCATTTAGTTTCGGACGCAAATTCCACCTGAAATCCATTTTGACACTTTTGTTTAGAAACCACATCAAATTCTTATTAATAACCAAAAAATACCACATCAAATAGTGTTCTGTTTGCTCTCTTGACAAATTCAAACAATATTGTCAACGTCTGAATGGTGTAAGTTGTAGATTGTGTGGAAGAATATTTTTTTAGTTTTAAAGAAAGTGTTGATTGGTTAAAATAGAATGGGTTTTATGAAATAAAGAAGAAACTTACCGGAAGTGGTTTTAAAGTGCCGAGGGGGTCAATGTATAGCACAATTGGAGCAAACAGTCACAAAGAGCAAGACCAACACCAAATTCCTCATCACCATCTCTCTCCGAGACCAGCAAGACAACACTATTTTACAAATACTAATGTCGTATTGTGTTATTTCTCGTTTCAGGAAAAAAGAATTGAAAGAAAACCACTTTATTACTTTACTCTTTGACAAAAATTTCAGCAATCACCCCCGTTGGACGAAACCTTTTGGATGGTTGCCGATAGGGATGGCAATTTTGCACCGACCCGGCCCGCCCCGCCCCGCCCCGAACCGCCCCGCCCCGCACGGATTTTACCCGCCTCGTAGAGGTGGCGGGGCGGGAACGGGGCAAGACTTTTGCCCCGATCACCGGGGTGGAGCGGTAACGGTATTGGCATTGACCCGCCCCGCCCCGCCCCGATTAGCCCGACCCGCACCTACTTTTAATAATATTACAAAAATATTGGTTTTTATTATTATGTGATTATAACATTTTAGGTAAAACCAATTCAAAACAAATAATCTTTGTTTGTGTTTATTAAAGAAAATCTATGTTAGTTGAATTTTTGAGGATTGATTGAGAACCTTTGAATTCTCTATGCTTTTCTTGTGAAGGGGAAGAGTTCAATTCCCTTAATAATAACTAGATGTGGCCTATGGGCACACACGATTCATGTGACATTTTTCCTTCCTTTTAAAAATTATTTAAAAAATATTATGTTAATATAAGTTCAAAGTTATGTTTTATAGGAACTATGCTGGAAGTTATTTATTGGAACTGTTTTGGTTGATAAGAGAATCAATGGGAACTGTTTTGGCTGCCATGCGTGTTCCAGTTGTGACGAGAGGGTCAAATCATTGGGGCGAGGCCTTGTGTTTATTTAAAGATGGATGGTCAATTCTTTTGGACTGTGGATTCTCCTCGGTGGTTTTTATATTCTTTGATTAGTTCAGTTGAGGAATGCCTAACTGAGGTGGTTATTTGAGGAGTATAAGTTTTTTTTTTTTTTTTAAATTCGGGGCGGGGCGGGGCAAGGCGGTTCGGGGACGGGGCGGGGTAGGTTGCCCCGACCACCGGGGCGGGGCGGGGTCGGGTCACATGTTTATAGGTCGGGGCGGGTTCGGGTCACCTATGATCCGGTCCCGATCCGCCCCGTTGCCATCCCTAGTTGCCGAAGCAAAGAGTAAAAATTTCACCAATCACCCCTGTTGGACGAAACCTTTTGGATGGTTGCCGAAGCTCATTGCACAGAGAGGTTGAAATCGCCGCCGTGGAGGTGGATGCAGTCACTAGATGAAAGTCACTTTTTCCATATCTAATTGTTGTCTAAATAAATCTAGTCATTAAATTAAAACACATGTCATTTTTTTATTGGGATGGTAGACGGATGACGTGGTTCACCTGGTGGACTGAATAATTTCTCTAGAATTAGGCAAGGTCGTGTTGGGGCAACGGAAGCTTTTGACACTACTTAGTTAGGCCAAATTGCCGTCTATGTGTGAATTTAAATTAAATAACCTTCCAAGCAATAGAGAGATAAATAATTACGCAATAATCAAGAAAATCAACCACACAAGAACACTCCAAATTTATGTGGAAAACCCTCCAGTGTAGAGGGAAAAATTACGGGACAAATCCGATTAATCCACTATAATAAAATAGAGATTACAATACTCAAGTTTATGCCCAAACTTAAGTTCACAATAAATTGAGAAATCACTCTCTAGGAATAAATATAATCTCACCACAAAAAAATTGGAACCCAATGAAACCAATAATGTAGTAAGATGTTCATTGAATACTTTAACTCTCTGTGGTTGTAACACTCAAAATCTCTCCTAGAGAAACCTCCAATTTATCTCCTTGTGTGTGTCTTGAACCAAAGAAAAAACAATCTCACTTTTTTCTTTCTCACCAGTACCGCACGGTACACTGCTAGGTTCTCTCTCCCTGATTTCACACACACACACACAGCTTAAATAGCAACATCGTTTCACTTAAGTTCTATTTCTAATAGAAATAGTTCTATTGCCTTGACTGTTTACCCTTATGTGGGTTGGCACCATAAAGGTGCGGTGCACCCAACAAGTCAGCTCAATATAATTTGTGGTTTTTTTATGTCATAGGTTTAGTTATATCCCAAACTATTAAAATATGAATTAAATATATGAAGAGTATATAAGAATTTGATTTTTATATGGATACTTAATTAATTGATTAAAAATCTCTCATCCTTTTGACATATAAAGATTAAAAGTTTTCTTATCAAATACAAATAAAGTATGATATAAATACACCAGATTGCATGAATAGAGAACATATCTTTTGTGTTTCATCAAACATGATTTTTGGGGTTAAAGCGTGAAAACGTGACCTTTTTCAAAATTAGTAATACGATTACAATGCAAAATACATATTAAAATATCTTAGAAGGTATCAATATTAATCAGTCAATCTCCATTTCACTAATTGACCCATGGATCGTGGTTCTCAAAAGAAGGAGAGTCGGGTACAAGCAAGATCTTTGGTTGAATTGTTTTATGATGCACTTGAGTGGGCCTATGATCGCTTGGGCAAGATGCTAGCTTGAGCGGGCCAAAGGCGAGTGGGCTTAACTTTCGCTCGAGCGAAATTTTATAGATTACAATTTTTTAAACAGCTTCCAAACTAGATTTTTTGTTAACAAAATTACTATCCTATCACAAATTATATTGTAACAAATATTAGTCAAAACTAAATTCTAACAACATTGATGTACAAATATCAAGTTTAAAATTTGTGTGATGCACAAGATTTTCCTATTGAGTATTCAATCATGTGAAATGTTATTACCAGCAATTCAATAATATCATTATTAATTATTCATCTACGCTATTGACTGGGCCTAGCATGATCTCATCTGGTTCCTTTTGTGCCACTGTCTACGTGGATATGATTAATTTTGTCTCCATGACATGATTAATTTCGTTAGAATTTTTTTCGGTGGTCAGGTTAATTAGGCGCAGGTCATATCATGGAGACAAAATTAATCATACCCACGTAGACTGTGGCACAAAAGGAACCAGATGAGATCATGCTAGACCCAGTCTATATGAATAATTAATAATGATATTATTGAATTGCTGTTAATAACATTTTTTCTTTGTGATATAATTGCAAGAAAGACTGGTTGAAAGTTTTGTTTGAAACTCAAAGCACACGGTGTCATATACCAATCGAGGCATAATTGGACCAGCCTAGCTGCCTGTGCCCCATGTTTTAGGATAAGCCTTGATTGTAGCCTAAACTCAACGTAATCTTACAAATCTTTTATCTTATCTTTATTTCACTTTATACTTTATCAATTATAATCATCCGATAACTAGTGTCATATACCAATCGAGGCATAATTGGACCAGCCTAGCTGCCCGTGCCCCATGTTTTAGGATAAGCCTTGATTGTAGCCTAAACTCAATATAATCTTACAAATCTTTTATCTTATTTTTCGTATTTCACTTTATACTTTATCAATCATAATTATCTGATAATGATCAAGGAAAAAAAAAAAAAATTATGGATTTTGTTAATCAGTGCCCTTAGAACAATGGTTAAAGAGCATTAAATACTTATACTTTATGGGAAATAACGAACTTTTTATATTAAAATAATAAATAGAAAGACTAAAATACCTTTAAAAGTTGTTTTTGTATTATTTTAATATTAAAATTTTACTATTTCCTATAAAGTGGAAACATTAAATGCTTCCTTAACGATTGTTTTAAGGACACTCATTAACAGGACCCATATTTATTTATTGAAAAGAGGCAAAATTAAGAATCAACGCCTCAATTTCCGCCTGTAAAATTGAATCCCTTCTGCAATTATCTACAACAAGTCTAGTCCAAAGTCTTAACCGCTAAGAATTCTAGAAATGAAAATAAAAAGAAATTTCTTTGCGGCTATTATTCCAATATATTAACACCTAGAACCTTAGGTCCTTAGCTGTCACATAATGGGGTATAAAAAACAACAACTAAAGGCCATCACATGGGAAGTTTGCTGGCATGACAGGGTTTCCTTTGTTGTTCTTAACCTATATACCATGTATGTCTCTCTAGAATTCTCAATTCTCATCCCTCTCTCTCACTGAGTACCTCGTCAAACACCTTCACAAAATAGTACTATATCCACATAAAATATGCTTTGTTAATCCAAAGCACATGGTGTTGTATGTATCCCACATGGCTTCAGGCCTATAGTTGGGCTCTTGAATATTTTAATAGATAGCATATTGATCACAGAGAGACACAAGAAAGGCCATGTGGATGCTTTTAACTTGTTGAAGGGTTAAGTTGTTGTGCAAGCATGGAGCATGATATTAATGATGACCCTTTTGAGTCCTTTTCAAGTAGAGATGAAAAGGTAGAAACTTTGGATTTTTTGGAAGAGAGTTGGTTCTTTGAGAACTTGCTTAATAGAAAAACAAGGATGTCAAGGTGCAATTCTGATCCTTGTCCTTCCTCAATTTTTGGTCAAGAAATGTTGGTGAAGAATTTAGACAATGATTTTGTTCGTCCTAATTTGGTTCGCACGCCATCTTTTCCACCTTGTTCAAGGAGAGAAGAAGGAATAACTCAAGAAAAAGATAGCAATAATCACACTATGACCAAGTTGAATCAGGAAATCGTGCATCAAAGTTTGCATCAAACAACACCAACGCAGTCTCCAACATGTATAGGGAGGAGAGAAGGAATTGAAGAAAAGGGAAGTCATGGCCAAGCAATGCGTCCAAATTTGCTTAGAACACCATCTCTACCGCTACCATTAAGTATAGTGAGGGAAGAAATAGTTCGAGAAAAAGAAAGTGATCCTAGAATGAGCAAATCTACTGGGCAAGCATCACCTCACCTTCAGCGACACAAGGTACTATAATTAACTTCCAATGGATAATAGGTCGTATTCATGATTAATTAACTCATGTAGTTCTTGCTTTTCTTGGTTATAATAACAATTCCAATTGTAGCATAACTCTTTTCACTGTATATGATGATATCTTTCTTATTACTTGTAATGCTATAAAGCACTTTGCATTACCACATAGGCACGACACAAATGATCTTGAAAATTAAGACATAATAAAAAACAGTTATCAAAATCTTTAAAAACATATTTATGATCGATTTTTTTTTTTTTTTCATCCCAACACACCAAGAACACGTATGTAGAGTGTCCCTGGCATGTTCGACATGGACACCTGTTCAATACGAATGCATCAGAGGTTTTGGAATGTCTGTGCTTCTTAGTTACCAAGTCTTCTTTTTTATCAATTTGGAGTTGAAATTGTGATTATTGAATGAGAGAAATACAAGTTAACTATGTCATTTCTTCTTTATTTCAATTCTTAATGTAGCTTACATTCTTGATTTGTAGAGCATGACACAAAGTTCTAGCATTCCAAGATATAGGCCACCAAGGATCCAGGAGATGGAAACCATTAACTCAAACTGCACCAAGGAAATGAGACGGCGATACCTTAACCAAACCAAGTTGAAGAGGAGCCCAAGTGATCTTGAATCTGAAGAAGTGCAAGGATTCAAGGACTTGGGTTTCACATTTGACAAAGATTTATGCCCAAGTGTAGTTAACATACTTCCTGGTTTGCAACAGAAGAAGCCTGAGGATTGGGACCAAGATGAGGCGAGGAGGCCTTATCTTTCTGAGGCCTGGTTGGTGCAAAGCTGTGACCCTCCAATTCCAAATTGGGTCCCCAAGGCGTCTAAAGAAGACATGAAGGCACAGATCAAGTTTTGGGCTAGAGCTGTGGCATCAAATATGAGGCAAGAGTGCTGAGGACTTCGGCCCAAATCAATAGCCCAAAACTTGATTGCTGAAGAACTACCAAAAACATATGAAGTTTAACATTAGAATGAGGCTCACTCATGCTCAAGTATCTAATCCATAAGGATTTTATATGCTGCAATTAATTCTTTGGTCTGTTTACGACTACTAAATTATAGGTGTATTTTGGGACTGATGAGCAATTCATCCAAAGCAAGGCTCAGAGCCCAAATGTACAGGACAAGCAAATATTGGAGGAATATTGCAAATAAAGTCATGAGGATTTAAATCCAAGATTAATCCTATAAATTTTATGTAAACGGTTTTTGTTTTTCTTTTCCCTTTTGCAATTTTATATGATATGTACTATGGTCCTTGTTACTAATGACTATATTTCGATTATGTTGCCTGTTAGGTTGTTATGATGGTCTACTAAATTCAATTTCTTGATTCTTTCTCATTTAATTTTTACATGCTAATATAATAGATTTGAGTAACAGGTTAGTTTTCCAGAAGTGAGTTAATTTTTTAAGATTTTTTTTTCTTACTTTTCTCTATTTTGTTTAAAAAAATAAAAAAAAAGGAAGAACAAAGTTTGTTTCAAGGTAAACTTGGACTCCAAGTTAGAGTTACAATTTGTAATTTGAAAAATCATGATTATTTTTATTCATTATCCATGTCTGAATTTATACATATACTTTAAAATAAAGCAAAGTTGGTTTCAGATGATGTTGAACTCATAAGAAAATAGAAATAAAGGCTAACAAAGCTTCATGAGAGCTTTCAATCAAAGACCAAAACTTGCTCAAACCTCTTAGACTAAAAGGTACATCAATACCACACATGAATGGAATTACTTATTTCAAAACGTTACATAATGTTCAATATCCAAATCCAAATTTTTAACCGTTAAAAAATAAAATTTAATTAACCCCAAGCTTAAAGAGTGTAATTTGCCATTCAATCCTACTTTTAATATTTTTTTTATCAAATGCACTTACACAGTCAATGGTTCAAAAATCTTGGCGGATTCTGAAAACTCATCCAGCCGTTCAAACATTCCCTACAGACCCTACCATATATAACAAAATCCAAAAATCCAAAAACCTTTTCTTTTTAAAAAAAAAAAAAATCTAAAATGCATGCCAGAATCCAGATATTATTATCCCATCTTGATTCCCCACCAAAATCTAGACTGCAAAACAGGAACACACAACACAGATTCATGAGACACAAATCATCAAGAACCAAACTGACAAAACCATAATAACCAACAAACCAAACAACCTCAAATGTTGCACTCTTACTCTTACTCCCACCACTTTCTCACTCCCAACTTCAACTTTCCCATATACAACAAGTCTTCTCTTCTTCTCTCATCCCCTCTTATCAACTTCCCTTACAAACCTACTACTCTTCACCATGTCTCAGCACTCCCTAAACCCAGACCCGAGTCATGGCTCGCCCAGGTCCCCGAACCCACCGCACCAGAGGAGGGTCCCATCGAGCTTCCACTCAGTTCTCCTTCCATTTTCGCCACCACTGACGACCCTTCTCCTATCCAAATCGCAACCAGCGTTCTCCTCACTGGTGCCGTCTCTGTTTTCCTCTTCCGCTCTCTCCGCCGCCGCGCTAGGCGTGCCAAAGAACTCGTATGAATCTTGTCTTTTCCTTTTCATTTCTTCTAAAGTTCACATTTTTATGTCTTATTGTGGTTCAGTTTAAGTTTTTACAAACTGGGTTTTGGTTCAATTTTGTGACATGTTCATGTGTTATGAGAATTCAGTTTACACTTCTGAGTACCGGGTTTTATTTGATTCACTTCAATGCCACACTTTGAATTCATTTTGTTAGTAATTGGTTCAGTTCAATAGTTCCACATTTCCAGTATTATGAACTTATTTTGGATTTTGAGGAACTGGGATTTTTTAGTCTGCCATTTATTTCAATTCTGTTTATGTGTTTGTGTGTTTTGTTATTATGGGTGTATTTGGAATTTGGATTTTGATGAAGTGGATTTGGCGGGTCTAGCAATTTAGGTCTACAGGAGTGAAGAAGTCATTGAAGGAGGAGGCCGTGGATACCTTGAAAGCAATGGGATCAAATTCTATCGAAGCTAACACTCCACCTTCGCCTGTTCAGGCATTGTTGGGTGGATTATCAGCGGGTGTCATTGCGTTTATTCTTTACAAGTTCACTCTTACTATTGAGGCAGCTCTCAATCGCCAGACAATTTCAGATAATTTCTCGGTTTGTTCTTTGATTCTTACTTTTTCTTTAGTGGTGTTCAATTGTTTGCACATTGAATTTGATCATATGAGTTTTCAATTAATGCAAACGGAACTATGATTGTTAGGTTCTTGCTCATATGATTTGAACAACTAAAATTCCTATACTTTGTCTTTATTAAATGTGGTGGCAACGGAAGTGAAAGTTGATTGTTTTATGTTTTTCAATGTTTGGTTTATAAGCTTAGTTGATTCTCATTATTATAACTTGCAAGAAGAGGGAAAAAAATGCTCGCTCTGCATTGAGGGAAAGATGATACTTTCCTCATCGAAGGAAGGAACAACACTGACTAAGGGCTGTGGGTTGGGTTGCCTTTCTGCACTTCGCTTTGTAGATTGAAATTATATTTGAACTCTCCTTGTTCTGAAAAAAATTAAGTTTGTGATGGATTTTGTGGCTTTATGATTGATAATCTCCAACAGCTTAATTAATGCAAACATAGATTGGCTTTGTTTTCTCTATCTAAATGATTAATTTCTCTGGGGCGCAACTCTGTGATATCTACACTCTTTCTATCTTTCTCCCCCAGTAGTATACCTTGGCTCCAGAATACACATTAGACTACAATTTTCCAGTAGCCTACTACTCCCTTGATAGGGGTACTCATCAAACAAGATATTTCCGACTTGGAAATTTTCTAAAATTTTCCACATTGTGCTGTAATGTGCATTTACATTATTGTAGCCATGTGAGTGGTTAATTCTCATTCCACCATGAATTATATTGTGCCGAATGCCGTTAGGTAAAGATTGTATCATTGTATGGTCACAAGCTGATGGGAATAAAGCAACTAATAAAACTAGAATTATTTCTGAGAAATGGTTAGTATTATAAGTCTAAGTCTAGAAGAGTTAGTCGATGAGTCATCATTAAATTAGTCAAATTCTTAGTTTTCCAAGAAGTAAAGTTCAATGTTTATTGTCTTTAGTTCCAAGAGAATTCTTACTTATAAAAAAAAAAGTTCCAAGAGAAGACTTGAATGTTCTAAGCCTTTATAAATATGTGTCCTTGTATGGCTTTAAAAGCAAGCAATGAAAACTTCAGTTTTTAAATTTAGAAATCAAAGTTGTTTCCTTTCAACAATAGGATTAGACTTTGAGCCAAAGTCTGTCCATGGAGGTGAACTCGTCCCACATCTAATTCCCCTCTATTTCCTTCCTATCCTTGTAAACCACCAAAATCTATTTCTGTTTTTCCTGGGCAGCATCACAGGAAGTCTTGATATCCTAACTACCATATATTACAATGGTTTAGATGTCTGAAGAGGACTGAAGAGGAGCTCAGTTAATCCTGCTTCTAGGATTGTTTTTTGCATTTGTTGCAAACTTGGCCTGAAGCTTTAAAGTTCCAACATTTTGCTAATCATGTTGGGATGGTTCCAACTATTTCCTGACCAGGTTGGGGTCACTTTCTGAGAAACTTAGCTTTTGGGTTTCTCATTTCTAACTTCACATTTAGAATCAAGGACCAATTTGTAAGGTATAATTTTCAAACTCTATGCCTCGTGCCACCTTTTTGCATGGAATGTATGGAAGAGGATGAAGTATACACTTTTAACATTGAAAGTAAATTGAATTGAATTTTCCATAAAATAAACAACACATATAATCATGATATATGCAAAATTTAAATCAAAATCCATGAAAGCCTAGTGAGTAATAACCATGAAGCCTGGTTGTAGATACTATGAAAATACATGTATGCTTTACCAGTTATGTTTGGTTATGACTTATGACCTTCCTAGCTTTTCATTTAGTCTGGGCATCACTAAAGGGCCTGTGAACTTATTCAATACATGCTATGGCCTATGTTGGTGGTTCTGAAAAAAGTATGTCTTATGAATTCACTACTTTGTGTGTGTGTGCACATTCTGCAGAATAAATAATTGATGTAGCTCTAAATATGATTTTTTAGGCAGAATTTGGATGGAACTTTATTGGTATCCCTTAGAGATAGACCCCCAGAAGTTTTTCTACTTAGCATTTTATAATTGCAAGAAGCATCACCTTTAAACTAGAAAAACCATGTGAAACATACAAGATACAGATTTCTTAGTTCTCAATTTGTTGTCTACAAGAAAACAATATATAAGGAGAAAAACAGTTTTAAATCAGATGCATTTTACAAAGAAAGACTTTTGTAAGCTAATTAATGAAAATCTTGAAGATGGTTGCTATGTCTTGCAATAGTCATTGTATAATCCTAACTCTATAATTGTTTTCCTTCTTTCCAGGTCCGCCAGATAACCATAACCATAAGGTAGATCTTACTACCTTCTTCCATCATAGTGCATACCTTGATGTTAGGTTTTGTGAAAAAGCTCATTATCATTTCATTTATGCTGTTGGCAGGACTATTGTAAATGGGTTGTGCTACCTTGCAACATTTATTTTTGGCATCAACTCTATTGGATTATTCCTTTATTCTGGTCAGCTTGACCATCAACTCCTTCATGGAAGATTCTGCAAATGAAGAAAATAAAAGTAAAGGTGATGAGCAGTTAGACTCACTAAATTCAACGGTTGAGAGTGCCACAGATACCACTGAAGTAAGCAGCAGCAAGGGGGATCAAAGTTCAAACGACACACAATAATGGTAGAGAACTGAAATCAATGTGTAGGAATTTTTAGAAAAGATCTAATAAAAATTACTTGTGCATTTTCATAATCATGAATTTTTCTCTTTGATAGTGGTGTACTCTACCCTCCTTGCACTAGATTATTATTGTAGAACACAAAATGGTTTGTAAAAGCCAATGTAAATTTTGACTGCTAAACAATTTTTAGTTTTGGTGATGAAAATCATCAAGAGGGATGAGTTAAAGAAGTGTAGACTGCTAAAATTAATATTGTTGCATAAACAGGGAAATGGGCTCTTCAAAGAATGATGCTTGTAAAGTGTAGACTACTATAAAGTAATCTATGCATGGGTTTTTGAAATATATCATATTGGCAACCTAGAGTCCACCAGATCTTGCTTTTGAGTAATTATTGTTTACTAAAGGGGAATGAAACATTTAATGAAGCCACGAGCTCAACACCCTTCTTAAAGTTTGGCTTTTGTTATCTTTGATTCATAATTATGCATTATATTATTTGCAATTCCAAATAGAGTTTCTCTTGTTGGGAGGAACTCTGTAGAAGAGAGGTTATGTGTTCAAGTCACTTTTCTCAATGGCCTAAACTCCATGAAATGCACACAACATGCATTATATAATGTTATTTCCTGATAGTACATCAATCATTTTGTAGTCATGATATAAATAAGGTTTTCCATACATTGTTAGTGTAGGTTTACTTTCTAGACTCCTGATCCGAGATGCTTTTACTAGTGTTTGTTAAGGTTCTAAAGCTATTAAGTTAGGCTAGTTAAATTAGACCTTGTCAACAGATTGTCAAACTGAGGAAATTGACTAGTATTACAATTAGATACATGACGTGCAATGTTTTTGCTTGCAAAACCATGGGGAGATTCATTGCATAAAAGCTCTAAACATTTTTACATTAAGCTCCAAAGCCAATTGAAAGACTTTTAAAACGAATTCTAAATGCTCCAAAATTGCCTCCTTTCAATGAAAGTGAAGATCATGCTTGACCACCTGAAGTTGTGCTTGCATCCCCATGAAATCCTTTTTGGTGCTTCACAACCCTTGTGACTGATGTTTTTTCCTACCCATCTTCCTTAACATGTTATGACTCTGATTGGTCGATTGAAACTGATGCAATGGAGTTGAATTTGTATCAAGAATGTGCAAAATCACCACCATAGTCACTGAAGAAACAAACATTGGAATTGGACCAAATATCCACAGCAGCAATGTGGTGGCAAAGTAGATTGCCCTTAACCCTACTGACCAGAAAGCACTTCCACGAATCACTGCTTTCTGTACATACTCAACTGGGATATCACTGTTTGGCATACTGATAAGGAAATTGGCATGGACTCCTTATACATTGGAGACAAGAAGCAAAAGCTACTAAGAAGCAAAACAGAAGGCTAACATATTTGACAGATATGATGGATTGACCTGTGTAGCCATATATGAAAGTACTCTCGAAAACATTATTTGAAGTGCTTCCAACCCAGGCTCCAATAAGAGAGCCTAAAGCCAGGGAGGTTGAAGCAAAGAAAGTTGCTGCTGACATGGTGCTGGAGATCACTGTTAGACATGGACTTCTTTCCTTAGCTTCAACCTGCAGCTAGTACCCACTAAAGTTTTTGAGGTGGTAAAAGCTAGCAATCTGCCTTCGGACACATCCAATTCCACACAGAACCTGCTAAAGTGATAGGTTGTGAGTGATAAACAATCACTATCACATAGTCCTACCACTAGTACAACCTTTATTTTTTTATTACTTCCACCAATCACAACCTGTCATTTCAACATGTTGTGAAAAATGACGTGGAATTAGACATGTCCCTAGATTTATTCAGAAAATCATGTTGAGGTATATGCTATTTTCTAGTGAAGAGAGGTACCTGCAACATTTTCTCAACCCAAACTTTTCTGTAGTGGTTCTCATAGCCAATGGCTGTGGTCTCAGGAAATCTTAGGCATCTATAGAGAAGGAAAATTTGGTAACCAAACATGATCAATAACCCAATTGGGACCAAGATTACATCTAAGTACTCCTTCCAAACCATTTTTTTTTCTCTCTCTCTCTCTCTTGTACCTAGGTGGAATAGATGATAAATTAATTACTAGTCTCTAATCATGATTCATAAGACAATATTCTGGAAAAGAATGTGAGTAAGAATGGACCATAGTGGATTTGGTTAACTAAGATGCCTTTATATATTGTTTGAAAGGGAATGGTGTCGATGATGATGACCAAGAAATGACAACATGCAAATACCTGCTCTATCTGTTCACATGCAATTAGCTGGTGTGAACATGTTTCTAATTTATGGAAATCAGACTCACCATGTGGAGTACAGAAAAACTGAGGATAAGTATTCATTACACAAGACATTCTTTTCGACTTCTTTATTTGAATAATTCAATTATTAGTTTTTATAGATAAAAGTAACTGGATATTGCATTAATCCAATATGTTAGGAATGTTGATGTATGATTAAGTGAATAGTTGTCTAGTTGATATATATAATTTCAAGTAATAGCTCAATCAATTGAGGACCATGTTTCATAAAACCAAAATCATTAGTTGGAATCTCCCTTTCCACCTCCCATTTATTAGGACCAAAACTTACTTATTAAAACAAAAAAGAATAATAATTGATATGACATTATTAAATGAGTTCAAACTCATTATATTAAACTAGAAATATCATTATTAAGTGAGTCCAAACTCCAAACCCCTTAGATTAAACTTTTGAAATAAAATGGTTTACCAGAAGCATTTATGTGAAGATTTCACTTGTATTCTAATTTCGTCAAATGTATGCATTCCCAACATTATAAACTGTTGAGTTCTTTATCTACATTAACCTTCACATAT